>VHKM01000113.1:2947500-3520000 GCA_007210695.1 Neogobius melanostomus | reverse complement strand
GTTTTCACCAGTGGCATTTCAGCTTTTTCAAGTTACAGTATGAACAATGTCTGACCATATCAACAGAGTTTGGGATCAAATGTCCGTCATTTTGTTGGTAAAAGGTGTATAGTCAAAATTCTACAAAAAGGATAACTCAAAACCGCAGTAGAACAACTCGGTTATCTGCCGATCAGATTTTTACAATGTAAAATCTCCATTGGTTTGACTTTTTACACTAACTGAGAATTTGATTTGGTTCACAGAATCCCGATTTCCATTGCAATGTGGAAATGAGTCGTCACATGTTATTTTTGTAATATTGCACACCCCAATTGTGAGGCAGAGAACCATTATGCCACTGGAATGAAAAACCCAACGTGTCGCTTCCATTCGCCTTCTGTTTTATGAAATCACTTTTTTTTTTTTTTTTTGTAAATAGGATGTCTCCTGTCCTGTCAGAGCACACCAGTGTCTGAGTGTACCCTGAAAATGGCACATTTCTCATTTTTGGCACATGTTGTCACTGTTGTACCCCTCCAATTTGTGTTCGGTGTGCCCCCTCCTTCTCCTGGTTTGACTAAAATCCAATTTACTGCCTGTCAGCTCAACTCTATAATCCTATCCACAGCTGTACTGGAGAGGTGGCTCTTTTTTGAATGTACTTACTGTATCCGGCTGGTTATAGCTATAGCATTGCGCCCCTCTGTCTGTATAGCCCATAGTGAGTGAGCCACCTCCTCCTCTCTTCTTGGCCAGTGGATGCTCTGAGTAGGCGAACATGTAGTGTGTCTTTGGAGATAAAGTCCTTTTTCTGTCACTGCAGGTTTTCAGTCTTGGGGGAATGTATGTGTGGTTTATCTTCCCGTAAAAGCAACATTCGGCGTATCGCGCAAGCACATTGGCTGGCTGCAGGGAGCGCGGGCTTCACACTGTGTGCATGTAGCCTGTGCTGGGAGTGTAATGTAGGCACCGCAGCGCCGGACACCCACAGTAAAGATAACTAATATGTCCCTTTATTCCACATTATTACACATCTAGCCGTCCGCAGCGCTATTTAGATTCATTATCCAAGTCTTTAGCTGTAGATATGAAAACAAGAAGCGCGCTGATAATCCATTACTGCCTCTTGTGAACTCATTACTTTATCCAACTTGGGTTTATCTCCAAGGCTGCCTCGCCTCGTTTCTTCTCTTCTCTTTTTATTATTACATGGCATCCACAGAGCTACACATGTTTGGTTTTTTTCACTTTCTTTTATTTTTGTTCTAAACTAAAAGGGGCACCACATGACAGCCTCTGCTTTGTGCCATGAACCATGAATTATATTATTTCTGCACATTCATTTTACGCTCTAGTCCAGTAGTTCTCAAACGGTGGTACATGTTTAGAAGGTACTCCAGGTCATTTACTTATATCTCCTACTTCACTCCGTTTAGACATGATTTGATCTAAAATGGTAGATTTATATAGCACCTTTCTACCTGCTTTAGGCACTCAAAGCACTTTACATCAAGGATCCACTCACCCATTCATACACGTGTGTACGCAGGCACTGGAGGCAAGGAGGGTGAAGTGTCTCGCCCAAGGACACAACGACAGTGGGCGCCCGCGGGATTCGAACTGCCGACCCTCCGATCACAAGACGACCCGCTCTCATTTCTGCGTCACTGCCGCCCCTAATCTCTATCCGGGCCTGGTGTTACCTCAAATGCTTAATGAGGTGTGAAAATGAGAACTACAGATAATCATTATTTGTGACCAGAAACTAATCATAAAAACTAGTATGATTTATAATTTATAATTCAACCACTGGTACGAGTGGTTAGCGCTTTTGCCTCAGAGCAACAAGGTCACAGGTTTAATTCCCGGACAGCGCAGGCCTTTCTGTGTGGAGTTTGCATGCTTTCCTAATGGCAGGGTGGTTTTCCCCAGTGCTCCTGTCCAAAAACAACAACCTTCAGTTTGGTAGACCTGACCTAACCAAGTCCAAACTCGCTGCCATCACTCACGGCCCCACTGGCATCAGAGCTGAACAAAATACTTTGGCCTGTGTTCGCAAACGACCGGATTGTAATTCATATTACCGTCTCTCCTACCACTAAATACTTCAATAGAAAATTCCCCTCCACACAATCTTATTTATATGCAGAATCTAAATGCAGTACATGCAATTTCCTCAGTAGATTTAATGGTAATTGATTCTCTCGTGCCGGAGCTTCCTCGTGCCTTTGTTGCTTTCACTCAATTTCCCGGCATTGTCATTTTCTATGTGTGAATGCATGAGCAGAAGTAGGGAGCGGGCTGTAGACAGAAAGAGAATTTGCCGAAGAGCGCGCCGGTCTACATCTCACAGTGTATGAACCGACACGGGTCTATGCCACCATAAATAAGAGTCATGGCCAACCTGAGAGGGGTACAATGGTCTCCCCGCAGACCACCACCACTACTACGAATACCGCTGCTCCTGCTTCAACCAATGGCCTTAAAACATTTGCATTTCTCCACATTTCCTGGGAAAAGGCCGCATTTCATGAATGGTAATGAAGGCGGCGAGTTTTGCTGGAGAGAGGCACACACGAGGAGATGGCCTCGCAATTACTCTGGGATGGTCAATTTGCACATTTCACACCGGCTCCAGTGGCTGTGATATGAAAATGAGGGAAATGGATAAGCCCCTGCTGGACCCCGGCTAACGTCAACAATTAATTCTGGCATTTAGAAAGTGCAAAGATACAGGGATCTTGAAAACACCGACTCTGGGGGGGGGGGGGGGGGGAAACAAAAGTAGGATGCAGGGGAAATTGAACATGAAAACAGAATCAATTGTTTAGTAATCTTTTCTAAATATCAGTGCTGCAAGATAGCCAAGTATGCAGGGCACTTTGGCGGTCTCAGAGCCAGTCGCCTCCCTGCTCATCAATTTAGCTGCTTCCTGCGCTTCACCCTCTAGCATGCTAAGCTGCACTGTTTCATAAAACTTTAAAAAAAATTCATATGGGATGAGAAATATTTTGACAATTTGATGAAATATTAATAATTTGAAGGCTACAATGGTGTCGGTATCGGGGCAATAAAAGGCTAAAAGCAGCCAATGATTATACAACCAATATAGACAATGCTATTTTAAAATGGTACTCTGATGGTGTGCTGCCTATAAACATTCATTCATCTGTTTTGTTTTGTTTATACTTTCTGCTACTCGCATATCACTGGAAACCTTCCCGTCTATGCACACAGAGACCGCTTTTTATCAGTGCAGGTTTGAATAGTAAGTACCAAAATAAATGCGTGGGGGGCCCCTCCTTGGTAAATAAATACAGATGCTTTAATGTGTTTATGCGGCTAGCTCTGACAGATGCCCAGGTTTTTATCTCCTTATTGAATTTGAAGCTTTTTCATTTCCTTAGGTGTGTGCCTGCGTACGCGTGTGCTTTTCACACATGTGCACAGGCCACAGCGGGGGGAAGAGAAGAAAGTTTGCGCGGGGATAAAGATGCCATGCAATATTCTGAGTCAAGCGTGGCCCCTGAAGCGTCTTAAGGGCCCAGAGGGAGGCGGCTCAGGAGGGGGAAGTGCAGCGGCGGCGTAATAGAGGGTATGGGGGGTGGGGGGTGGGGGCAGTGGAGGCTGTCTGAACTTATCAAAGGGACTGGGGGTCTGCTGCTCCGGCCCGGGATGCAGAGGGGTTACGGGGGCCAAGGTGCAGGGGCGCAGAGGGGAGCTGATGAGCGGGGATGAAGGGGAGCGCACGTGGGTGGGCTGGGTCTACGTGCCCGGGATAGTCAATGTCCACATGTAATGGTACAGCAGCAATGCGAAAGCAGACTATGCCATCGATGGAGGCTTTTTGATTCATTGATGACAAACTCTGTATTGTTTTTGATGAGGAGTTATCTGTGTTAGTATTGTAGTTCTGTGCTTGCAGATTCACAGACCACTGCTTTTTATTTATTTATACATTTGTTGTAAACACGTCACACCGGACTGTAGCCACGTGCACATTTTGTGTATCGAGAACAGAAACAGTGATCATTTTTAAGCCTGTCCTTACTAGTATAAACAGTCTTTTTGGTACACAGAGTAGAGGACACTGGAGTGACCAAAAAAATTGAGGTATGTAACAGCTTACACCAATGTCTGTAGCATTTTATGTATGAAATCAAATCATTATTCCAGTGGCATTTCATTCCCTTTAGGTCACTGGTTCTCAACAGGTTTGGCATCAGGGTCCCGCGTCACTGTAGGATGACACGTCGCGACCTGAATACGAATATTTATTACAACGTATGAAACGCTTACTGTTATTTCCCAGCAGATTATTGTTGATTTAAGCATTAAATCCACCCATAAAGCTGAAATCATGGTCAAAAGAACTCAGCACTTGTCATAAATATTCTTAAGTTAGGTGTAAGTACCACAGATTCCAAGTAACCCAATATGTCAGCCAAAATGCCAATGGCCGTTTTCTTTGTGTGCGTGTGAGAATCTTAAACATCTGTCACGTCCATACTAAACCGCTAACAGCTTAATGTGTGTCCGTTTGACTTCTACTGTGCGAGGCATATGTCTTTTCCAACTCACCGCATGTGCATACGAGCTGTAGGTGCTGAAGGGAAGGGCGATGGCGGGGTTGAAGATGCCGAACTGCCCCACCATCTGCTGCATGCGTCTGATGGTGCGCTCCTTATCTGTGTCGGCAAACTTCACCACCAGGCTGGAGGAAGCGCCCTGGGAGAGGGAGAGCAGAGAGAAGACATGGACCATTGACCTTGCCGTACTGCACATAAATTTAATGCAAATAGTCACACATCAGAGGAGAAGGAGTGGATGGAAGCATTTGCATATGTGGGCTTTTTATGTTACGTGTGTTTTCAATGCGTCTCACACAACCTCAATAATGGGAAACCACACACAAGGCGCCATGTTAGATGTTGAGCTATGATCTTCCAGCATTGCATAAAAAAGACCAGGAGCTTGAGAGGGGGGAAAAGCCATATTTAGTCACTCTCTTGGAATTAGTGCTATAAGAGTGAGATAAACATGTGCGTAAAGAGCGGTGTTACTTATTATTCGTGATTTCTTAATATGCTTCTCTTCATTAGCAGCCACAACAGCCCCAGTTAACATCAATACTCAGTGAGCTGATCTAATTGCGTGTCAGAATGACTGGCTTTTCAGATACAACATCATTGCAAATTTGTACAGAGCATCATCCTTTTCCTTGTGACCGGCATACCGAAGCAGGAGCCTAGCAGAGATGGAAAGAATAAAAAAATATTGGGCTTTTTGCCTGAGCTGCTCTGTAGGCAGATGTGCAGGCAGGAAGTGCAAGTTTCTTCAATCAGTGTTTAACATATGTACAAAGTCACTCGGGGCAGTGCTCCCTCGCTGTGCATGACATAAATACTTCATATTTTCTCACCGCCTTCCCCTATGGTACATATATGTAACCTTGGTGCTCCTTTTCTGCAGCAAAGGTTAAAACATTCACATTGCAGACTTTGCTTTGAAATAACAGATACCAATGTGAAAGCTTCCAGTAAGCATCCATTGACCTTGGTGAAGGTGTTCTTAAAAGGAAACATTGCTTTTTAGGGCAATTTCTGTCATTCTGTCCTATTTCTGTGTGAGTGCTCCTCCTCCTCGGGCCTTGGCGATCCATTCTGTTATCAACACTATTATCTCTTTGTAGAGCGCCATAATGAAAGCAGCAGGTGTGTCTGCCACACACCCTTCATTAAGAATCTTCAAATGATTTAGCGCTACAGTTGACCTTTAGGGTGCTCCGCCTCTCCTCCCCTCTGTGCCCCCAAACCGGCCAATCGATCCACATAAAAGGCCGAAATATTACTCTGATCTGACAGTGCAGAAAGGTTGTGTCACTCTTGATAAGAGGCCCCCGGAAATTGATGCAAGATTGTCAATACACGCTGGGCCAAGGCTGTTGAGAGGCTGGAGGTGTAAAGGATTATCTCTTGGTTTGACGAGATATGACTTAAGTTTAGCTTTTCTCTGAGGCAAGAACACACCTGAGTAAAAGTCAAGTTCAAGATTGATCACTTGTTACATTGGGGAGAAACACTATATTTGGATCCATGCCAAAATTAATAATTTGTTCTTTCTCCTTATTGATCTTGGAGATGGTGATCAACTTCAGGAGGAAGCCACTACCGCACACACCGCTAAACATCCAGGGGGAGGACATTGAGGTGGTGGCCTGTTTCAAGTACCTGGGTGTTCACCTCAACAATAAACTGGACTGGTCCCACAACACCAATGCCCTGTACAAGAAGGGCCAAAGTCGCCTCCACCTTCTGAGAAAACGGAGGTCCTTCAGAGTGAGCAGGCCTCTGCTCAGGACTTTTTATGACTCTGTGATAGCCTCTACTATCCACTACGCTGCCATGTGCTGGGCCCCGGGCAGCACAGAGCCAGAGGGCCAGCTCCGTCTTGGGCTGCCCCCTGGACTCTCTGGAGGAGCTGAGGGACAGGAGGGTATTAGCCAAGCTCACCTCCATCATGGACAACACCTCCCACCCACTGCACAGGACTGTAGAGGAGCTGAGCAGCTCTTTCAGTGGAAGACTGAGACACCCTCAGTGCAAGAAGGAGCGCTACCGCAAGGCCTTCATCCCCACTGCTGTCAGACTGTACAACAAGACTCTAAAGTAACATGTGCAATAACCCCTTTGCAGAACACATGCAATAATCCCTGTATTCACATCACTTATCTGCGTCACTTTATCATCCACTTGCACTATGATGTAAACCTGCACTGCTAATACTGACAATAACATTGTTATAGTCTGTTTACTTTATTATTATTTACTGTTTACACTTTTTCTCCTCACAAAGTCCTTGGTAGTCATTCTATATAAGATACCACTATTTACTATGTCATTATTGTTGTTTATTTCACATTTCCTGCCTATTTGCACACCCTGAGTGTTTCTAAAAGCTGAATGTAACAAGTACATTTCTCCATTGTGAGATCAATAAAGGCTATCTTATCTTATCTTTACAGAATATCTGTAACAAAAAGAAACCTTTCTTTTGCATAGCATAGTACTTATCAAACTAACTGTAAGAGCTAAATTCACCCATATCTGTGTGTGTTTATTTTGGTTGATGAAGACATCTGGACATATCCAGGTATTTAGTAGAACCACTGAACCTTTCAAGTGTAACATATAGATTTTATCCCCTTCCTTTTTTCCCCCATCTCTTTCCCTATAAAGCCATTACAGCCTTCAGTTTTGGTTAGTAGCTGGTATGGCTGAACATCCAAAGATGATATTAAATTTGCAGCAAACATAGATTCAATAAGACGTATGAAATTCTTTACCCACAGTGTGCATATTTCAGTCATGCTCTATGTGAAATGCATTGCATCTTTCACCTGCCACAGGCCACACACATCTCCTGATAAACAAAATACAACTAGTAGAGCACAATTGATGACAAATTCAAGGCTATCACCTCGGTGTCCAGTATCATTTAACTGGAGACACAGTGGTGCAGCCTCATAACAACAAGGTCCCAGGTCTGATTCCATGTGGGAACCTTACTGTATGGAGTTTGCATGTTCTGTCCACACCTGAGCAGGTTTCCTCACTAAAACATGATGCATGAATCTGATGTGTGTTCATAAACATGCACTGTCCCCACCAAATAAATGAACAAATAATATCCATAACACAATAGGCTGTATCAGTTGGTATCTGAGGTCTTCCATACTGAGCGACAGCTTTCTTTTTGACTGGACCATATGGACTAGTCTTCGGCTCAGCTGATCACCTGTCAACATTATTGAAGGCGCTCTACATCCAGCCATCATAATTTGGCCCCTGTCAAATTCATGTTACACCCGTAGCCTGGCAAGTCATGCCACTTCCTTCTTGAAAGAGTGAGTATGGGAGGCCCCTCCTGATAGCAGATCAGTTCTCTCACAGTGTGACACCAATCATCGGTTCTTTGTAATGCTGCTTCTCTCAACTGTGGAAGAGAAGTCAGATTGAATTTATTAACTTCTCTCACCTCTGATTAATAGCCTTTACTGTGACTTGGTTGAAGTCCGTGCTTTCTTAGTCCACTGTGTGATTAGTTTATTTTTTCATTTATTGGCACTTGCAAAAAACAGAAAAATCATTTCATCGGTTTGTATTTTTTAATAAAAATCATGTATGTGTCCAGACAGAGGGCACACTTCTTCTGGTGGCCAGGGCACTTAAAGGAATAGGCCACCGTTTTTCCATACTGAGATAATGTTTTTACCTCAGCTTAGGCACATTGCCTTGTGTACGAAATGTGCGGTATAAATAAAGTTGCCTTGCCTTGCCTTAGACGAGTTGATGCCTAACTGTCTGGTCTTTGTGCGTGCACTCAGCCATATCGTCAAAGTGTTATTACGTCTTACAATATAGTGCCCCTTTTTATCTGCTTAGAAAATCGACATATTTAATTTTGTGTAACTAGACTTGGATCGTGTAAAGGCTCACATGACTGTATTTAAATAGGGGAAAACGTGGAACAGCTTGGTAGCTCCTAACTTCGCCCCACTTTGGAGCTATACCTTTGCTGGGAGAGGCTAAATGCTAACAACATTTGCGTGACTGAGCGCACGCACAAAGACCAGACGCATCAACTCGTCTAAGCTAAGGTAAGAACATATCTCAGTATAGAAAACTGTGGCCTATTCCTTTAAGATATATAATAGTAAAAGACCAGCGAGTATCATGCTTTTCAAGAAGAGTGTTTGACCGTGGACACGATCAGAACAGGTTTGGTGGAAGGTGTAAAACACAGATGAGCTTCATTCACTTAGAGGAAATGTGCAACATTACTGAAGCATGCGCAAATGAAAGAAAACAAAACAGAGATGGAATGTTTTTTGATATGGATAAATATTATAAAATGGTTAAAATCTCAAAAAGTCCCTTTTGCATGACATGGACCCTTAAATATCAGCCCTCTAGCTTCACTTTGATTACACAGTTAGCATAGATTGACAAGCTCTGTCTATGTGAACAGACAGTGAGCGCGATGTCTTAACCTGATCTGGATGATTGAGTCCTTACACGTTTCCGTCAGCAAATATGCCTGCTATCTGCATTAATAGGGCCCATTTTTATCACAAGCTGGGGATTTAAGAGTTAAAAATGAAATAGGATGAAGTTAGTGGTGTGTTGTGTCTGTCCAGCTTTTTACTGTGTGCATCATTAACTTTATTATGAGGTTTGGGAGCAACCAGGACAGGGCAGTGGAGGAGAGGAATACAAATGATAGGTGCTAATAAATACTGAATATTTTAGCCCGCCATCATCGTTAAAAGATGGGTGCGATGTTTACCGTCGAGGGTCATTGTTAAAACATCAGTGGGATGGATAATGTTTGGACTAAAAACAATAGCGTCAGCAAGATTTTCCACAGCAGTACAGTGCAGCTCAGTAAATCACAGAATCACACTTTATTGTGAAATAACCTGTCAGAACCTGTAAGCAGACATGGGCCATTTGTTCCACTCTGCAGAAAGTATAGCAGCACATTGGCCTCTGCCTCCTACCAGCTCTCCCCAGGACACCTGAGTCTGTGAGCTTGTTGGCTAAGCATCCCATGCCACATTTGTTTATCTTCCAGGTTTGTGCACCAAGGCATGTCAGGACACTGGCGAGCGGAATCCAGGGTATGCTATAAAGGGGAGGAAGATGATGTGTGAAGTAAAAGTCTCATTAAATTTTTAAGCTGCCTAGTGTGAGCACAATCCCCCTGCTGGGCCGCTCCCAGCTGCCTACCCAACCGCTGAAGTAAAAGACAGGGGATGAAACGACTACATATTAAAGCCCGATTCCACAAAACCACAAGCTCGAGTCTACCTCTTTCCATTCGACTCTCGCTGTCTCCGTCGCGCCGTCCCATGTGAGAAGAGGCATGACGCTGCAAGACGGGCTACATTATTTCTTAAAGCGTCCATCTGCTAGTGTTCAGTTTGGGGGAAAAAGTCGCAAGCAAGACTGATAGAGTGTCGAAAGTGAAGAAATACACGCACACCATGAGGGATTTAGATTAGCAGCATTGATATTCTGTCCTTTAGATGAAAATGATTAGCTCAGAAGTGCGCCTGGTGTCACTAATGTACTGACTGTGATGAAGAGCCAGTGAAATAACTTTTCTACACTTTTATCTCCTTATCAGTCTGTAATGACACTGAAGCGGCATGGGTTTTCACCACATACAAAATTGTAATCTACTGAGATAGCTTATCAAATAACGGCACAATTTATCAAACCAGTTATTTCATTTGTCTGGAGAAGCTTCTGCCACATGCCGTCAGAAAACTGTGCTCAACTATGACTTAAAAGCTGCTGTTACTATTTTCATTTCAACTGCAGTTGCCAGATTAAATTGAGAAAAAAAAAAGTCCTTTCGTACATCTGTCTCTTTCATTGGTCATTAACTGTAACATCAGGCACCATTATTACTATTTGTGAGCACACTGGCTCTCAAACTTCTCAAACCAAAACCCATCTCATAAAATATTGTTTTACCACCAGGCAGTATTGGGTAGTAACTGAATACATTTTTCAGTAACTATATGCAAGTAAAATTATGATATGAAATTATAATTTGAGGGTATTTATAGTACAGTTACTCCTAAAATAAAAGGACTACATTGCAGTACTCAATAATTAAATGTCAGTTTCATATTCATAACAATAAGAGAATGAAAAGATCAAAACAGCCGAGGAAAAGTTAAACTCTATGTCGTTCTGGGCTTTAGGCATTCGCAAAGTCAATTTTTTGCTTTTGTAATTGGAGGTAAATAAGTTCCTAACAGGCGATGAAACAAGTTTAGCTGCATGTTTTTAATCATACGCCGCTTTTATGCATGATTGAGAATACAGTACTGTACTCTAATTGGACAAAGTAACGGAATACAGTGCAAAATACATTTTAAGGCAAGTATTCAGTATTCTGTAATTAATACAATTTCAATTTATACCACAGATACAGACGGTATCTCTGGAATCGCCCATATATGGTTAAGTTTGAAGTTAGAGGGGGAAAACGAAGAAGTGACAAAAAAAGAACTTTGTCACATTTCCCCATCATTACTTTAACAAATGTTGAATTATGAATATATTTTTCTACTAAACAAAGAGAAAGAGACATGGAGAGGGGCAAAGTGGTTCAACAGCCCATAAATACTTAAAAAACAGACAATGCTAACCAGGAAGCTAGTTAAGCTAATGTTAGCTTCATGCTACGTTAGCTAACGAGTGTTGTTTTTCGCTTCTACTGAACAATTTGCTGTGAAAAAACATCCACATGTACCCGATTTAGGCCTGACTTTATTGGTGTGTGATAAATATGTTCATAGTCTGCCAGAAAACAGCAAAAGATTGTGAAAATTGTGACTCCCATGTGTTGTTTTTTACCCCTTCGGCTAGGCCACGCCCCCTTGTATGACGCATGGCCGTCTGTATCCATGGTCATAACTATGGTCAGTGAGAGTTCGAAAGCTAACTGGCATGCAATATTTCCGTACAACCGCACAGTTACAGTGCGTTCATGTGGACTGCCTGGGGTGCTGGTTTTCCCCAGATGTCCCCAGTTGGTTTGTGTTCATACAGTTTTTATGTGGAAAAGTGGGGATTTTAATGTCATCAAATAAAAACGGTCTTTTATCATTGATTAGCGCTTAGCTCAGCTAATCATTTAAATACGTTGTTAGTGCCTCAAAAGCTCAAAAATAGTTAGTTTTAAAAAAATATCACGTAAATTCACTTTTTCCTAACATTGATGTCAGGCAATTCACTCACAATTTTGCTACTACGAGGATGACGACGGGTACTGCTAAACTAAAAAAAGTAGCAGTGTTTAACTAAAAAATCAAATGAGCTGATTTCCGCAGACAGGTGTGGAAGTCAGGACCTGAGTTGCCGAGTCGTTTTCCCCAGTTGAGCAAGCATTCACGTGCATTCTCCAACTGGGGAGTTCCCAAGGACCACGACAACGCACCTTGTTATTTAGTCCTTATGTATTCTCCCCAACATTGCCACCATGGTACCTGAAGATCAATCAGATCTAAAGACCAAAACTGAATAAATTACATTTGGGTGTAAAGTAATCATTTCTAAACCAGTATAAGCTTTTAGCAAAGCACAAATGACATTATATCTAATTAGCTATGTGAATGAATAGAGCCTAAAAGTGCAGATAACTTTGAGTAACACCTGAAAAAGCCCATGTCCCACTGGTCTGGAACGCACTTATTTACATTGCTAGTTGGTCACCTAAAGTACGGTGGTAAAACTTTAAGCTGGATTGATCAGCCAGTTTGAAGACATTGTTTGAATGTAGCTCTATGCTCAGAAACAGACACAAGCCGTCTACTTTCTCTCACCCACTCTTATTGGTCAGCCTCCATCGTGCTCTGTGTGAGTGACAGTAGCATTAAATCACAGTGAAGTGTGAACTCACAGAAGAACCGGTTAGCTTTAGTTACCTCTTTAGGCTATATCACACACCAGTGAGGGTACATTCATTAGAATAAAATCTACATTGTAAGCTAGATTTAGAAAGGCACATCACCCAACCTTTGTTTTATGTTTATTTGTTTGCTGGGTTATTACCACTGACCTATACCTGAAATATTCCCTACACTTCGGCAATCAGTAATGCAGTCTCCGTTTTGTTTGCAGACTAATAAACAAAACATCCTTTGTAGTGGTAAAAAGCATGCTGTATTTTCTGTCTTTAAAAGGAAAGCGTTGCATAAGGCATCTCAAAATTAGCGCTAAATTAGACTAAATGAAAACGATAAGCTACGAGAGGCAAAATTAAGATCCATTATCTTCTACAATAATAACATTAAAGAGTGCCTCAGAACCTAATTTTACTGTTGTCTGTCTGTTACACGGACCCCTAAGTATTTAAACACAACATATCTTTAATATCTTGTAGTCATTAGTTTAAATTTGGTTTTGTTCTCTTCGGGGGTCCTGGGCAAAGGGGATCTGGAGGCCTGTTTCTATTCTCTCCTCTCTTTCATTATCTTTTAAGGCAATGACATATTGATTGCCGTTTGGTTAAACCTCGCCGCACAAACACGGGCCTTCCATGTGTGCGTGGGGGAACAGCTGGGGAATCAATCACTCCCTCTTTCTCTTCTGAGCAAACTTCAGCTCATTTGCTTGGGTCTATTCTTATCTTTGCTTCATCCCACTCCTGTTGTTCCACAGTGGTCCCGTGGATAATCTAAATTGGACGGAGGGACTTGACCTGCACACCTCCAAACCTTGTATAACTTTTCTTTTTTTCAGATTCCGTGATTCCATTCCTACACGGCCCCAGTTGGATCCCGGCAATTTGCTTTACAGCTCCGGCGTTTAAATCTTTAATTGAGCCACTTGCGTTTGGAGCGACGGCGGCGGCGTGATAGAGCGGCCGCCGCAGCGAAGGGGGATGAGAGGGCGGGAGGACATGCGAGTCTGGAAAAATGATGTGTGTGAAATACATCAAGTTTCATATGTGACAAACTAATAGACTCCCAAAGCATATCCGCAGAGATGCACAGACGCATCACGCAGATTTCCTCCATCTCCTTCAGGACGACGCATATACATATAGGATCCATTGAAAATGCTCGCCGCCGCCACAGCGCATGAATAACACAAATGTATGCAGCTGAAGTGGTGCGATGTGGAAAATGAGATCAGTCAGGGAGCCTTTGACCCTGGCAGACGTCACCAACGTATGCGTCCGAGTTCCACTGGCTTCATACAATCATTCTATATGCAAAGAGTTTCTGTTTTTAGATGCTGCATCTACGGGAAGGATCACACGCCATGCAGATAAGGATATGGGGAGAAGTGGCGTGATACTCGTACTTTATGCACTTGAGTATGTTTTACAATGTAATGTACGATACAGGGGCCACTGGTGGTAACTCACGTCTTTTAAGAATTCTTTTAGATGTTTTAGATTTTGTCAGATTACCCATGCCGACTCAGGTTAGCCTTCACAGACACGCCCCACATAGCCCGGATCAGACCCAGGACCTTCTTGCAGTTATAGGCGAGAGCACTAACCACTGCCCCGCCAGGCTGGAGTGCTAGAGGGTTTTACAGTAGGATTGTCACTTGAAGCATTTGCAAAGTAACACTGTAGCTCAATAACAATTCAGAGAAAGCTTTACTGTCATCAACTAGTCATGCGTTTGTATTCGAAGTCGCATATTGTGAGTATTCCTCCCTGCTCGGTTCAATCTGCATGCATATATCTGAGAAGAAGATGCCACGTGTGAGAATTTGCGGCTGTGACACCATCTTCAGAGGCAATAATATCATTCTGTGTGACCCAAAAGGCTAATGGAGTTCATTCACAGCTCTGTGACTTGTTTATTGGCCATAAATTCCCCGTATGCTTTGTTAGTCTGCATTTATACGGGTCATTTTTAAAGAGAAAACAGGATTAAGATGAGAGGCTGCAACTGCTTTACAATCCAAAGTAACTGAAGCCATTTCCTGTAGGGCTATACCTGACAGTTATAATAATCTTTCAGACGGTCCTGAGGCACTAGGACTTCAGTTCAGATATTCTTCTCCTTTTGCAGATCAGCATCCATTATACAGACTCTTCAGATGTCATGAAAACTGAAGTATCAAGTCTATCAAGTATCTACGACAATTATAAATGGTTCTATTATCTGCACCGGGGATGCATAATTAAGGAGTCTAGATCATTTTCATTCCAAATACATCTCGTCATAACTTTTGTATTTGTTTTTTTCTGACTCGGCAGGGCAGGGCAGGGCAGTGCGCCTGAGGCCTGACCTTCTCCGGAGACATAAGAGCAACAGTGAGACTCAAGTGCGCTCAGGGACAAAAGAAACACAACCCCTGCTGAGCTGAATAATGCCAAAGTCCAAATCTTTGCCACAGCCCAGCGGGGTTAATATTAGGCCCAGACGGAGCGGCTGAGGCTGCCCTCCTGTCCACTCCTGTCTTCTTTCAGTCCAACACTGGGTTCAGAGAGTTTTCAGACCACTTAGAATTGAAAAATCATACATGTAAAAATGCTATATAGTTAAAATGTTCTGAGAAAGTATGAAGAAAAAGTATTTAGACTGAATTTTTCGCCAATCATTGTTAAAGTTTACGTCATTCCTTGCCAGTATAGCATGGGAATGAATAGAGAGGTATGAACACTTCTTGAGCCCACTGTATTATACCACCGATAAAGTTCAAGTAAAACCCTTAAGTCCTGTGTGACATAAAGGCGATGCATTTTTCTCCAGTTTTCCAGTTGACATTGGCGGCACGTCCGCTGTAATCAACAGGATGTACGGTCCGGAGGGTTTCCAGGATCTCCACATTGATGAACACGCTCCGAATAGCGCCGCCCGCTGAGGTGTAATGGCCTACTGGTGGTCCGCTAATCTCAGCCGGGCAGACGAGCGCTGTCCTCTCCTCCAGCAGCCACAGGATATGAGATGCTGATCAGATTTCTATAATCAATTTAGCAAAGCAGGAGGTATAAATCCTGTCCATTCACTCCGCTCGCCGTCTGCCTGTGTCTCTCCCTCCCATCGCTTCGGCCCCCTGCTTATAAATAGATGAATAATTCAGCAGCCAATGTGGTGAAAGGTGGAGTAAACAAGTCTATTGCCTAATATCCCGAGAGGCTGCCAACGAGAGACGAGAGAGGGCATAGAGCTCGCGCAGACCGGGCGCGAGGAGCAGCGCCACGAGGACGGTGTATGTATATCGGTGCACAGCGGACCGCTCCTCCCCAGTCTTTCCTCGTGACCTACACTTATTTGCACTTAGATGACACAAAGGTTGCAGCAAAATGGCACACAGCTGGCTTCCCAGTGCTTCTCTTTGCATTTCCTCTCCCGAGCCACATACTGGTAGCCATTAATAATGAAATCATCGGGTGAAACACAACACCTGCGAGATAGGGTTGGAGAGAGTTCAGGGTCTGTGCGTGGGGGCCCGAAACAGAGAAATGAAGATAAAATATTACAGAATGTGACTTTGTGTCCAGCTGCCCCATGTCAGGGAGAATAACTCTGCTCCGGTCTGGGGAGCAAAGTAAGTTAGTTTTACTATAAAACAACATCAGGCAGACAAGAGCAATGCATAAATCTGAACTGTAGTGGCAAAGCCGAGATGCACCTTCACCTCATGAAATACTGATGTAGTAGTAATACAAGTATAAAGACAGAACATATCCTTTTGGTATGTAATAGATTTAGTAACATATGTATCACTCTTTCTCCTCATACGACCAAAGGATTGATCCGATACAGTGGTGGCAGGAGTACAGTCGGAACAGTTCTTCCCGCTTTCAGTGAATCGCCACAAAATACTGCAGTATGTAAACAAAGTACTTGATTGATTCTTCGAATCTGTAAACAGAATGGGACAGTCAAAGTAGTAGAGTTGGTAGTAATTGTATTACTACCAACTGTATTATTGTAACAATCTACAGTATGTATTCTAGATGTGGGCCGGCAGTTTTATCACACAATACTTTATACTTCTACTTGAGTAATATTATTATCATTATTATTTTGATGAATATACTAGTAGAAAAAAGTTGCTAGTCCTAATTGGACAAACTTTCTGTGATATAAAATGTGTTTCTATATTTTCTCATATCATATTTTTTGGACCACTCTTTATTGTTTTTATTGTGTATTCTTTGTTGATAAATCAAACTTTTCTTTTTGCAGTTACTCAGCACTAAGTAATGTGTTCACCTTGAACTCTTCTACTCTCACTTGAGTAGTTAATAGGAGGACTATTTGAGAACAGTCATTTATGTTACTCTTTTACTTATAGGCCCTTTATTTATTTATTCTTTTACAATGAAAGAGGAAGCCATCCACTTAAAATGTTTTCTGTGGTCCAAACTTATTCCTAACCTTTATAACATTTGTAGCATCCCAATTCTTCACAGGGACACGTTAATTGGCACATTTCACAACCTATAGGGTCACTTTTCTGGGTCAGCGTCACAGAAATGGGAGAAAACTTGCTTGCAAGTTTACGGAATTGATATAAATGCAATACAGTGTTTTTTCCCCACAAATGTCTGAGTTTTCAATATAAAAATCCGGTATAGCGCCTTTAAGTAAATATTTACTAATTTCTAATCTATTTGTAATTCTATGACACTGTTTTTGTAATACGTCGTGTGGTAAAACTAGAATTTCCAGTAAAAATGTTGTTACCGAACACCAATGTCAAAGTTTTGTTTATTAAATTATGGATAGTGACAAAAGGCGGAGAGGACGTGTCTTCCGATGTCAGGGAGTGTGAAGTGAGTTGGTTTTATTGTGACACCTGCAGGTACACAGGGACTGTGCATGAGGCCGCAGTCGGCACATACAAATGAGCAGCCTCTCTATGCCCATAGTAAATCCAATACAGAGCGAATGCAGAGGACACAGAGGCGCGCTTACATAAGAGCCAAATGTAATCTCACGTCGGAGTTATATTCGCTGATTATGCAAGCAGAACTACTGATTGATGACTCACCCCAAATTCAATTATCATCCTAAACAGTTTTATCTGGGAAATCAGATTAGGAATTTTGTTGTATAAAAAGGGCCGTGTAAATCAAAGAGACGAAGGGTTATTTCTGGTAGCTGCAATTTGTTTTCTGGAGCCGGGACATTTATGAGGTGTTTTTCCAACGAGGCAATTCAGAGTTTGAGGGTAAGTTTACAGCACTTACGGAGAGAATGTGAGGCCTTCGCACAGCGTCCCGCATTGCTCTAGTTCCGAGGTAAATGCTCCTTCCCTCCGGGCACAAAATATAAACAGAGATTTAGTGAGTGAAGTAAGCATCTTTAGTTTGTGTCTTTTCAAACTGTTTTACTTTCACAGCTTTTATGACATGATTTGCTTGTGGTTTAGATCTGCTATAGCCTGGTTTGCATTTATTTGAAAGGATTTTTGAAGCGTTTGCGTGGTAGACGAGCACACATCTCCAGTCGATGGCTTTTCAGTGAACAGTACGTGGCTCCAGTGAATGCGATGGATGCTGCGCACTGCATATATGTCCTCCTGTTCCCTAGACTTGCACTGTTATTGCATGTGAGAATAGGCAGGCAGCGGTACTCACTGGCATGGTTTGGCTGCCATGGAGGGCACTGATTGCAGACTGAGCCTCGGTGTGTGTGGAGAACTTGACAAAGGCGCAACCTGGAAAAAAGGACACACACACATCAGATGTATTCAATTTGTTGTTACATTCCTGATACTGTAATAATAGATAGTAAATTATAGTTGACACCCTAAAAATGAGTGTGCGGAGCGAGATAGTGAGTGCTCAGCAGGCTGTCCCGGCCCGGGTATTAGGCGAGCAGACAAGCAGGCAGGAGCTGCGGGCTAAACATTGCACTGATGAAGCAGAAAAGCATGCTATTTAGCACCACATGCCTGTCTGTGCATATTAAAAGCTGGCTAAACTGGATAATCTTATAGCGTTTTTCGAAAAGAGGATAACAGTTCCATATTGCCCCCGCAGCGACACGCTCCGATCAATAGAGTGAATATGAAAAAGCCCAATAGCTCTGAACAAAGAGAGTGCTGAATATATAGGTAACATATTCTCTCATACAACAAGAATGCTTTCATCTATTTGCGAAGAAAACTTTAACACCAAGGTCTAGACTTGTTAAGAGGTAAATGCTCTGCTGATTTATTTAGTTGCAAACTATGGACAAAATATCTTCCGGCTTCCAAAGAACGTCTCGGACGATGAGATGAGAGACACAGCTTCAACATCAAGGCTGAAAATGGTTTAACTTTACATATGACAACTGAAAATATTATATGTACTCTTAATTTCAATAAAATCTTACAATGATTATTTCTGTTTTAATGATTGTATTTGCTTTTAAAGTGTATTATATTGAGGCCACTTTTATCATCCTTCTGTATAACACCTTGTTGTTTTTTTTTTTAACCAAGCTCATGTGCAAAACGAAGCGCTCAGGACTCTGACTCATTTGTGCGTGTTTTACCTGTGCAGCATTCTCTCATTTACATATCAGATTTGGGGCCCTAATACAGTAATACAGGCCGTTTCAAATGCAACATGCCCACAAATAAATGAAAAAAAAAAAAAAAAAAAAAAGCAAAGATGCGTAAATATGGGCATGTTACACCCAATTTAAAATTTGACATTTCTTGTATTAGCGAAATAGGAGCCCAGAAAAAAATAGTGCTGCTGATCGCTTGGTAAATGACACCCCAAGAGTACATGTTGGTTTGAGAGCCTTTGAGTCTGGTTTTAGAACACGTGATTGGCAGGGCTCCATTTAAGTGTCACTAAGGTATCATTCATAATTAATCTGCCCTGGCATTGAACTCTACACATTAGACACAAACTCAGGTCATTTGGCTGAAAGTCACGTCTCAAAAGTGCGTTCGAAGGAGCACAGAGAGAAAGCACACATGTAAAAGATGGGTGAAAATCTCCCGCAGAAGGATGTGTGAGGAAATAAGGTTTGGAGCTGCACCTGGGTCCAGGCTCTGAGCCGCAGTGGCCCCTTGTAATAACACCCAATTTCACTCCTTTTCAACTTTCTTCTCTGTTCTTATTAAATATTTCATACTTTGTTCCCCTTATCATTTATCCTCCTTGACCCGGCCGTGCTGACATTGTTGGACCCTTAATGGGCTTATACCACGGTGAACAGCGACCAATCGAGACGCCCATTCAGCTGTCAAACCACCGCCGCCGTGACCTCGATAAGGGTTTTGATATCAACCCGAACAACCTACAAGACACGGTTTCCGTTCTATCACACAGGCTCATTTAAAACTACACAACTACCTGACATCAAAAAGTGACTTAAAATGTCAGCACTCGCCCATACTAATCAAGCATAACATTATGACCACGTCTGTTGCAAGGTTGGCGGTGCAAACCCTGGCTGTCGTCGTGTCCTTGGGCAAGACGTTCTACCTTGCCTTCAGTGACTGCGTACACTGTGTGTAATGTTGTGCATAATATAGGTGGAAAAGCGCTACATACAATAAATTGATACCATTTACAGGTATTACTATTCTAAACGTGTTCTAAGCGATGACAGTGAATCGAAGTTGTGCTTGTGCTTGTGCTACTAAAGCCTTGGCGCAAAAAGATAATCAAAGCGATATCAAATATGTTCACAGTTGGAGGCTGCAGAGGGAGGGATATTCAGCTTCCTGACAGCCTGGTGGATGAAATTGTCCTTCAGTCAGTTGAACCTGGCACGGATCACAACTCCAAAGTAGGGGTTAGGTCACATAAGATACAAAGGGGGTCATTTATCAAGGCAAGCACTAAATAGCGGGTGCAAGCTGAAAAATTTAGTCTGACATTTTGTCAGCATGTTGCACTTAATTTACCATTTGATGTTGCCTGTATTACAGTATCAGGCCCACAAATCTGATATGTAAATAAGACCATGCTGCGTGAGTAATAAATGGATAAATGAGTCTGCTGCTGATCCACTTTTGCACATGCTACTTTGCACATGAGCAAACGCTTGGTTAATGACCCCCTAAGTATGCAACTCTAAATCATATTGTCCAAGGGGAGGGTTGGGTCACTATTCTATGACAGGATGACATCTTTTTATTGTTTAAATCAGTGGTTCTCAACCTTTTGGAGCCGTGACCCTCATTATAACAATTAATGGAGTTCATGAGCCTATATAATTCTTAAAAAGCAAATGAAAAGAAAAACAAATGGCTAAATGATTAAAATCAATAATACTAATAAATAAAAAATCTCATCTACATGATCTGGCGATAATTTTTTGATCGTTTTATGAAAACCAGTAAACCAAAGTGTTTGTCATTACCTAGAATTAGTGAACTTAATCACTAAGATCTAAAGGAAACATAATAGACGGAGCAGACCTGTCAGTACCTCCTACAGATAAAGTGGTTCCTATTCAACTATTCAAACAAACTACTCAAGTGTTTGAATGGATAAACGTCCTATTGAAACCAATGAATAGGAACCAGCAATAACTTCTTTAATTGTACGAGCTTAAAGGCACACTGCGTAACATTTGGACTATACTGTTGCCATCAGTACAAAACATGCTCCTAATGACCAGCTTGACACAGAATATGCTATTTCTGCAGTGGGTAATCAAAGAATGGATTTGGATGTGGACTTTCCAGAAAACACAGTGGCATTGTTTCGGTTGTATCCGAAAGGTGCTCTAATCAGGCGATGGTCAGAACACGAAGTGCTCCAGCGGCGCATCGCAACAGTCTTCACACATTCCTCTTTGTAACACATGCTAATGAGCTAATGATAAAAACAATTTCCCTATTGATCCCATCCTACTTTGTATTTAGATAGCAAGAAGTCATTTTCTGTACACACTACACATGGGGCAGCACGGCCGTGGCTGCAGAATGCATTACCTGTTTCTACAAATAAATACTATACCAAAATGAGAACTTGTCTCACTGCCTGTCCTTTCAGATATTTTACGGTAAAAGTGGAGCAGGACAATACGGGACCTTTAACATCTCCATGGAGACGAGCAGGAGACATACCAACTCCCGGTAAAGTTACAATCATGTCTTTGGAGAGGTGAGCCGCTCACAGCAAAGGCACATGTTTGTTATGGACCTTTGTGAGATCATATCACAATCCATTGTCACACAGACCTATTTCATACCTGTGGTTAATGCCAACATCTTATCAATAACACAGCTGAAGCTCTTACTGATGACAGAGAACACTCCACAAGAGCAGCAGTTTTGAAGACATTCTGATTGGGTCTTCTAACTTTAGGGTTAGGGCCTTGTCAAACTCACTTACGCATCACCATTTATCCTTCTACTTTGAGGACAAATGGCGCCAAAGCAAAAAAAAACAAAAAAATGATAAAGTTATTATTGCAGTGGTCATAATGTTTTGCTTGATGGATGTACATTAAAGCTATCCTGGCTGTGAGTGAGCTGTCCCACACATCCACTTCTGACACAGCACAGATATAGCAAATGTAACATCCCTCGGCTGCTCTCGTGTTCGCAGTTGGACACATGAATTGTTTTGACATCCATCTTTCCCCTTCTCCTCCTCCTCCTCCTCCTCCTCCCCGAAAACGCCAACTCAAAACTTCAAACCCCCATAGATATAATTCCACAACAATTTCCATAAGCGCTGACCGGGGAATAGGCTTTAGAGACATGAAAAACCGCTCGTCTCTCTGCTGTGGACCGCATGTCAAAGGGAATTCACGTCTCCAAAAGTTTGGTCTGTCCTAAAAAGCCTGGGAGAGATCAGTGGTACAGTGGGCCGACCTACTGTAAGGGTCAGTGCAGACATTTTAGTGAGAAGTCGACTAATGCTGTTGAGGGAGAGTGCTTTATTCCAGAAATATATGTGAGCACATTGTTTTTACGGAAAGGTCAGTAAAAGGACATAACAAATAATAATTGTGGTGTGGATCAGTGTGTTTCAAAATCTGGGGTACAGGGGAACCACTGTGTTACGTGGGCACTTAAGCAGGAGGATTAAAACTTAAAAAGGGAAGAAAGAGAGGAAGCTGTAATGTGGGTGGGTTTTCATTCTCCTTTGCTCACATTACATTCTTTTGTCTGAAATTATAAAACAATAATTTAAATGAAATGAACAATTAAGTGAAGAATATGCATTGAGGTTTAGGACGCTAATTGGGACACGAATGAAAGTGTGCACAAGATAGAAGAGGCAGCTACTGACATAGATCACTGTGGGATTATAGTACTTTTGAAACAAAGTATAAAGTATAGTATCAGTAAAAAAAAAGAAAGAAAAAAAAGTTGAGCGATGCTTCATTTATAAATGTCTTTTGGAGTGTCCTGTCCAATTCAAGACGGGAGAAATTTTGTGACAAATGCTGAATAAATGGAGAGCCGGAATTTGCTGACTCTGCGTTTTTACACAGCTGACATTTTTGCAATAATGTGTTATATCCCCGGTGCGATGTTTAATCTTGTGTAAAAAATGTTAAACCAAGCCTTCGCGTACAACCAAGGATATCTTTTTGGAAACTTACTTCAAACAAAAGAATCCTCCATTATCCTGTTAAAATATGAACAGACTTTAAAGCAATTGGTGTTTGAGAGTCCTCAGTACAGCGCACTGTAAGTGTCCTACTTTCAGAGTTAGACAATTAAAAAGCTTAACGTGAGAAGGAGGAACGCCACTTGGACTTAGTCACTGTGTCTCATAATACTGATTATGACCGGCATACGTTTTATAACTTCAAATGAAGCAAAACACTACTCCGGGTGTGTGATTTTTTTGTGTGTGTTTTTTTTTATCAAGGAACAACATCATACAAAGGCTCAAAAAGTTTCATGATCGTATGTACGCAATTAATGTTCAAGCCTAGCCGGGAAAGAATTACAAACTGACATTTTGTATTTTGCCGACTAAAATGATGAAGAATTTGCTATTAATGTCATTGTATATATTTGTTGCGACACAACATTCTCTCCGGTAAAACTATAGCAAAGTCAAACCAAGGATTTCTCAACTTCACAACTCATTAAAAATCCCATACATCAATCAAATTATATCTGATATAACCGACTAATTTATATATACCTGGAAGATTGGCACATACAAAATTTGACTAATTACTTGAGAATGCTGTCTGACCCACATCTGATGCATATGACACATGTATTTTTGAACCGTGGGGGGAAAGCTGTCAGTTCCGCGGCCCTGACCTAAATGAAGCTGACAAGTGTACGAAGGCTCCTACCTTTGCTGTTTCCGTCAGGACCTCTTAAGACCGTGCACTCCTCGATCACTCCGTAGGGTTCGAAGAGGCGGTAGACGTCTTCCTCTGTCTGCTGTTTGTTTAGCATCCCCACAAACAACTTCCTGTCTTCTGAAAAAACACAAGGAGAAAACAACGAGATGTGAACTCTGAGCTTAAGGGAAGCAAACAGAGAGCATTTGAAGAGATGAATGGGGAGTGACTGTATACATAATAAGAGTGGTTTAGGCTTGAGCGACATAGCGAGCGGTGCGTTTTGTGTACAAGGGCAATCAGATGAGGTAGAAAATAAATGTGAACATGTACTCGAGTCAGGAGGGTAATTGCTTTACTTGCTGACAGAATAAGATGTGTTTTGTTGCTAAACATTGTTTACAATGCAGCAATACTTTAGTTGTTGGGCACAAGACCAATGCTATAAATTGGTCTTATTTATATAGTTTGTACCAAATACGCTCTTTTCAGATCAATTCATGACAGTTGTGACAGGACACGTGGACATTATTACAATGGCTTTGTCTGCATTGAATCTCTGAGTGCACAAATATGACAAATTCGGACTGATAAGTTAACCTCGAGTAGATTTTCTCTAGTTCGGCTTGACCCAAATCTAAACGTTTCTGGAGTTTACAGCCTATAGGTGTGACGCCTCATTTGAAAGCTAAGACCTACAAAACTGATCTTTTTCCTCACGTTGTTGTCACTTTTTTCATGTACTTTTTCCATCTAATTTTTAACCAGTTTCTTCTTGCTCTTTTGCTGCTTTTTATTGCGTCGCATTCGTCACAATTTTGCCGCTTGTTTGTTGAGTTTTTGTTACTCTTTTGCTGCACTTTCATCACTTTTTTTGTCACAATTTGTCGCTCTTTTGTCACCTGCTCTTTTTTGTTGCGTTTTCGTCCTGTTTTCTTCTCGCTTTTGTGGCTTTTTTCAAGAAGCTTTTAGATGTGGGCAAAGCCAAACTGGAGAAAATGTGCCCAGTTCAGGTGCATATTAAGAGGTGAAGAGACTAATCTTTCTCTTAACTTTCCTGTAAAAGACTTTTCCCCATATTACTTTTTTTGTGCCATTTTGAGGATTCAAAGAAAAAACAAAACATTTCTGAATTCTGTACCGTAGCCTGTTCAATGTCTGGTGCATGTATCCATTAGCATTAGCCATCAAACGTTGCAAATACGGAAGACGTTTTTTAGTTATTGGGGAAAAAACATCTTTTGAGATTTTACTAAAAATAAATGATCCGGTTCATATAAGAATCCAGTGACCACTAAACCTCCTTGTTTCTTATGTTAATGAAGCAGAAACCACATAGATGATACCATGAAATCAACGTACTTTTATACAGGGGAGAGAATCTGAAAAGAACGTTTCGAAGCCAAAAGGTCCACATTCACAACAATAGCCAAATCTGCGGCTCTGATTTCTCTGATTTAAAAGATCGCATATTTTGTGTGTGTTTGGAATCCTTAATTGTTATGGCAACGGCCCTAATTTCACATCACTCGAGACCCACGGATAGGTGAAGCAGCAAGTGATTTGTTTAACCATGATTAATGGTCCAATATGGTTAATCACAGTGGTGAGCATAATGAACTAAATGTCTCGAAAAATACCCAAGTTGATTAAAAGCCCGGTCTGTCCCAGCAGCTCATGAACGCGGCATTCGGAGAGCGGTGGTGTGGCTGAGGGGTAAGTGAGTGGTCAGCAGCTCGAGGAGAGGGCAATGGGAGGACTAATAAAGAGGTTTCAAATCCTGACACACACACATACACACACACACACACACTCATACTCAGCCAGGCCCAAGACAATGAGCACGTCTTTGGCTCTTTAAAGCACCAGGGCCCCACAGTCTCTGCCTCCTACACACCACACTGCACTCTCTCATCCCGCCTCTCTCTCTCTCTCTCACTCTCTCATCCCTCGTTTCACATTTTCCTCTTTTCTCGAGCTGATTCTACATTTTTCACTCTCCTTCTTCTCCTCCGACCTCCCTTTCTCTCTTTATCTCTTTCTTACTCTTCTAATTGCTGCTGATCCAGTGTTTTTTTGTGTAGCCAGAGAAATATTTCAGCAGGCTCTCTACTGAACAATAGTTTGTCTCTCTTGTGGGAGCGACCAAGGCTGGGAGACATGCCATGAATAACGCTGACTTTTCAATAGATAGCCTGTATGCTACTGAGTCCTGTTAAATGCTTGGGGATCTGATCTTTACCTTGACCTGACACACTGTGTTTACTGATGTGCTCAAGCCCTGTATGATTAATGCTACAGTTCAGAGCGTCTCTCCCGGCGGCGCGCGCAGTAAAGCCTTCCCTTTTGTTCGAGCGCTTCTCAAACTCTGACCCGTGAAGCCGCAGCGGTGTGACTCGGAGAGGAGCAGGAACCTCACGGAGGGTGAGAGGGGGCATAATTTGCTGCCAGGAGGTACAGAGGGCTGTCAGGACGTCCCATGGCGAAGGGGCGAGTGCGCGGTGATCTGTCGAGCTATGACCCGGACACAAGCTAATACCCACATCCAGACAAAAGAGCAAAGAGAACACACTCGTTTTTGAACAACCATTTTTTTTTTTCTTTATAGTTATTTTATTCCACAACGACACACAAAAAGCTTTCTGATCATTTGTGGCAATTTTAAAATGTACATTCATGATACTGTCCCATTCGCTTTATGTTTTAAAGCTTAGCAAAAGAGAGAGGGATCCCGTCGTAATGTACAGGATGTGGCGTGGATTTTGGCGCTCTGCAACCACCAATGATGCACCTTTAAAATAATCACCCGTGTCAGAGTGTTGTCTAGGGAGGGGCGTCCCTGGTGCGGGCTCCTTATTGCAAGTGGCAGGATCAGAGGCTATGTATCAAAATGGAAGTGATGCAATGTGACATGTGTCAGGGTGGATTGGAGAGCATTTATCTGCAAAAAAAAAGGAAAGCCCTGAACTGGAAAATGAAAGGCCAAGATGGTCCTTCCTCTCGCTGGAGGGAGAATATAAATTCCAAGCTCGGATGCAGGGGAGATGAGTCGGAGGAGAGGCAGAGGGGTGAAGGGGGAGGGGTCGCGCTGCAAATATTCCTGAATTGTGCCAGACCGAATCTCCCATGCACGGGGAGAGTGCGCTAACCCCTGCGCTACTGCTGCCCTTACTTTAGCTATAATTCTGCCCCCTACTCGAGCTGATGATGAGAGTCTGACAAGTTTTGAATTAATGCATGACCTTTATCAATTTCATATGAGCTTTAAGCTGGCGATCATACCAAGAACAGCTCTTGTGTGGCATGTCCTAAAATACGACACAGCATCCATCCTGCGGGCCAGTCACTTCCAGCTGAATGGAATAATATTTATAGGACTGCAAGTATAACCTGTTCATTGGCCACTATATATCACTGCCTTTGTGCTATAGAACCTTCAACGTGTAGCAAAGAGGGGGAAAAAAGGTGCACGTTTCTATACATTCTGTATCTTTGATCAGGAATAAGCGAACAGACTAAACGTGCACACCTATAAGCCCTGCGCAAAGAAAGATGCAGCATTATATAAATGTGATATTTACAGCATGGGAGATGGAGAGAATGTTCAGCAACGGGAGTGCGCTGCTCAAACTGTTAACATCTAACAAATGACAATCATTGGTTCTACTGACTATGAGTGGAGTTGTGGAGGCCAAGGCTCTCAATAGAAATGTATCTTGGGAATCTAAATATCTTATTTATTTTTTGGTAGAAATATATAATTTATCTACAGCAATATACCAAAGTAAAGGCAATAAGATGTCAGCGCGGATCCCACACAGCAGAAAAGGGCAATGGGTTCAGCCCTCGGTTCTGGCTTGGATTTGGAACTTGTATTGCTAACTTTTGTCATACGGGCTTTGAATTTAATATGGTTTCCTGGTCTTAGTTCCGAAGGCTTACGCTCATAGAAATTGTGAACCGACTTTTGAACTGATGATGACTTGAACTCGGACTCGTGAACACTGACTTGGACTGTGCTGCTTTTGTTCAGCTTTCTCGGTACACTAAAAGCAATGTCGTCTTTTAAAAGCTTTGAAATTTCAACAGTTTTGGACTGACCTTAAAATATGTAAAGTGCTCAAAGCTGGAACGGGATCCCAAGCTAAACCAGACTTTGGTGTCTATTAAATAAAACACAAACTGCTTAAAAAATGGCTGGGTCAGGAGTCTTACAAGCTTTTAAGCATTCAAAGATTTTCCTATATGGAGCTGCAAGGACATCAGTGTTTTCAGTTTAAAGACGAGATCCAACAAAAAGGTTGACAAAACTAGCTCAGCTTTATAGACATGGTCTTGGACTCCACTTACAGCTGCTTGTCCTCTTTAGGTTAGCCAAAGTATGTGCTCAGGGATGTCCTAGTAAAGTGTTTTAAAGGAGTGCGTAAATGTCAAAACGCCCATTGAGATATATTACAAGAACATCAAGCATTCAGGATGATGTGATTTACATGGGACATGCCAAGAATGAGACCTGACTTTATTGTTTGACATCATCTTCCTTTAAAGTCTCCTCTGGGGTTTGTCCGCTGGCTGAAATATTCAATATCTGCATGAAGTGAGTGAGACAGAGGTGGTCGGTAGGTCTACAGACTTACAGTAAATCTATGACAATGATGACTGTGCAACAACATTTCAATCCAATTGCAATTAATTTGTGCCGACAAAGACGTGAACTCTCTGCCAGCTTTTGTTCCATGTGGACAAGTTCGACAAAGCAGGTCAGACATCTGCAATATGAGAGATGAAAGACACGTTTTATAGAGAAAGAAAAAGAAAACTGAAAACGTTAGCTTCTCGGGACCTCTATGTTAAACTGTGGGCTCTCTGCTCTCTACAATGTTAGGTAAATGCACACTGCCTACCTATTTAAAAAAAAAAGAAGAAGAAAAAAAGCAAAAATAGAACTTCACGTTAGATTCTCGGCTCGCTGTAATCAGAATTTTCCCCCCTCACCACCTCAGCTCTCGCCAATCTAATCTCATTACAATTATGCCTCTGCTCCACTTCTGCAACATAAGCTGTTGAATTGTGAACTATGGTTGCTGGCACTGTCGTCATGGCAAAATTACAAGTTTCAATTGTGTACAGTCATCATTTCGGAGTCTATTTCTGATGAAGAGACATTTTCTGAGTATCCACATATTCGAATAGTGAAATGTGTAAATGTAACAGTTGTAAATGAGAAGAGTTGATTAAAACCTGGATGCTGGGCTAATATGGTACATCTTTAACACACTGACTTTGACCATTCACTCTGATCTTTCATAGGGGGAAAGTAGGGTCAACATTTTGAAAACATCAATGCCCCATAACGACAATAATCCACTATAAATACTTGCAATGATTTGAAGTCATTGCAAGATATAAAAAAACAACAACTATGGTGGAGGATAGTGGCCACATGGTCATGTTTGAAGCAGTTGAGGGAGAAAACAAATAGGAGAAAAATCTAAACATTTACTCCAAAACTACTTTAAAGAGGATGTTTTATGAATATAGTTTTCTACTAAATAAAGATACAAAGACATGGAGAGGAGCAAAACGGTTCAACAGCTCATAATTACAAATAAAAAGGAGAACGCTAACATCGTGCTACATGCTAACGCTAACAATATGCTGTGAAAAAAACATCCATATGGGCCCGATTCAGACCGGACTTGTTTTGTGTGTGATAAATAAGTTTATATTTCACCACACAATGGCTAAAAAGAGTGAAAAACTGTGATTCCCAAAACATACTTCCTCCCCCCTCGATGAGGCCACGCCCCCTTGTATGACATGATGCCGTCTGTATCTATGTTTGATGATTTTATCTCTGGCATACCTTAATAATTTGACGCACAAAGAAAAACACATATCTATAACAATGACTTATTTTACTCAACAAAACTGACATTTTTAGAAAGCTTCTCGTTTGGACATCCCTGCACACCCTAACCACTATGCCACCACCCACCTCCATTGTGACCTGTAAGACTTTTTATGTGCAAGGGAGGCAGTGTGATTGACACCTCTTTTGCGGTTCTGACCTGACCTGGATTTGCGAGTTGAGCTACAGTAGCATGTGTCGACTCAGCACTATTTGGGTGTCATCGCTGCCGAAGAGCACCCTTGATCTGAATGCTGATCTCCCATCTGCGCCTCTCTGGAGGACTCACCTGCAGTTTGGGAGGGGGGGGGGGGGGGAGCGCATTTAGATGTTAGTCACACTCGGTCCTCGGAGGCTTAATAATTCTGACAGGGGCAACGTGATTAACAGAAAGTAGTTTTTTGTAGTGCATGCCAAGAGTGATGCTTTTTTTTTTTTATGTGTCCCCTTCTCTCGCACCAAGTAACTTAATGCCCCTCTTCCACTAATACTTGTACTCACTGAACCTCCTCCAACACATTTCCATGTTCCTTCTGCGCGCATGTCCGCATCATATCTGTGCGCAGCGTTTTTGTCACATTTTTGATGCGCTTTCATTGCTTTTTTGTTACTTTTTTGTTGTTCTTTGTGGCTTTGGGAAAAAAAAGGAAAATTTGATGATTTTTTTGCCACTTATTCGTCACTTTTCTGTTACGTTTTTGTCACATTTTTGACGCTTTTTTTTTGGGTTACTTTTTAACACTTTTTTGTTGCGTATGATTCTCGTTTTTCTCGCTATTTTGCTGCTTTTTTCAAGAAGCTTTTTGATGTGGGTAAAGCCAAACTGGTGAAAATGTGCTCGATTCAGGTGGGGGTTAAGAGGTGAAAAAGGAGCTACATGGATCAGAAATGAGAGCAAAATGAGAGCAAAACTGAAACGTATGTAAATAAAGTAATACACAACTTCCGGCATATCTTTGAAAAGAGAAAACATTTTAATATGTTTAAAAGTTTGATCTTAGACTCTAAAATCAGAATGGCCTACTGTAAGTCAAGGTGGCTACCCCACAGCTAACCGAAGCTCATCATGCTAGCAATTTCGCTGGGTTTTTGGAGCCAGCCGCATTACTTTGAAAATAGCAAAAGGGAAAACAATAGGACGATGTTGCGAGTGTTAAGACAAACACTAAACAGACTTTTTCTTACATTCTTCTCATTCAGTCTGTTGCTGAGAAAGAAAAAGTGCCAAACAGCCTGTTTGTTTTGCTCAAAAGAAAGCAGAGTCAACACAGATTATAAGATGATAATAAAAATAAAAATAAACGCTAATATTTACAGCAAAACGTTGTTACCTAAAAGTACAGGAGTCCATTTAGCAGCTGTGAATGGATTGTGATAAGTGTGCGACCCGCTGGCGTGACAATAGTTTTAATGTACACAAACTGCATGGAGACGCACCAGTGCTGTCCTCAAACTCACCCCCCATCACGTTCCATTTACTCCCAGATACTAAACAGATGCTTGTTTGGAATAAATGCATTGGAAATTAAAGCCGCGGATAATGAAATGGTGATGCTGTCGTGCCTGCCCGCTTATACACGCTGAATATTGCTCCGTCCATTTCAGCCCCTTCTAATCAATACGCACTTTTACTGTATGAGCTATTGAGTCGCCGCATGCAAGTGAATTAAATCAGTAATATTTTATGTCCCTGCCTCAAACAATGCGATTGTAATTCCTTCCCTTTAAGCGCGCTCCAAATCTCGCAGCTTTTGTTACATAATGTTTATTTGCATTGGCTGGGCCCTTTTGAAGGATCTCCTGTCCACGCAGCTTTCGCACAAAAACCTGAATTGGCAGTTCAATTCAATGCCGGAGACTAAGAAGTGCTGGGATGCTATATGATTAGGCTGCTATACACTGGGGAGGATTTTGACAGTGGAATGAGACTCTCTGAATATCAATTGGCGAGAGCAGAACTTTACAAGGAGCAAAAAGCACAGGACCAGCAAGGGAGAATACATTTACAAAGTTTCTGTAGTGCATTTCATGTATAGGACAAAACCACTGTAGCAGAAAGACAATCTATCTTTATCACCAAGTTATATCGCAGCTACAGACAAACTTTAAAACATTTGTAAATGTTAATCCAACAAGGACCTTGATTTACTGTACATAAAAGCTAACTGAGCTACAGTTATTTTGTAGCCTTTCATCCCAGAGTCGCCGCTGCAAATATCCCTTCTTTGTCTTGATTGGCATATTGATTTGGCATAGATTTTTACAGCAGATTACTTTTCTCGCACATTCCTCTCCATTTAACCTGGTCATGGGCAGCCGTGTTTCCCCTTGTGTCTAGATTAGTACAATTAGTGCATCTGAATCTTAGTATGCGATAACACAGCAGCAATACCTCTGCAGCCAATTGACATTTAAAAAACTAAGAACTAATTAAACGATATGGTCTGTCAGGCTAGGTTAAGGACAATCTATGTGATTGCTATGGGAAAGCTCGTGCTGTCGAAGTACACCTTGATTTATAACTTTTCAAACCCGAGGCTTAATTACATTTTATTGATTTCTTGTGTGATTGCATATGAACTTTAAACATGCTATACTTTCCATGAAGCGGTTTAAATTACTTTGTGTATGAATTGTACTCTCCAAATAGCCATTCTTTCTAGGTGACTATGCACTTTTACAGCAAATAAACAAAAAAATGTGTTTTCACTCTTATAAAGTACATGTAAAAAGCAGTGATTGTGGCTAAAGCTTAAAGCAGTACTAAGTAACTTGTTTACCTTAATGAATCCTTTCCGTAGTCCCTCTGGGGGTAATACAAGTGTTAATGGGACGATTGGGGTCTTTCATCTCCCCCTGGTGTCTCTGGCCTGAAAACCCCAATTGCAACGTGACTGCCACCGGGTCGGAGGCCCAATACACACTAATAGAATCACGAAGAAGAAGCTAACAGGCTAACGGGCAAAGCTAACTGTGGGCTAGCGCCACTTAAACAGTATTTACAGCCAAGTTAGAGTGAAAAAAATATCTCCATTGTGTAATTGGATGTACAATATCCCTCTCTCCCTTTGTCTTTCCTGTCAGTGTAGTATTTACTCTCACAGACAATTAAATAGTAAAAAAACGCAACATGCTACGACACCTGCAGTGGCGCTTATGGCCTCTAGGGGCATGAGTTACTTAGGTCTGCTTTAAGGAAGAGACCAAAATAAGTCTATTAAGGGGAGACACTACAGGCAAAACTACATTTTTTCATTTTTCAGGTTTTGGGCCAAATTGGTCTCTGAACATATATGCTTTCGAGTGGAAACAAAAAATGTACCTAATCGTCACAATAACATGTTTAAATATTGCACTGATTCAATGTTTCTCCATATCTATTGGAAATTGTAATTTCAAGGGCCATCTCTCACAATGCATTTTTCTCACAATGCATTTTGTGAGAAATATCTCCAACAAGATATCTAAAATCCTCTTTAAAAAAGTATTTGTAATATGTCAACAAAGTAGAACCATACATTTGAATCTGGCTGAATCTGTTATTCAGATTTCGTTGCCGAAAAGATGGAAGATTTGGGGTATTTTCAATAAAACGGCTTATTATTCTATGAAAACAGAAAACTTGCAATGTGTTTTTTTCTCATATTCTTGTCAGTAATCTGCAGCAAACGTATCAAATTGATATCCTTAAATTGAAAATGTTTCCCTGCAGTGTCTCGCCTTAAAGCAAATGTTATGGGACTGTATGGCGAACAGCACTCTCGATAAGCCACATAAGCTGCTGCTCTAGCCGTGTGGCACGTGTAAACAGACTGTCAAATCGTCATAGTCTTGATGCATTGGGAACATCCCGCGTCAACACCCGAGAAAGTTTCCCAAAATGGGTCAGTTTTCGCTGCTAAATCAGCGACGTGGAGGTAGTGGGGAAGAGAGAGTGAGATATTCTGACAAAAGGGAGGCAGCGCTATGGAGGAAAACACTTGTCAGGAGGATAGGAAGGTTGCTATGACAACTACTTATACAGCGGCTGTCAGTCATGTGTGAGTGGAGTTGGGATAGGAGGGAGAGTAAGGAAGGAGGGGTCTGAGGAAGGGTCATTTCTCCATCTGTCGGTGATGCCGCAGTGTAAATTTGACTGTCAGCCCCGCAGATAAGGACAAATTATGAACAATATTAGCCGGCCGATAAAATCCAACAATAATGAATGGATAAATATATTAAAACCAAATGAGATAGCATCCAGGCAGAAACAGGGGCCCCGAGAAGCCATCCAGGTTTTCTCATTTGGAAGTGAAGATAAGAGTGAGAGGCTGCAAAGGAGGGGCGCTCAGGAGAAAGATCCAGCGTATTACAGCTAACTGCTCCGGCACACTTCCTTATCCGAAGCAAACGGAATCAAATTCATTCTGTAGCCAGAATAGCAAACATCCTTCCCCTTCCCTTCTCCAGACCATTATACTTCTCCAATGAGCGGGACGCCACACAACAACAGTGTCAGCATGTGTTCAAGCATTAACAAAAAAACAACACAGACAGAATGGAATGAAATTAATTAACCCTAAGAGATCGCAGTGCTTAGCCAGTGGAATTTAATCCAATTTATTACATATACAGGGATCTATCCGGGGCTCCGTTTGCGTTAATGAGATGGCGAGAATGGATGTGTGCATTGGGCCTGTTGTTGGTGCTAATACGGTGGTGCACATTGAATGGGAGTAATAAAGTGCAAAGAGTCACTTTCACTTGCAAGGGCCATAGCCCCAGTATAGGAATATATTTTTGATTGATTATAACGGACGGGAAGACAAGTTGAAGATGAAAAGCCACTTTGAAATACTTATTATTTGCCGCTGACTCGCGTCATATTTAGTAGTAGTAGTAGTAGTAAGTGTTTATTTGAGCAATTCCAAGTTCCAAGTTATTAGAAAATAAGAAAGAAGCACAATAATGGAAGTAGAAAAGGAGTAGGCTAAAGCAAACAATGCTTATTTATGCCTCTTTATTTACTCTTAAGTCTGTCTGAAAAGTGGTAAATTGAATCATATTATATTTTCAAAGTAATAATTGAAATGAGGTGCATCTTTTGTTTGTCACTATGGCCTCATTCTTGGCAGATGGTGCCATATTATGATTTTATACACATACACATTTTAGGACTTAAACACGGCTAAGTCTTTGTCTTAGTGCTTTCAGTAACAGCTGATGTCAAAGGGGCTGGAGACACTTATTGGTATAGTATTTTATGGCAGCATTTGAAGTGGAAAACTAACTTCCACAATAAGAAAAGCACCGCAGGGGGGGCGGCAAAACTTGTCCAAATTAACTCACAAATAATGAGCTTTTTTATGCGACACCTTATCACCACCCAAACAACAGCCATCACACAAAATATGGCTTGATTGAATCCCTGTGTTTGCCCATTTCCAAAGTAAATTAGCACTCCTGTCTTCTGAAAGCCCGCGCGCTAACCCCGCAGTTGACGATGCCGCCCAACCCTGCACTGGTCGCTAATGAGCAAGCTTATTAGTGTCGTTTTTTCCCCCACCACAAAACATTGCGCTGTGAATGTTGCTTGGAAACACGACGAAAAACAATAGTGCGTGTCCTCCACCAAAAAAATGCCATCTAAAGCTCCCTGTGGTGCAATTTTCCCCACCAAAGTAAAGAACGGAATGAAAACATGCAGAAATTCTTATTTATTATACATACCATACTGAGATTAGCATAATAGCCCGTCTATGCATTACCCCACTGTAGATTTACACTTTCAGGGATATACTTTGAGGTTAGTTCCATAATTTAAGCGTTGTCTGCTCATTGGGGGCCTGTCTGCACCTTATAAAAGCCATCAGTAAAAGTGCCAAAGCGCTATTCATACGGCCTTAATAGTAATGCGGCAGAAACAGTGCATTCTTCACTAAGCACTCCTGTGGGAAAGATTAGGTCTCTCAGCCTTTACATACAGTCCACATAATGCAGGAGTGAGCTGACACATGGTTACTCATAGGTCCGGCGGTAAAGGCCACAGCCTCGCACACACACTCACAAACACACACACACACACACACACACACACACACGAACCCTCTTACTTGTGCAACCACGTGACCTTAAAGAAGCTCGAAGTGAAATTGACATGTATATTGAAGAAAGGCTAGTTATGTCAGAGGCATGAACTGTTGAATTGTGGGAGTAAGTGGGAGGTTTCCAACTGTGGAATCACACATATAGGCTACTGTATATTACAGGTCAGAGTGGAAGAAAGTGTAAAGGAGCCAGTTGGGAAATTAAAATGATTTAAGTGTCAATACTTTCGGAACCAGTGACTACTTTTTCAGAAATGATGCCAAATAAAGGCACAAATAATATATATATACACTACCGGTCGAAAGTTTGGAGAAGTTTCTCACTGATGGCATTATTTTATGAATGAACACATATGGAAGTTGAAATAGATTCTTCAAAATAGCTTTGCTTTGATTACTGTTTTGCACTTTTGACATTATCTCAATGAGCAACACGATGTCGTCTCCAGAAAATGGTTTTCACTTCACAGACTGTTAAGCCATTTACCTTATTATATGAAGCTCATTGAGAAAATGTCAAGACTAAAGGGTGGCAATTTTGGAGAATTTCAAATATAAAACATTTTTTGAGTCATTTCACCCTTTTTTTGTTTCCTCCATAATCCCATGTGTTCATTCCTTGTTTAAGTAAATAGTGTTGAAAATAAAGAAAAGCCGATACATAAGAAGTGTTTCCAAACTTTTGACCGGTAGTGTATATTATGCAATAATGTATATTTATTTCAATTATAGTAAGAGTGACGTGTCCTTTCCAATTCTGTATGTTCTGCTCCTACAAAAGAATAAGATATGCTGAATTTGCCTCATTTATATATATATTTTTTTTCTTCTGAAAAATATATTAAATGATTTAAAAACGGTCATAATCCAAAATGTTTCACAATATAACAAAATTTGCAATAAGTAGTTGTAAAATTGAGTAAAATATTAACTCCACTAGACGGGGATCATTTGCACTGTGAGTTGCACCTTTTACATTTTTATCAAGTATACTGTAGTATTAAAATGAATATACTGCTAGCTTTGATGAAAAAAAATAATAATTTTGGTTCCATTGCCTGGAATACCCCATGTTAAAGTGTAAAACAAACATGTTCCGCTAGAATGTGTAGGTAAATGGCAGCTCGACGTGAATATACATTTCCAATAAAAAACCCTTGACGTTGCGGGAGCCTCTTCTACAGTAAAGGGCCCTATAAGGAGGAGAGATGATGAATTCTTTGTGCTGCGTTGGAGTAAGAGAGCATGACGGATATTGTGTGTGACACCTCAAAGACTGTAGGCCTGAGCTGTACAGATAAACACAGAGGACCTCCTGTGTGACACTATTCTCCAAAGAGCACGTTTTATGCATCGCTGTGATCTAAAGCGTGCTCAGGGCACATGTATTGTATGTTTTCCACTACTGCATCTGCTGCTGCTGCTGCTGCTGCAGAGGGAGGTGACGCTCTTTGGACACACTCACTCAACAGCAGGTGAAATTAGTAAACAGCTTTTTTTTAAGATTAGCTTTGCCTAACCGAGCCGTTTGAGATGTGTTTCAGTCATTCATCAAATTCATAAAACATATAACTTTTGATAGTCTATGGCATTTGCTCAAAATAAACATAATAACATCATAACAAAAATAATAATCAGGACACAATGACAGTGTGCACATCAAAAAACACCCCAAGTTTCCGAACCAAAAGAAATCTAGAACTGAAACCGTATCTTCGATGAGAGGCAAAATATTTTCACCTATAAACAACCCTGCCCGGACAACTATCTTTTGAAAAACTTTCCTGCGATGGAAAAACCCTGGACGAGTGAGACCCTACACAAACCAGCCTTCGCTCATAGGCCCTCCTTCTGTCCTAAACCCTGCATAGGGCATAACTGATCCCCACTTCATCTCTGTCTTTCTGTAACCAGAATGGGGGGGAAAGAAGCAAAAATTGGTTAAAATATTTTATATCCACCGTATACGTCTCAGCAAATTTACACTCGATATGATAACAAATGTGAAATATTACTCACAGCCTCGCGTTGACTTCAGTGCATTACGGCTGCAGCCATAAATCCTCAAACTGCTGCGCAAAGTGTATAGGTAGCTACTGTATATAAACATTTACAATATGGCACGGCTATTTATATTGTCTCCCTTCATGATGCCATCTGAAGGGCATTTTGGCATCTGTTATGTTATAGATTTTCTTCTTTCTCAACTAAACTATTTACTCCTGTTCTTCCTTTGGTTTCTGTACAGTAGAATGGGCCTTTTCCCCCCCTTTTTTTTTTCCTTTGGCAGTATTTAACACAGCGCTAGCCTGTTTCTTAATTATTTTCTCATCGCTCCACTGACACTGATTCATGAGGGTAATGTTGGACACACCCCCACGGCCAGCCCACTCAACCAACCCCCACCTTCCTCCTCCTCCTCCTTCTCTTCCTCCTCGTACAGTAGAGATGCCTCAGGCTGATTCTGCATGCTTCTTCATGTCATGGCACTGACATTTTTCCCTTTCTTTGTCTGTCCTACCATATACAGTACAGTACGAGTTCAATCCATGGAAAGTTGGGGAGATGTAGAAACTTTCAAGGTAAGCTGCAAGTAATGTGTAAGGTCATATACAAATATTACAAAAACATAAGCTACTTTTTTATTACATCATACGCACACAAAGACAGAAAATCAATTTGAAGGCAGCAAACAAGATGGATGTCTCAGATAGATATTATTATTTTTGTCTGAATACAGAATTAGGAGAAATATCTTTCCAAATACTCCTTTGAAAGCTACACATTTTACTGAAGTACTACATTAAAGGGACTATACAGAGTTTAAAAATGTTAAAATTACATGTTCCAGCAATGTCCTAAAGTGTAGAATGAGACCAGACCTATTCACCACAACTGCCTCTAAAATCCTGCACTGTCACTCAAAAAGGTGTTAATTCGGGTCCGAAGTGCCGTCATGCACGAGCTTAATATAGAAACTGCAGTTTCACATTAGACCTGAGGTGGCAGTAGTGAGTATAAAAAAGGACCAACTTGCTTCTAGTCCCTTTAAGTTAGCTTTCCACTCTTTACTGGCTCGCTCCCAATTGACTGGAGACCATCAGACTGAAGCTTTAAAACATTGTACGATATGTTTTACAATAGTTGCAAATCTAAGTTTGCAAGTATAGACTTGCAAACTAAGGTTTCGCCTTAATTAACACTTAAGAAAGTGTCCCAACTTTTTGGTAATTAGGGTTGTATTTGGCGTCCCCCTCTGGCTGTCCCGCAACAACAAACTCTGTTTCTTTTGATACCACCTTGTGATTATCTTGGATGCAAATGAGTTACCTCCATGCTAACTCATTAGGCTTCATGGTTGCTTCAAGTAATTACCTTTTTCCTCCAGATGAAGGGACAAAATTGACTACAGCAAGAAACAACAAACTTCATTATGCACAGAGCCAAATTGAGGCTTGTGTACTAACCGGCTCCACTCCACCCAGAACTCCCCAAACGAACGCAGAGTATTCTCACCTGGACGCAATTGAGTTGTAAAAGCTACTGAAACAAAAGCATGACATTCAAACACAGAGCGCGTACTGAAAAGAGCAAGAAACTGTTAAAGACATTCGGCAATGAAGGTGAATTTGGGTGTGCAAAAAGAGAAAAGTAATGACATAATATAATGAGGAAAAGGCTTTCGGAACATGAGCCACAATGTCATATAAAGTAACCTAATGTTAGCATTATACATCCATGCTTAGCAAACCTATTAAGACCAAAGTAAGCCCTCACCAAGACAACAGCGCCAACAAAGGCAAAAAAAACAGTCTCTAAATAAACTACAAAAGGGCACAGCCATTTAAAGCTGCAGCAAAAGGTTCAAGAATAGAGTTTCATTTAGAAAATGCATCAGGAACCAAGTCCTCAGAAATTACAATGATAAAGTTTGATTAATCCATACAGATAGATCTTTTTGACTCAACATCTAGTGGAGCCCTATGAAAAAGAAACAAACTACCGGTAAAAACAATGAAGCACATGCCAAACAGAAGTGGATGGACAAATAATGTAGGATTACCAAATGAAACAAAGCATCACAGCAGGTATGTTTTTGATGAGGTAGCAAAACAGCCGGAAGCTCAAAATTGTTGATTTTCCAGTAAAGGCTCATAAAGAAAGATAGCATGGAAGCCATACATTTTCTTGAGATATCAATATTCCATTTGCCAATATCAGTACAATACATTGGCAATCTACAGCGCAGCCCTAATGAAAAATGCATTATCTCCAGGGAGCAGGAGAAAATGAAAGAGCAAAGGCTTAGGAGATAGACAGCGAAAGGCCAGGCTTCAGACAGGGAGCCGGGCCAGAGCAGAGAGGAGCTTTGTCTGTCAGAGCGACTGAGCTGACAGATGAGAGCGCTGCACATGGACAAAGAGGCTTACAGGCCACACCGCATGTCAACGTCGTGACCCTGAGGAAGGAGAAGAATATAGGACGCACTTAAACGCACCACCTACACACACAGGCCAGAAATCGCCTTCACATCTGCAGCTAGCGATGGGATTCACGGCTCTTTAGTGGGAGCCAAATATATATCTGTTCCTTTCACGTCTGTCTTTTCCTGAATGAGATCCGTTCGCCGTTTAATTTAAAGAACCGCTCAAAAGATCCGATTCTGTCATGAACTTTTACTATCCGTGTGACATCCCGCTGCATACCGGGCCTCTTATTCCGCCTCAGCCGAGCCTCCATTTACTTATAAAAATGCAGTGTTAACAGTTATGCGATGTGGAAGAAGTTGCTGTAAGAGATAAAGTTGCAAATGCATAAATAAATAAAGAAGGGCCCCAGAGCGTGTCACCGCGCTGTTACTCCTATAGTCGAGCATTTCCATATGATTAGTATGGGCTGATGGCTGATAGGGGCGGCTGCTGTCGTGTGCGTTTTGTATGCGGGGCGGTGTGGTGGTGATGTGACTGCGGGGGAGAGCCTAACCCTGTCAGTCAGCGTGACAACCAGCCCGTCTTATCTGCTCCCTGTTGGCCGCTGCTGCGCTTTAATTAGGAGAGAAGGTCAATCAGCACTTTTACCACATGTGATTCCACTTAAAGCATTTAAGAATATGAGCGCGAGTTGTTCCGAGGCCTCTGGCAGAACTTGTGTGAAAGTCACCACTGGAACCTTTTGACACTGTTGAGAATGAGGAGCTTTTGCAAAAAATAACTTATTATGACTTATATGCAATGCTTGTTTCCATTACATTAAGTTAATACTTTATTGTTACGCCAGGGTGAAATAGGCCTCTTCTTTCGACCAGTGGTTCTTAAACTTTTCACACCACCTTAGATAACACTACATGACCTTCCAAATGCCACCAGGCCAAGACCAATATCGAATTAGGACTAAACCGGGTCTAAAATAGATCTAAGTTGGACCAAATCATGTCTAAAGAAGAGAAAGACCTAACGTACAGTCCCTTGCGAAAGTACTAATACACCTTGAACTTTTGCACATTTTGTCATGTTTACAACCCTAAACATAAAGATTTTATTTCGAGTAACAGACAACTGTGAAGTGAAAGTAAAATGATACGTGATTCTGTTATTTTACAAAAAATAGAAAAGTGAAAAGTGGGGCGTGCATAAGTATTCATACAGCATTTTCTGAGTGCATTAAATTGCCTTTATAAGATTCCTAATGACTGCAGAATGTTCACACCTTGCCCTAACCATTAAATAGAGGCCACCTGTGTGTAATCTACTCTCAGTATAATTCCAGCTGTTCTGTGAGGGCCTCAGAGCTATGGTCAGAGTGTATTGGTCACTAAGCAACATCATGAAGGCACATCAGAGAGGTCAGGGATAAATCTGTGGAGAGGTTTGAAGCAGCGTTAAGTTATACAAAGATTTCCCAAGATTTTGAACATCTCATAGAGCTCTGTTCAATCCATCATTCGGAAATGGAAAGAGTATAGCACCACTGCAAACTTACCAAGACACGACCGTCCACCTAAACCAACAGACCAAACAAGGAGAGCACTGGTCAGAAATGCAACCAAGTGCCCCAAGATAACTCTGGAGGAGCTGCGACGTACTGCCGCTGAGCTGGGGGAATCTGTACATGGAACAACTATAAGTCGTACTCTACACAAATCTGGCCTTCATGGACGAGTGGCAAGAAGAAAGCCATTATTGAAAGGAGGCCATAAGAAATCCCGTTTGAAGTTTGCTAGAAGTCATATGGAGGACACAGCTACCATGTGGAAGAAGGTGCTTTGGTCAGAGACAAAAATTGATTTGATTTGATTTTATGGCCCAAATACAAAACATTGTGTATGGCACAAACCTAACACTTCTCATTGTCCTGAGTGCACCATCCCCAGTGTCAAATATGGTGGGAAGATTGTACGAATAGTTGGGAAGATGGATGGAGCCAAATACAGGGACATTTTTTGAGGAAAACCTGCTGGAGTCAGCAAGAGAATTGAGGCTGGGGCGGAGATTCACCTTCCAGCAGGACAATGACCCTAAACACAAAGCTAAATCTACAGTGGAATGGTTTAAAAACAAACATATTAATGTGTTAGAATGGCCCAGTCAAAGTCCTGACCTAAATCCTATTGAAAATCTGTGGAAAGACCTGAAAACTGCTGTTCACAAACGCTCTTCTTCTAATTTGACAGAGCTTGAGTTGTTTTGTAAAGAGGAATGGGCTAAAATGTCCGTCTCTAGATGTGCAAATCTTGTAGAGTCATACCCCAGAAGACTTGCTGCTGTTATTGCAGCAAAAGGGGGTTCCACAAAGTATTATTTCATGCTGTATGAATACTTATGCACGCCCCACTTTTCACTTTTCTATTATTTGAAAAATAACAGAATCATGTATCATTTTGCTTTCACTTCACAGTTGTCTGTTACTTGTGTGTGAACTTTCAGTAAAGAATTCAAAATAAAATCTTTATGTTAATGGTTGTAAACATGACAAAATGTGCAAAAGTTCAAGGTGTATTAGTACTTTCGCAAGGCACTGTATGTACAATACAAAAAACTAAATGAAATTATAAGTCAATAAAATGAAATAAAATCAAAAATTGCAGATGACAAAACATACCATCTGAAGAAGCCCAATTACCACACTCTGAGAACCAGTGACCTATCCTAAATTGCCACCGGGGAATCCTGGGGAAACTTCTACCGATCTTAGAATTTGGTTCAGGAGTAACTGGAGAATTCACTCAGACATGAAGTGAACATGCAAACAACACCCACAGTTCAGCAATCAAAATAAAGAGGCTAAAGCACGGACTGGACAGTCATTATGCAGAGCAGTCTAACTGGTCACCGATCTAATCAGTTAAAGGAATAGGCCATACTGCATACTGAGATTATGTTCTTACCTTAGATTAGACGCATTGATGCGTACCTGTCTGGTCGCAAAAGACCAAGGATGTTGTTAGCATTTAGCCTCACCTCTTCTCCTCTATGGGGCCAAATGGGGGTGAAGTTAGAAGCAACTAAGCTCTTCCACGTTTTCCCTATTAAAATACGGTTATGTGAGTAGTTACATGATCCAAGTGTAGTGTAGTGTAATAACTCCTTAGGAGCACTTCGACGTCCGCGCAGGGACTTTACCCCCATTTAGCCCCATAGAGGAGAGGAGGAGAGGCTAAATACTAACAACATCTTTGGTCTTTTTGCGTGACTGAGCGCACGCGTACAGTAAAGACCAGACAGGTACACGTCAACTCGTCTAAACTCAGGTAAGAACATATGTCAGTATGCAAAAACAGTGGCCTATTCCTTTAACTGTCACTACTTCCAAAGATTCCTTATAATTACTCACTGTTTTTCTTCTCATTTGATTGTTTTGGTTGGTGATGATCGGAGGCCGGGGAAAATGTGTGCAGTCACGCTTCTGTCAGTCTACCCTAAAGAGGAAAAATTGTCCCTTTTCAAGTGTATTAGGTGACCAGTGTGACATGAAACTATACGAATCCCCTTCCCCCTCCCTGGTGCAATCTTCTGCATTAATCTGGGCTTGGGCCTGTTACAAATAATACACTGGGCACTTTTAAAATCCACAAATGAAAGTGATATTTTTTAAGTTAAGTTGAACTGAGAGACTAAACAGCGTAACGTTTTGTGCTGGTCCCAAACCCAGATAAACAGCATGAAAATCACTGCACTGTAAGATGTTTTACTGTGGAAATCCCAGAGGGGTAGAGCGAAAAGGATGGATCATATTTATTTTCTTTGTCTGCCGGGGATTGTGCTCTGATCAAAACACATATGAACAGACTCCGACGTGGCCACCCGCTACGTGTCTTCTCCCCCTCCTCTTTCTCCATCTATTTGTTGTCATTTTCATCACATCGCTCCTGCTGTTTATTGAAATAAATGCACATCTTTCCAATCATCAGGAGACAAAGCTCAAATTATTCCTCTGCCATCATATCCATTTTGGGGCTTGTGCCAGCTTTTTTATTTTAGGGGTAGACAATAATAAGCACGGAGGCATGCATAAAAACGTCTTGTAGACACAGTGTGTTGATAAAACCACTGAAGCATACGGCTGACTTTCTCATTTGCATTCTGTATGGAGAAAAGCAATTCTAGGTGTGGAATATAGTGCACTGCAAAAATGGTGAAAATACTGGCAGCTGTGTTTGCAAGAATCCTACTGTAATAATGAGATATATGCAACAATACAGTTTAAATGTGAGGTACAGCTAACAGCGAATTATTTGCCTTAGCAACCCTGTCAGTAACAATCATCTTTATATCCTTCTTCAGTGGATCTATCAATGTTCTCTTTTAAGTTTTCCTCCTTATATTTACCCACAATCACAGTCACGGCTGCTCTGGGGTAGACTGACGGAAGCTGTGCAATCAGCCCCTTCGATCACCGTCAACCACTCCCACTCTACATTCACCTAGACTTCCTGGTGTTCCCAAACGGTCTTCCATCCAAGAACCAACCAGGCCCTACCCTGCTGCTTGGCTGCTTGGCTTACGAGATCTGATGGGGTTGAGCATAGCAGAGGTTTCAGGTGCCATCCTTGAAAAAACCTTGAATACAAATCAAAACATGGAATCAGATGAACCGAATCAAATCTGCAATATATCAAAGCGAGGTGGGTGCCAAACTAATCAAATGGGTGCAAAGGTTTTGTACCTTCTGCAATCTGCGGATATTTATGGTAATACCATGTTCCAGTATGTTACCGTAAATGTTGATATTTTTTTGAAGTGAAAAGGAAGCTGAGATGTGAAGCTGTGGAGCTAACAGCAGTCTAAGCCTGTTCTATCTGACACAAACGTGGACTCCTCTATCAGCAGATGGCCTTTTCCTCTGGCTCTTTCTCTCTCCCTGACAAACCTTACAGTAAGCATTTTAATTCCCTCTGACCTTTACTGATCTCATCCAGGCGCTCTCCCCACTGCTCAGGGCCAAAACAAAATGAAATTTGAATTTTTACTCGGAATAATTTAAGAAGAACCCTTCAATGCAGAGAGCTTCCCGCTATTTCGAAGCACAGCCGATGCCAAGGCACTGAATGGACTTTCTATGATAACGCCAGCTCTCTCTCTCCCCCCTCTGTCCATGTTTGTATTTGCGCCGTTGGCCCAGTGCTATCACATACAAAGTGACGCGCGTCGCTAGAATGAACCGGAACAACGGTGTATGCACACAAACAAAACGCACACACAAACTCCGATAGGCTCCAACTGTGGTACGCCGAGCACCAGAGGGCTTTGTGTGCCAGCCTGAGAAATGCCGTGTCAGCACGCACCACATGGAAGTTTAGAGGGTAGGAAAAGCTAAATAGTATGAAAAGGGAAGGCGTGATGAAAAATGCATGCGCGGTGGAGAGGGGGACAGTGGTGCTTGCTGCTCAGGAAGCTCCTACACTTTTCTCTGTAAGCGCATGCACACTCTAAATGACTTAAAAGTGTCATTCACACACTGTTCATCCCAGACCAGCCGCAATGCAAGAAGTGCTCAACACCCGATAAGAGTCAGAATATACAAGCATCAAGCATAGAGAAAGTGTAGTGGAAAAGTGCTGTAAAGGGTTGTTTTTTAAGAAACATTTCAATGTATAGTTTATTATGGACGAAGGACAAAATGTTTGATTTAAGTGCAGTTTCAGAATATTGATGAACAGTTTCAAAGGTATGTACCTTTGGAGGATCCAGACCAAGGATACTTACCTTCGCTCATCACTGATTAGTGATTTGAGAATGTGGAACTGTGTGGTTCAATAGAAAGATCATTCACTCCTTTGAAGATTTTGAAGGTTTAGACTAAGTAAGGGAACTACTGTTTTCTAAATTCACCATTTGTTCTTCATTTTCTCTTTGCACACTCGTAAATAGTAACGTGATCCACATGCTATCAAAGTGCTCCTACCTAATCTATAGCAAATTGAATGGAGTTGCAGTCTGCACTCCAGATTATTTTCACTTCCAATGCTACGTGCCCTACAAAAGTCCACAGATGTATCAACATGCTTGGACATGCCTGATACCAAACAGATCAATACATATAAATAAATGATTAGTTGAGTGAGCGAAGCCTTTCTGCGGCTGCCATACGTGTTAATGTTTTTAAAAAGCCTGTGCGATGTAATTTGGAGACAGATTGATGTAAAAATGTGTAGCTGTCAGTCTCCTGTCTGGCGCTGGTGTAATCAAAGAGCTGCCGTTCTCTCCCCAACCTTCACTCACCTCCTTAATCACACACTGGGCTGATGTAAGGACAGGGAAACACTCTCAATTAGGCACCCGCTGAACAAACCCTGCCGCTTTACAAGCCAAGCCATGTCCGTAAGGTAACACACCTCTGACATGTGACGCATTGACTTAGAAATCTGGCCTTCGATGAAATACAATTGGACTTATCATGCAATGGATGTCCTTAGTTAGAGTTTACAAGAAGGTTGAGGTATACAAAGTGAGATATTAGAAGTTTTATTCAGACTTTAAAAAATAAAAGTCATTCCCCCATTGAAATTGTTCCATCACCCTTTCTCATAGCAGCACAACAGCAACTAAAAATGCACCGTCAAGCCATTGTCGCTTGTATAAAAATGGAGAGCAAAACCAAAATAGGTACAGGAATAAAATGCATGACTCACTTGTTTGCTGGTCATTTGTAAACCTTAAAAATGCCTTATTTAGGTTTATGTTGTAACCTGAAACCATCAATTTTGAGAGAGAAACAGCAACAATTCTCCTTCATTATGATCTCTGCTGTGAGGCTATGAACTTAGTCTGGGCATGTTTTGCAAGATACTGAAACCGTGGACAGAAACGGCAATGGCAAAAATCCAATGCGCTTGAACATAAAAGCTTTAAACTATTAGAACTTAAACTTTCAATACAAGATCTGCAGAAGTCCTGTTTGCCGTTACGCATAGGAGAAGCTTAAAGGGAAAAGTTATGCATTTCCCCAGTGCTCTGTTTTTAAATAGTAAACCTCTCATAAAGCATGAACTTTTTCTGGGCAAATGCCTCAAGGACTCAACCCTGGCCTTTGAAACTGATTTGCTGTGACTTGTGCATGTCTAAATGTGGTATATGAGACTCTGCTGTGGGTGATGTGCTCCTGTGTCACGGCTGAGAGTAGCACGACTGCTTAAATATCTACATGCATTTTATGACTGTGTGCATATTCGCGTCATATCGCTTCAAAAGATCCAATAATTTCTCTGTGCGCTTTATTAGGCGTGGAGGCAGGCTCAGGTTGTATGAAATGAGCGGCGTAAGCGGGGGGCGTCTAGATTTCAAATGCCAATTGATGCTGTCAGCGTGGCTCCTCACACTGAAGTATTATCTAAAATGAGTTTTCTTCATTTATCATCTTAAAGGGCAGTTGCTTTGCCGCTGATTAGTTTTTGTACACAGTTGTCAATTAAAGGTCCCCAGAGCGCTGTCCCCCGACGACTGAAACTGACGGGAACAAAACACGAGAAGACGAGACAGATGCGCTCAGTAATGCTTGACTGATAAAATGGTGATGAGACAACAGGCCACACATAAACAATTACATGCCCGCTCAAAATAACTGTAAAATGTAAGTACAAATACAATGCAATGATAGCCTTGTTAATCTTGCAGAGCTGGAAGAAGTACCAGTACATCCGTCATAGTATTTAAATCTGTAGAAGTGGTTGAGGGTAGACCTGCAGAGTCACCACACCTGAAGCTGCTTTGGTGTTAGCGGTAGCATTAGCCACAATGTAGTGGAAAACTGTAGCTTTATTTAGTAGGTTCTTCTTTAGTAGGTTATCTTTCAGAGAAATAGCAGATTTGTGAATTGTTTTAGGTTCTTATAGCAGTATCGGTATTGATACAACCCACTGAATCTGCTTTTATAATCCTGTGGCTTGCTCTGCTGAAATGGGACTTGCAGTTTTTGAAAAAGTGAAGAGAGTGCATCTCGTTCCCAGAGTGTGGGGAGCTTCTTGTAGATGCAGTGAATTAGAAAAATCAATGTGAAAAAGCCTTTCGTACAAAGAGGCCAAGTGGAGGCCATCGCATTGACCCCATCCACAGGTCTCTATTCCCATAGTTACTGTTGCTACGATACAGGGTTCAGCTCTGCAGAAACATACAGAGAGGCCACGCTCACCCGGCCTGTCAGGGAAAATAGATATAAATACAACTGCATCCCATCACACTTTGGCATTTACAACTGTTTTTACCATCTCTAAAGTGCTTTCAGGGCAATGGTGGTAGCCTCTAACATACTCTAAAGCAACATGTCATTATGGGTGAGCTGAACTGCAACCAATATCACTAAAAGGACAACGTTGTCAAAACTACATGGTCTCTTTAAAAGATAGATGCAGTTTTAAATGATGTACAAGCTGCTTGAGAAAAAGCACATGTTGGTACAGAAATGAGAAACATCCATTTGTTAAATGTTGATGGATCTGGGTGATATGGCATTTTTTCCCCATGGTGATTGATTGCTCTTGATTTTGGATTACCTTTCTTATTAAAACAAATAAAAGTTGCTTTTACTAATGTGATTCATACCTTTTGAATAAACCTCAACCTGAACAACAAATAATGCTGTCCGATAACAACATAATACTGCACTCCAAATCAAGTTGTTAAATGTCAACACAACATACATAAGTAACACATAATTTTGGAAGGCAATCATTTCTATAATGAAAACTAACACTACTAATATTTCTTATAAATAAATAATAAATACCTTGGGTTCCCTGTGAGGCCCCATTACCCAAAATGCAGTTGGTAAGCAGCAGTGTTTTGTAATTATTAGGCCTATTATTAAGTGCATTTCACTTAAATGTAACAGTCATTGTGAATACATTTGAGGCTATGTGCCACTTTTGCTCAAGGCTAAAGCGTAGGCATACTTTTATTTGACAAGGCTTTTTCAAATGCATGCTCCCTCAGACACCGTTCTAGAAAGTGCAATCCAATTGGGACCTATGAATAATATGATACACAGTGCATTTAAAATGATGGAGCAAAGCATGATGGGACTTTGAATGTAAAAATATGAATTAAACATTAATCACAAAAGACATTTTACATGAAGGAGGTCTATTAGAGGCAGCACCGTGTGTTAAATACAAGGTTAGCACCAAATATCTTCTGATAGCACTGCGGCATCAAAACCATTTGAGAGAAAATAAGTGTTGTAAACAGTGCTACGGGAAATATATTCCTGAGTTTTTTACAACAGCGCACAGTATCCAAGGTTTATAGAAAGAGCTCAAGCACAGTAAACCCAGGAGAAAGTTGCAACTGAAACAGGTCTAAACCACCTTAGGAAACATCTGTCCGAACAAGAAATCACCCTGTCAGGTTATGTGGTCTGTCTCACTCAAAAAGGGGTCAGCGATATAGTAATTTCATAAAATCAATTGTGATCTGACCAAATGACAATCTGCCAATTTGGAGTGATCATTATCGTTTCCGGTCTTTCCTATTTGAAGAGCCTTTAATTACTCTTTTTTTCACTACTTTTGGATCCTTTGTTAGCCTTAATATTTCTGTAGTACAACTTAAAATAATGTATGTCAATATAATTTAGATGCAACACAATGAAATAGTTTTCCAATTGAAAGTATTATTAGCAGTGTAAACCAGCAAACATGCGGCTCTGCACATGGAAGAGAGTTCGACCATGTACAGGATCAGAGTTTGGTGAAGGTGTTTCTAGACCAGGGGTGCACACACTTTTTTTCATTTTCGTGGAGGGCTCCAGATTGGCAGTCAGTGCAGTTAAGCATTCAACTGGGAGCATTTAAAGCAGTACTAAGTAACTCATGCCCCTAGAGGCCATAAGCGCCACTGCAGGTGTTGTAGCATGTTGCGTTTTTTTTTTACTCATTAATTGTCCATGGGAGTAAAACTACGCTGACAGTAAAGACAAAGGGAGAGAGGGATATTGTACATCCAATTACAGTACACAATGGAGATCATTTTTTTTCACTCTAACTTGGCTGTAAATACTGTTTAAGTGGCGCTAGCCCGCAGTTAGCTTTTCCCGTTAGCCTGTTAGCTTCTTCTTCTTCTTAGATTCTATTAGTGTGTATTGCTGTTCCGACCCGGTGGCAGTCAAGTTGCAATTGTGGTTTTCTGGCCAGAGACACCAGGGGGAGATGAAAGACCTCCCTATCATCCCATTAACACTTCTATTACCCCCAGAGGGACTACGAAAAGGATTTATTAAGGTCAACAAGTTACTTAGTTCTGCTTTAAGAGAGATTCAAATCGTTCCCCATGCCTTTACAATGGAACCATAATGTCAGCTCTGTCTCACAAGAAATTGTCAGTTTTAGAGGTTTTCATCAGAATTATATATTTATAATATTAACTTGCTGTAAAAATTACCATCTTTGGCAAAGTCATCTCTGGCCTACTCTAGACTGTAGATGAACTTCCTGGTGATCTCTATGTGACATACTGCATGCTGGAGTGTGGGCTGACATTTATTTCGTGCAGAACAGGGCTGAATATATACACAATTATAGAAACATGCAGAAATGAAACAAAACACCACTCCAGGTATTGTTTTCCCCGACTCATTTAACCAATCACAGGATGTATATGAACTCTCTGGGGTGGAGGATTTGTAATATAAAGTGTACATTTATCGTACAATAATGGATACAAATAAGCTCTTAGAAAACTGTAAAATGATTTCTTTAATCATATCGCCCAACATAGTCATAAAGTATAGAGCTATATGAAACCACAGCTGCCCCGGGGGAAACCAACAAGGCTGTTCACTCAATAACATTTGGGCAGGTGCAGTGTCTTGTTCAAAGACACAACAATAAATTGAATTCTGGAGAGGTTTCGTGTTCAAACTGTAAACACCCTTCTGGTCATAAGACTGCTTTACATCTTTGGCCACTGTGACCTCGAGAACTTGTTTCAAGGGAAAACGCTTCACAGGGGACAGTTATTCATTAACTCCAATGGTGGGAAGTTAAATATGTAGCAGCAGCTTCCCTGGAGTTAACTGATGAAGCATGGTTACTGATCTGCACCTTTGGACCTTCCAACCACCACCTTCCACTCACTCACTCACTCACTCACTCACTCACTCACTCAAGCTACCTGGCAATCACGCACAGTCTCCCATACTAACCAGGACGATCCCTGCGTGCTTTGCTTCCAATATCAGATGAGATCATTCACAAGGTGGTATTCCAAGACCAAAGCAGGATTTTCCAAGGTCTAAACCAGGGCAGGACTAGGACTATGTCACATTTTAAACAGGAGAAAAAGAAGAATTTACTCTCCCTGCTCTAAACCAGGGGGGAGAAAAAAAAAAAATCATGAATAATTCACGGCTAAACATAGACAAAGCCAAGACTAAACAAAGATTGAAGGTTGGCACTATTTCTCTAGATAGTGCTTCCTGTGGGTATTAGAAATCATTTGAAAGAGGGAAAAAAAGCGTTGTAAACAGTGCTATGGGAAATAAATCCTGGAGATTTTAATACAAAGCTAACTCTTCTTCGTGGTTTATTGGTGAAGAAACTGCCTGAGGCTCTAGTTTGGTCTGTGATAGTGGCAGCCCACACAAATACGAGCATAAGAAATCACAAGTTAAAAGTCAAAACGGAGTGAAGCCGCGGCATCAACACAGAACACTGAATATAAATGACTCGAGTTTCTACCTCGGCTAACCTCTCGCACTGCTTCAATATCACAGTCCTCCCCCAAAGGTAAACCGTCCCGCTAAGCAATCCAACAAAATGTGACCCGCCGCTCCAAGTGTAAGAGAAAAACTAACCCCTAAGACAGCGAGCCGGGCGGAGAATGGAGAGGAGGGCAGCTCAAATGCAGCGTCTCAATACACAGAGGTAATTGTAACCTTCTGCATTGGAGGACAGTTATTAGAGAAGTCACGGCCGTCACTACACCGGCTTAAAGGTAGAAAAGCTTTGGTGCAGCCTCTAGAAAACACGCGCGCGCACACATGCACACATACACAGGGAGAGGGCTGAGAAAACAAATGCCAAAAAATATAAAATAATAGTGTTTCTGCAATTTCCAATTCAATTTCCTCTGCCTGACCCGCGGTAACAAGAGAAATCAATGCAGCCGCCAGTAAAACATTCACAGTTGAAAGATGCAAAGGCTTTTTGGTGAGAGGCGTAAGCAAAGACTAGATCTTTGTGTGGAACAAGGCACAAGGATAAAACTTGTAAATTGCACAACAGCTGTAGAAAAACTTGAAGAAACTGCACAAGGAAAATAGATATCCTTGACCCATGCTATGCAATAATAAAAAGAGAATGATTCCTCTCTGAGCCCCTGCCTCTCCTTAAAGGTCTCCCCCAGGGGTCTATCCTGGGCCCTAACCTATTCAGTGTTTACATTAACAATATTACTCTTGCTCTGGGTCAATCTCAACACAAGTCAAACAAAATGCATGGTTTTCGAAATCTTCCATAAACTAATAATCTGGGGGAAATGGATGGTTCCGAAATTCAACTTGTTACTCAATACAAGTACCTGGGTGTTGGCGAAGAACTTTTGGTCAAAACTATACAGTAGTTCTGCCGATCTTTTACGGTGACATAGTCTATAGATCGGCTTTGCAAACACTGCTTCATAAACTTGATGTTATATACCATTCTGCCATCCGGTTTGTCACAGGTGCCCCATACCACACTTATCACTGTGACCTATACTCCCTGGTGGAATGACCTTCCCTCCATATTCGCAGGCAGACTCATTGGTTGTTTAATTGGCAAATTCCCTCCGTATCTCTCCGTTAAACATCCACAACCCCAGATGCACGCTTCGTTCCAGTAGTTACATAAACCTCTCTGTTCCCCAAGTTCGCACATCCTTTGGTTGATTCTCATTTAAATTCACTGCTTCGACTGGAATCATTTATAGCAACATCTAAAACTCTCATCATTTCTCAAAACACTTTCTACAATATTCCAGGGCCAATGCACATGTTTTTAATGTTTTTTTTTTACTGTAACCTCATTGTGTTTGTTTTGTTAAATGTGTTTTTATGCCTCGACTGTACTGTTCAGAAAGGAACAGACAAGACAGACAAGGCTGTGAGAGTAGCTCCTCAAGCACAGATAATGCAGCGGCATCTACTGTAAATGTGTTCGACATGTACACTGACCTTCCAACCAACACTTCACACTGACAACATCTAAACAGCTTAAGCGCGCTGAAATAGACTGAAGTAAGCATTGGCAATGGATCAGGCAATATGGTGTCACCTGTGTCCAAATATGGAAAAAAATATGATCAGAACAGTCAGCAGCGCCACTGTTTTTCTCACATTGCCCTTTTTCTTGAATGAGAAAAATAAGGTGTTTTTCAGGAGTTCAATATTGTCAATATATCAGCAGTATTTGTTTCTATGTGAAAGATAAAACAGAGAAACTGTCAATGCAGGATTAAGTCATTTTCTTTTGGCCTTTTGTTATTTTACCGACGATCGTAGCGGCCTCCCAATCTGCGGATGGAGTTGTATGAACCTGCCTCCACTGCTTCATCTCTGCTGTTCACAGTGGCTGAAACAGTGGCAGTCTTTGTCCATGTTTCATTGTGCTGTCAGCTCACTTTCGGAGCCGTTCAAGCTGTATTGTGCGTGACAGTGCTCAGTGTGTGCTCCTCTGGTCTCGGGGCTATCTGCTCACGCCAGACTTTTGAAGGCAAACAATGAAATGGCTTGATATTGAGGATCGCGATTCGACAGTGGAAAAGACATGTAAAACAACACGTTCTATTTGAGATAATCAATGAGACAATCAGAGCAATAACAAGGCCAGCTTTAATTGTTGCGATAACCTTCGACCACAGCTAAATATGGTCTTTGTCACTTTGAAGCATAAACAATGTGTTATAAATTTGTCCATTTTGACAAGCCACCCCACAGCTTTGTACAGATGCGTTGTTCTTCCTTATATTCATATCAAACAAAGGGTCTCCTGGAGGGCTGGATTTGGCCTCCAGACCACTGGCTCATAGATCCACCCTAAATGACGCATTTAGGGTAAAATAAAATGTGTAAAGTGCATGACAAAGCAATACCTTAAGATTACAACCCCAAAAGTAAAAATGTGTTATATATTATTGACTTTGATTCAACAATAACAATAACAATACAGGGCAAAGGCTGGATAATCCAACAAAGACATATTTCAGCACAGCCATTTACCGGATCCTATTTGGAGGAGAATACCACTGCATTTGACCTCTGACTTGTCTCTGTAAATCTATTAACAATTAGCCTGCCCTTTTTGCCAGAGGGCTCCCAGACCCCTTTCATGCTATAGCTATACCATATTGTCCCTCTCCAATGAAACTTCCTCGCGCTTGTCACCGCACTACACAAAGGGGCCACTTCTCCCCCTTGTACGTCCCAGGGAAAATGGATGAAGGTGAGTCACTGGCCATAGACGGAAGAAAAAGGCCAAACAAGTGAAGCGTGAAAGTCTGTAAATTCTCTTCGGCAAAAGAAAGCTTTCAGGGTGCAGAAAACGGTCAAATGTTATTTCTTCTCTGCTTTTTTCGATACACAAGGAAACTTGAAAAGCTGCGGTTACAGAGCTTTAGCAACCATCCTATTTCAAATGGAGGTCTTTTCAGATGTTGTGTGCCATTCTGACCACCTGGAATCTGCGCTCTCCCTCTGTCGACAAGCTGCGTGAGACTGTGGAAAGCTATTTGAGCGATATGCCATCACGTTCTTCTGCTTTAGCCCTACAGCCGCAGCTTAGCTCTGGCCCAGGCAGGGGAGCTATCTGCCGCTGCTTGACGTCCTACGGGTTCTCGTGTGAGTAAGTCCACTATCTTCGCTCACTCCTTTCATCATATTTTAAAGGTGTTATCTGTGCATTGATATTCAATGTGTTATTTCACTGTGCAGTACATAACATATGTCTTAGTAGTATATGGCAGAAAAAGAAACTAAGGGTGAGACTGGATTATTCAGATCGGTCTGTCCGAACATACTTTCGGAAAAGGCCTGAAGGTTTGATTTCTTTTTCTTATGATTTGTTTAATCCTTTGCAATATACAGGTAATCATTTATTTTTGTGTTTTGTTTGCTTGCTTGTTTAATTCCTTGGCCCCTGTCAGTGATATAGCTTCTCTTAATGTCCAGTTTTTTGTATTGCTTTCTTTCCTTTCTTTCCTCAAATAATGTCTTAAATATAAAATAAAATAATAAAATAAATAATGAAAATTATTTAAGAAACTTGCACAAACCACTTTTCATTACATACATGGATTTTAAATCACCTTTTACCTGTGGCTTTTGTCCAGCTGACCCTTGTATCCAAACCAATTTTATCCAAAGAAAGACAAATAAAGCTGGTATTAGCCTTTGGAAATATGCATTAAGAAAATTATTTTAGGCTGCTTTGACTGAGGGCAAGTCTGGTCACATCTTTGCACCTTTTGATCAGAGGTTGGTGTTTTCTGAAGGCTGTGCTTGTACATTAATCTTTCTTTATCCACACAACAAACAGCACATCAATGTCACTTTTAACTTAACAACTGGGACACTGAATTTTTGTTAACATAAATCATTGATTTTTGACTGTACTCAATCTTCACATCCTTAATGTATATTTTCAATAGACAGCATGCGATCAGTGCTGCGCCAACATCATCTCCTGTGACGAATACATTTGTACCAGAAGCAGCAGCAGCGATTGCCATGCACAACATAGCGGTGATGAAATGACTGTGAAGAGGCAGCGCTCACTTAATTGTCTCCACAACAGTTTTGTTCCATCATATTAGAGCTGTTAAACAGGAGCCGGGGCTGTGTCCTCAGTATCAAACTCTCATCCCATCACACTCCCAGGACTATTGTCTTCTCCCCTCACTGAGCGCAACAGTAAACGCTTAGATGCACCACAAATCCACCACAGCCATCTCCGAGAGCTCCCCTGAGATTTGCTCCTGTCATGTGAATTGTACATTATGCTAATACAACAGACAAAACCTCCAAGTTTCCTGATTTTTTTTACTTAACCTCCTTTGCCACATCTTCAGACAACGTGAGACAATTTCAACTTGTCCTTGGCTCAAAGGCAGAACTACTTGAAATGCCTTTAGATTTGGTGCGCCCACATCAAAGCTAACCGGAGCTTATTTTTCGAGTATTTTGCACCCCGAGGCAACAAGCTACTTCTGAGGTTGCTGTATTCCCAATAAATAGCTTGGTTTTCTGTTTCGTAGATCCCAGCAAAGCACCATCTAACAGGGAGTTGTGGTTTTGGGCCTTGGTGCGCTCCACTCTACCAGAGGTACAGCAGCAGACAGGTATCACGCTTGATAATGGTTTCAGCCGATTGCTTTCCTGAGGTGTTGATCAGGGAGGCTGAGCAGTCCACCCCTGAGTGCGTCCAGGTATCAGAGCGGACTCACGGGGTTGACTTTGAAACATCAAACTTCTCTGCTGGGCGTTTGATGGCCCGCCGTGTGATGTACCGCTAGATTTACACGCTCGTGCTCGCTTTTCATCCCTCGCCTGTCTTGGGAACACATAAACATCTGCAATGCTATACTAGGATGCAGGTACGTTTATGTGCTTTTAAAGCTCCCTTAAGCTTCAATATTTCTGTAGAACAACCTTTGTGTCTAAAACTATCCTTATGTTAGATGACATTACAAAATGCAGTTATGCTTACGGCCAGCAGAGGGTGCTACTTTGTACATCACAACTGGGCAACAACAAAAAAGACATAAAACTATAACATGATTACAACCTCAACAATGTCTATTTATATTGGATGATAGGACCTTTAAATGCATCTTTGCTCTTTAAAAATATCTGTGAATGATAACTATGTTTGCAAAGCCATGGAATGGTAATGAAAAGCAGCCCTCATTTGATTATAATGAAATAATATAACGAAATGTATTGCCGAAATTACAGATAGAGACAAGCAATCACCTATGAGTATTATGTAATGTTAGCTCTTTTAGTAGTCTGTTTGTTTTCTTCCTCATAAGATGAAAACAAAAAGCACTATTTTAACTCTGAACAGTGGAAACTTATCTGAATAAGTCACTCTGTAAATGCTTCAGCTCCTTACACTTGCTTGTGGTGATGTACTTGGTCCCTTTGTGTAATGGCTGCTGCAGCGAGCCATGATGCCTCAGAGAGAGCACAGCATCCTTCATTCACCACTGCTCTCTGTGATTAGTTCTGCGCCTAAAACCATATATAAAAATTCATTTGAAATGTCTTTTTAAAACCATAAAACATCCACGCTGACTCCAGGCCGACTTGCTGTAGGCCATCGCTAATCAGTTCACTCTATGCTCCATTTAGCCTCTGTGTCATTAGCGATAATACAAATAAAATAAGTGTTAGGCACTTTGGATTTTTCCGTGAATCCTCTCCTCACCAACTGTCAATAATTCCTACTGATTTTTCCCCCCTGTTTCCCACGCTCGCAGTGCATTTGTGCTGAACAAATTCCAGTTAATTACAAGGCAAATGGTACAAAATGTGCTCTGTGACCATTATAATCCTGTTTGCCATGCTCAGCAAGGATGCATCACTCTTCACACCCACACAAACACTTGCACGCTCCGGCAATGAAAATACTGATACAAAGAGTCCACTTATAACGAACGGCACTATCTTCTGATTCCACTCACCGACTGTGCCACCTCCGTTACAATAAAGTTTGGACGCTCTTAAAAATGTGAATGAAAACTGAATGTACTGTGATTATCTGCAAATCACAATTCATCAGGTCTTGAGATACTACTTCAGTATCAGTATGTGGGAAATGTTGTCCCTGCTTTGTAAACATAACCGAACATTGGTTTTACTGATTATGCATTATGTAAAAGTTGTATGTTCACAGTTTTTTTTTGGTTCAGTGCCGCCGCTTCTGATTATGCTCATTCCCCCTGTGCGTAGGGCATCAGGTGCTAACACATGGAAGCCACTGTGATTGGCATTGTCCAGCATTAGCACCATCACACATTTCTGCGTAGGGCACCAAAATGGCTTGCAGCGGCCCTGTTTGGTTCTCAAGATGATAATCCATTCAGAAAGTTTTAAGGAGCTCCACATTATAACAAAAACCCGGTTGGAAAATGGACCCACAATCCCAACAATAGTCCCCAATCAAGTTCTAATTAGATAAGGCCTACAGTAGTTAAATATATCAGCTTGTGTTTGTGTCCTCTATGCATGCAGCTTAAGACAGAGCAGGTTCACAATATATAAATTCCCTTTACATATAATATATTCCTTAACTTTTTTAACTATACAGCAAGGTTGTGAACTGATTCCCCAGCACACACAGTACAGTACGGTCTAATGTGCCATCGCAGATGTTGAATTTCCACACTTTGCACTACCCTCCTTTGACTTTGACCAATATTGTGAAATAGTGGTAGTATTCCAGCAATGGGAGCTTTAATGAAAGGTTCTGCGTGGAGGCATAGACGCTTGGTTGGTCTAATGAGATCCCTAACTGTTTGTGCCATCTGCCCGACCCAAGTCACGGCATTAACTATGCATCCACGCTCGAATCCAGACCAATTTGAGATGAAGAAACCCTAGTCTCCACAGTGCCAAATGCTGATGCGCAAACAAACAAATGCATACTTCACCAAATCCCAAACATGACTTCAGCACTCACTATTGTAATGGCTTTTGGGACGTTGTGACTATGCATCACACTCAAGAACAAGGACTCAACTGCAGCTTAACAGTACATAGCAAACAGAGATTGAACAATTGCAAGAGATGCTTTTGAAATAAATGTTAGGATCTTATATGTTGATGCGGTAGCCATATAAGTAGAAATAAACAACATAGGCCTTAATATAACATTGTTGTAAGGGTACATAATAAAATGGTACAGTAATAAAAGTGTACACAATAACATGAAACTGAATTATTTTATTCATTATTTGTTATTATTAAAGAAGAAAAAATATAATTATTAAAAATACACAAACTACAATCAATTAGTCTTCTATAATTCTCTTACATACACAAACAAAAGGTTAACAAAGGAGCCTGAGCAATAGGACCTTCAAATATGAATGAACATAGGAAACAAAGATTAACATTGTTACCCCATTGCGAATACCTTTTGAGTATCATGCAGACCTATATCTTCAAGTTTGCATTGGCCGGCAGTAGTGTCCTCTGTTTGAAGTAATGCCTTTTTGATTTGCCGTAGCTTTTAAGCAGTATTGATGTGTCCGGGAGAAGGCCATGCTCAAGTCAAACTCATCTGCAGTTTTCCAGAGCGCTATTGTTCGGCCGGCCGGGGAGAGGTCACCGCCACAGAGGAGAATAAATGTGCAGTGATTGACTAGTCTCTGTTGGAGAAATGAGTTCTCCATTCATTCACGGGCTTCCAGAGGTGAAACGTCCTTCAGCAAAGTAAACACAATCTGACGGGACTCCGCGGCACACCCAAAGACACAGCGTGGAACGGGCCCGCGAGGAACAAACTTCGCCCCACTGCTCCCTCCGACCCGCCGTCCCGCCTCTATCCACACACTGCCGGGGACAGGGTTAGAGCGCATGAGATCAGTGAGACAAACAAGGAAAGGTTGGGGCTATATGGAGCATGTTAACCATCACAACAATATGAAAGCACTTTGTCTGATTACTCACCAGGCAAGCATTCAATCTGAACACACACACAAACAATGGAAGGGAATGCTGTAAAATTTAGTATCTGAAGTAAAGTAAATAAAAAAATAAACCTTTTTTATTGTTTGAAAGGAATATGCTTTTTGTTGTTCCAGGTATTTCATTGGTGAAACCCAAAAATTAAAAAGTGTCTCCCTCAGACCTGACTCTTTATTTGGCTGATACCTGGACATCAGCTCCATGCAGATGTTGCTGCTTTGCTTTGGCCACATGTAGCCAAACAGGACATTGGGTTTTCTTCCCATTGCTTTATATATTCTTATTCACAAATGGAGTGAATAATCCCCTTCCCTTGTGTGAAGCGTCTTGGGTGACTTGTGCCATGTGAATAGCGCTATACAAATAAGATTTCCTTCCCTTATAATAACTCATTGAATAGCAGTATCTAGATGATCATGGGGAACACGTTTGGCATCGCTGACGTGCTTGTTTATGTTTTGAGCTTTGCAGCATTTTAGTTGCTGTTGTTGACCTGCACAGCGACATGTTGTATCATATGAAATGTTCCGCGGTGTGGCTTTAACATTCATCCCCGACGCGACTGCTGCAGGTGTAGGATTCACGCATGTTCAAGAGCTGCATGTGTCAAATGCCCTGGGTCCAGTTAAATCCTTCCCCTGTGAAGCGCAAACAGAAACGCGGCGCTCATCAGAGAGACAGCTTAGCCCTCCTCCTGGTTTGTTTAAATTGCAGTAATCTGGCACACAGATCACATGTGCAGCTAATTGATGGATTTGCCCGAGGATCTGAGAGCTGTTGATCTCCTCTATGTTTATTTTCTGATGGCAGATGCTGTAACCCTTGCCTTGCCAATATCTGGAAGAAGATGAAGCTGGTGGTTCCTGAGGCAAGAGCACAGTGTCATCAGCAGTGACATGGCTATCAAAGGCTGTGCCACCAACTAGAATAAATGGAGACAAATATATGACTGGGTGTGTGCTAAATTGGTTATGCATTAACACTTCAAATGACCTCAACCGTGTTCACTATGTTTACTGCAGCTAATTACCAAGCAACTGGTTTATACATGTTTATGTTCAAACTAAGCTACTGTATATCAAGCCACAAAAACTTTCTGAACACAAAACCCAAAAGAGCAGAGAAAAGACCCTGGAATTCAAGAGACATAGTTTCAGTAAACATTCCTGCGGGGTAGTTTTGCATGTGATTGCCATAAAATGTATGAGAACGGCATGTGTTTTGGAGCTAGGCTGTGTGTTGTGGTCGAAGCTTGCAATGATCTATTTTTTCCCATTACCCCTCTGCATACGTGTGGTTCATTTACATTCATGGTTATCCAGATAATGAAGCTTTCAATCCGGGAGATCCTGTGGTGAGAACAATGAACCCAATTACCTCCTGCCGCCTGTGAGATGGGATGGCAGACTCCGAGACAGATGGGAGAGGCTGCACTCGGCCCGCAATCCAATCACATTCATCTCGCCTGTTTTCCGTTCCCTGTTCATGTGTTCTGCAGCAACTTATCAACAGGCGCAGGCCAAACAGCACGGCATCATTACATCACACACCTATGATTGTGCAAACACATGCACCGAGCAGTGCCAGGTCTCTGGGGTCCACTCGACCCCCACAATCTACACCCTCTTTCCACCACCTCTCCCACTAACACCGTGGCTCTTGCTGATCCGAGGGGCTCACATACTTCATGTGCTAAAGGAGAAGGATGTGCTTGGTACACTGGACCTCAATCATGGTCTACTTATCGGGTACCAGTGTCCCGCAACAGTCCAATCAATTAGAGACAGACCAGCTCAGTTTGTCTAATGCCCATGAGGTTTAAAGGGCGCGATAAAGTTTATCAGCTCAGTATTCTTAATGAAGTAAACAAGAGACTCATTACACGCATGTATCAATCAGTAAGTACAAATATGGATGTAAGTTTTATAAAGTTAGACGGGAGAGAACTGGATCCAGCCAAGGCTACACTGTGCGCCTGGACGGAGACACTGCTTGGGGGAATGAATTCCACTCTGAGATAATTAGCCAGTGATTGCGTGAGAGCTGCTACCAGTTCTGCATAATACTCCAATATTTGCTGCATGTTTCATGCAAAAGCTAGCTTATCTCATATTCTGATCCCTAATTTTTACACCCAGATCAATAGTAATTGACTTAGTGGTCAATGTGGTTCTTGAAGTTTTTCATCACACGATGCTGCCATCAGTTAACTATTGTGGACCAGAGAAATTTGTTAGTGGGATCTGCATGTTAATGCTCCTAGCACTCCCCCGTGTGACATATTGGTGTTTTATGTTAATGAATGTCAGGAGAAGAGCTCAGGGTGGACAGTGCACACACACCTGTCCACAGCGCACACTCACACAGCAGCCCTGGGATGCATTATTGATAAGCTACTAATTACGCTTGTTGCAATTTCAGCTGACCTTTCCTGGGAACATCCTGTATCATTACAAGCTGCATTTACTTGAAATTGCAATGGTAATCTACACAGCACCATCCTGTTCACTGTTTTACCCCCAGCATTCTCTCCTCCATGTGTTATGTAGATACAGCCAGGATAAACCTACACGGTGTCACGTGTCTAAAATGTTAGCAGTGAAGCAGTCGCACTCTGAGGTAACGTTGTGGTGCTGGGCCTCACAGTGAGAGCTCATTCACATAAAGGTTAAGACGGCCACATATTGGGTGTTCATGGTTTGTATGCCATACAGTCTGAACGTCTCATCACTCCGCACAATTATCCTATATAATCGTCTAATGAGACTCTATAAACTGTATTTGGAGTAAACAAACCGCTCTTTCACACACCAGTATCTGTAACAAACATAGGCACTAAAATCATTTAACTTCCAAGCAAGTCATACCCCACCAACAGGGTGATCCAAATCAAAATGAACAGGGGCTAGAGACAGCAGCTCGCATGTAGCGGGGACATACCAGGTGAGATGGTGCGGGCAGGGGCGACACCTGCAGAAGGATTAATGGTCTCAGGGGAAGCCAAGGTAAGCCCACTGCTCTGGGGTGACATCTCTGTGCTTGTGAGAGCACAGAAATTAGCCAGGCAACACGGTGAATAATGACCAGGGCACTTCCATCAGTCCCATTTAACAACGCATGCAGAGGAAAATGCAGCCAGAGAGAATAAAGTAAATGTTGTCTCCTGGGCATGTGTGCGCGGCACGGAACAGTTTATCACATCACAGCATAAGTGTGTATGCAGCAGAAACAATGCCCATCAGTACACAGATAAAGCATCTTCACTTTTACTGACTACATGTATAAGGTGCGGAAGATGCTCTCATATTATACTGTGGAGTGGCAATTGTCTGCAGCAAAGTCATCAGGATATCAAGTCAACATAAACAAGAAATAAGTAAATAAAAATGGACTTTGAAGACGCACTCTTGTCTCAACAAAAAATAAAGTAAAATTATCTGTAGCAGGGAATAAACTGAACGATTAGGATTCAGATTATGAGATTAAATTAGATTGGTACAAAGAAAGACAAAAGAAAAAAGTTGAATAGTGGATAATAAATAGACCATATTCTTTTTTGTGCGTGGCTATTGCAATGAGGGTGCTGCAAAATTGAAAAAAAACAAACATCTAAATTGTAATATAAACCAATTGAAATATAAGTACAAAGTATAGAATGGATATCCGTTCTTAAGTGCATTCAAACAAAAAAAGTACCTTCAGCAATGCGACTGTACTGACCATGAGGTAGGACAATTGACTGAGGAGCAAATTACATTTCTTGTACAATAACTCACTTGCTCTGTGGACTCTTTAGTCTTTTTTTATCGTCCACAGCATACGGTAAAAATATCCCTTGTAAACTTTCTTCCCTCCAACTTTCCGCGCTCTCACCACATGGGGCTGATGCTTTGTTAGCCTGGCTGATGGGCACGGTGGCTAAGAATACTGAGTTCTTCTTGTCAGGGCCGTGGGATGGACGGCTGAGAGATGGTGGCGGGGTACCTGTACAGCGCTCTCCCTGCTGTCTCAGACTTTGGCCTATCCAGTGCTATCCTGGCTCTCACTAATGACCACACAGGCTCCCCCGGGACAACAGCTGCTGCCATCCCCCGCTCCTCTGAAGGCTTTGAAGGGGACATGGCAGCTCGGGCGCGGGCTGGCTGAGCTCCTGCCTATAGCGGAGGAGCAGCGACGCGGGGACAGGACAGACAGGCGCGAGGTGCCAGCAGGGTGGCTAAGCCTGCTAAAACTCCAGCCAGCCAATTTACTCCCTCCCCATGCCCAAGCTGGCTCAGTAATGGAGGAACAGGGGACGGCATGCTGCTAGGTCTTCTATGCTTTTACAGGTAAACAGTGGAGAGGGTTGGGTAAGTTTTTTTATTTTTTTGCATGTTTTGACTGGACAAACCAAAAAGGTCAAAAGAACAGTATACATTTTTTTTTTTTTTTACATAACTTTCCTTTAACTTTCCTCAAAATGCAGCAGCAAAGGCAAAATGAAGAGGCAAAACGTGAATGAAGATTTATTCACAGCCACGTTCCAAAAACGCTGCACCAACCCGTTGATGGATGGCGTTAAGTGGCACTGTTGCACTGAGAAACAGAGCAACAGAACAAGAAAGAGCTTCAATATATCTTTGCATAACGCAGTTCAGGGAGTTTAAGGGAGTTTATTGTCATTTCTCATTTGTTGTGGCAAACAGGTATGGATCAGACCTATAGTTTTAAAGCAACCTGCAGCTCTTCAGCCCTGCTCTGCTCGAAAGGCCTGGTTTAGTCCTGGTTTAGAACTGGTTTAGACACACCCACCTTTCACAGTGAACATACACATGTATTTATTTTTTACTTTCACAACAGCGATCCTCAAACAGTATAGCACAAGCACCACCAGGACCATCAGTGGCACAGAAGTCGACCCAGGTGTCATACAGAGCCAGATCTTAGTCATGTTTGAACCTTTTTTTTGGGTATGGTCTGCTTGAATGTATTCCTCTTTTAATCCAATTAGCCCTGTTAAAGATCTGGTGTCTGTGTGCTGATACAAAGAGAGCCAAGCGATGTTTGTGTGTAAACATAGTAATTACATTTGGTCGCCGCGCTTTAAAGATAAGAGGTTAGTATTTGGGGATGAGCTGGCTCTTTGGACCTACAGGTTGCGGACCCCCTTGTATAGATAAATGCCCATGTCATTACAACGTGGATTGGCATTAGTCAAATGAAATAGTCCCGCTTTAAGCTCCCGTCTCTCCGTGTCTCCACCGCTCACACAGCCCCTGGACAGGCTTACCCTTTTGGACTATTTGCAAAGAGAGAAAGTGCCATGTGAAAAAGTGTAGCGAGCTGGCCGCGCTGGAGGGGGGTTGGACGCTCGTCTTAATCATTCTGTCCACGTTCCCACTGTTCAGATAAGCAGCACAGTGCCCCCAGTGAGCCTCCCCTCCCGTCTACGGCACACATATACTCTAACGTGGCTAATTTGTGCGAGCCTTGCCGCGCTTGCACACCATTTAGAGATACACTTCAGATTTCACTAGAGAGCCACTGGACCATGTGCTGGGGATGGAGGTCAGAATAAACAGTGCCGCAGCAACCCGGGAGAAATGCATTTTTTAAATATCTTTTGTTCCAACGTCCATTGTTTAGTGTCAGACGGTTCAACATCACTGCCGTTGTGGATATGAGGCGGGCTTATGGTAAACACGGCTAATTGGGAATAATGTTGTTGGGCTGAACAATCAACAAAAAGCACATTTAATTAACTTCTTTTTATGCACCGACTGAGTGTTTAAAACATCAATATGTTTCTTATCTTTGTTTAAATTAAAGTAGGATTAATTTATTCCTACTCAGTGTTTTCTCATAATCCATCCACCTCTGAACAATCTTGTGTTTATGCGCAAATTTGTCCAACTATGTCTGTTTGCCTCCACTTTGATAATGCGTTGTTTGCTTAGTTTTGCAGGGCTTATGGGCGACTTCTGTGGACTGGAAAACATACTTTAATCTCAGGCACACAATGCCGACGGAAAAAAAACACACGGATCAAGCATGTTACTTTGGTTCTACGTTGTTAGATGTGCCTTAATTTGAGAAGGTCATGGCTGGAAATACAGTATAATGGTTGCTGTCTTGACGTGTTTTTGTATACTAAAGCAATACCCACATATCCCCAAAGAAAGTCGCAGTTCTTTATGCACAGATACACTGACAGGAAATTAAGAGAAATGTGCTCAAATTGAAAGCCCACTCTCGACTTACGCTGGCTCAAACTATATATTAGGACTGCACTAAATTGAATAAGAGAAGAATAAGGCACTGGTGGCTGAGAAAATTTTGTTAGATGAGAAAATGTAGTTTCATGTGACAGCTTCTGGACTGTTCTTTTTCCTCTGTGTTTACAAAACAATTTGTGAGAGTGTGCTGAACCAACTTCCCCCTAACAATGTGTTATCAGACAGAGAAAAACAAGAGAGAATCAATAGGACCTGTGGTCATGTATAATTTGCAGGGCCAGCACCTGGCTGCCAACAAATAAAGATTTTTTTTTTTCCCCGAGCATTCAAGGATATTGAACAATTTTGTTGGTAGGTGGCAATTTTCACCAAATCCTGTTGGCGGGTCAGCTAAAATGATTGAATCGGTGTAAGCTCAGTGGGTGCACACAGTTCTGTCCCTGCTCTCTATGTTAATGTACAGACTGCATCTGCCCCAGAGAAACATCAAGGCCACACTGGCAGCAGAATCCATCTTTTTAATTGCATTGAGTTGAGTGTGGAAGTGTAGCTCCGTGTTTGTATTTGCGTGTCAGGCCGGTTGGCAGGCTGTGGGGCTATCTTGGCCACTCTAAGAGCCCTTCTCCCTAAACCAGCTGGGACCCTCCTGTCTGCCTCCAAACAAGCTCTGTCCCCCTCTGTCCCACTCACACGCTGTGAAAGGTGCCATTCAGCCTCAGACCCACGAACACACACGACTGCTCAGTGCCAGAAACACCTGCTGCCTGCACATCCACATCACCTCCTCATCATCTTCCCACTTTTAACAAGCCAAGACAAACACAAAGTTTCCAGCCAAAGTTGAGCAGAAAAAAACAACAACTTTGCAAACCCAACCAATGAACTTAATCTATTTACATTGTGACATTGTGTCAATTTCATTATCCGAGTTCTGCCACTCATTTGCAATCTCCAGATGTTTCTTACAGATACTATTTGATGTAAGCAGTGGGTACAATTGGATCTGGCTGATACGACTTTGACCACGACGAATCCATTATTTCTTCCACTAACTAGATTTGTAATGTAAAAATGCTTGAAATAAAGCTATATTTTATCTCTTACAGCCACATAATAATAAACAGGAAAGTGATTCTATACATTGATTTCAGGTTGCCCATTTTATTTTCCAATTTCTACTTATTTATACTGTTGCTTTAAAGTGGACACATTATGCATAATCATGGCTTATAAACCTGCTCTTGTGCACCTCAACACTGTTGAGTGTCTTATCAGTGTGTGTACATGGAAAACACAAGTATAGACTGTTCTTTTAGGGATCTTGTATGTTGCCTGGAGCGCCCTTCGCTGGCAGCTAGGAGTATTACATACCATTGAAAACAAGATAAAAGCCACCCTTTTTTAGCTAATGGCGATGCCGAAGATGTGATAAACGTCTCAGAATGGATCCAGTGATGGTTTATGGACTTAAAAAATGCAGAGGACACTTCAGAGATCTATCTATTACACAACAAATACAGGAACAGATGAGAGAAGAAACAACCAATGTGGTAGAAGAAGAAACAACCAATGTGAGCAGGCTTGCTAACACTGTGTGAGTGAAAAAAGATACCACTCCAAGTGTGTTTTTGATGAGCGATAATGACAACGTAACAAAATAGCACAAATAAGTTGATCTTGCATGCTAGGTCCCCTTTAAGATCTTAAGTTAAAGGAACAGGCCACCGTTTTTGCACACTGAGATATGTTCTTACCTGAGCTTAGACGAGTTGATGGGTACCTGTCTGTTTTTTTCAGTCACGCACAAAGACCAAAGAGGTTGTTAGCATTTAGCCTCTCCTCCTCTCTTCTATGGACCCAAACAGGGGTGAAGTTAGAAGCGACCAAGCTCTTCCATGTTTCCCCTATTTAAATACGGTTACGTGAGTAGTTACACAATCCAAGTATATTTACAGAAAATTAAACATGTCGATTTTCTAAGCGGATAAAAAGTGGAACTATATTGTAAGGCGTAAGAACACCTTAGAAGCACTTGGACGCTTCTAACTTCACCCCCGTTTGGGTCCATTGGAAAATGTTGGAAGAGGCTAAATGCTAACAACATCTTTGGTCTTTGTGTGTGACTGAGCGCGCGGACAAAGGTACGCATCAACTCGTCTAAGCTCAGGTAAGAACCTATCTCAGTATGGAAAAACTATGGCCTGTTCCTTTATGCGCTCACTGGGAGGTGCGTCTGCAATGCTAAGCTTAGTAATAGGACTTTCTTCACTCATGTTCTTATACTTTTGGCTTTCTGGGTCACCTCAGCCTTCAAGTGTGCAGTCTTTTGCCATAGGCTTCACGCTAGCAGCCTTCTGTTTTGTATTTATCACAGTTTAGGAGTGGGACAAATTGTGGCATCCCTTTTGGGTATTATTTTCAGAATTTACGAGCTACTTCAGAGCATTTGAATAAATAAATATATTGACTTTTTTATTAATATGCACTGGTTTTTAATTTTTTATTGTTGCATTGCGTGCTAGTCTTTGAGAAGATGATGGAATATTGTGCTTTATTTATTCACTAACTACTTCTTTTGTCACGCAGGATCAGCTTTTACAGTGCCCAGAGCAATAAAAAACAATGAACATCTATCAATCACACATAAGCTAAAAACCAACACACAAGCAAAAATCAGGGCCTCTGTGGTAAATGCATCTAAAAACAACACAAAGATGTATATGTATATGTGTATGTATATAAAGAGTATTATTAAAGGGGGGGTATTATGTAAAATCGACTTTTTCAAGCTTTATATCATGTTATTATGTCATTCCCTCATTAAACACATGCCTGGAGTGTTGCCTTGGCTCATTCACATATTTTTGAGTAATCAGTAAAAACTTAGACGGCAGCCATTTTAGGTGTAGCTATGCCTCAGTCCTCCTAGGAACACCCCCACCTCCTGGAGACGCCTCTGGACCTTTCGTCACCAGCCAAGCCACCAACCACTGCTCCTCAGCTCAGCAGAGCCCCCTCCCCAGCACAGTGTTGTTGTTTAGATGCCACAGCAGTGTGCTGAAGGGGGCGTGTCGGAAAGCTTCTTAAAGAGACAGAGGCCTATTTCAAGACGTTCAGTACAGCCATTTTGAGAGAGCAATTTTATTCAAGGCAGTTATTTTAATTTACTGCATATACAGACCAACAGAAGGTTACGTCATCGTTGTAGTATGCTATAGACTGGTGCTATGTGATTGAAAAAAGCATAATACCCCCTCTTTAAGTATTGTTTAGAAGTCACACTAAAAGCAAATGGAACAAAGCTTCCCACTTTGAAGAGCAGGAAGCCTCGGCCCTGGCGTTGGGGCTGCGTGGTGGACCTGTAGACCTTGTGGTGGAGGTAGTGCACTTCCCCAGAGCTACATTTACCCTTTAGCTGCAGTCAGAGCGCAGGGCTGAGTGGACCCAGGCGGCTACAGCGTGGTGGAGAGAGCGCGGGGCATCAAGGGAACGAAGGGGAGCTTGACGAGCGAGGAAATGTACCGTTGAATCCTAATGTCAGATCAGACGGCGGCGAAGATCTCTCCTGCCAGCGGGCCCGAACATGCATCTGTATCAAGGCTAAAATATTGTGATCTTTGATTATTCCCTTTTTCACCTTTCATTAATGTCACGGCGGCAGGCTGACATGCGCACACACGGGAGAAGAAAGCGTTCCACACACGAGGAGCAGAGATAGCGGCGTTTTGACAGTAGCCTTTGTTTCCCGTGAGCTGGCGCGGGATGTTACTTCTGCGGCTGTAGGTCACATTCGTTTCAAACTGAGACGCGGCGCTCTGTAGTCCTGAGCGGCTTTGATGTGCTGTTTATGGGTGGATGTGATAAGAAAGGAAATTGCTAATTTGCCCTCATAGTGAGCAATAAAAACAGAAAGGGTATTAATAAAGAGAAAACTTGCAAAGATGTCATCATGTTTAACAAGCGCAGACGACACATCATTTAAGCCATAACCATGGGAAAAAAAGAATATTATGAATCAGTAAAAAGCAATATAATTCTAAACTCCATAAAGCAATCTTTCAAATCAAATCCTCCATCCTCTACTTGACGTTGATCCTTGCTAATAAAACTGAGACTGCACTGTAGAGAATCCTAAAATCCTAAAACAGAATGAGAACATAGGACAACGGATAACAAGTGTCCTGGAGGGACCATCAAACAACAAGTGGGGACTTCAGTTTGTCCCCGAGCTCTCCAGTCCCTCCTTGACCCAGGAACAGTTGAAACTAAGACCACTGCTGCACTCGGCTGAACCCAAGTACTAAAGAGAGCACCGCTTACAGTACTTCTCCCAAAATGCTTTTTCCGGTCACCATCTTCTTGTTTAACCCGTCATCAGGTTGTGAATGGAGTGATAAACAAAGTCGCACGCATGTTATATTTTTATACTGTTCTATTCGCTGTAATACGTAGTTGGCCCGGGCACGTCACTCTGGTCAGGTTGCCACTGCGACATTGAATGATCGGGTCACTTGCAGAGGACACGTTCCCATGCAAGGACAATGAAATGTATAAAGCAGGGACATTTATTTGTTTGCTAGTGCCGTAAAAGGCTGTACGGAGACCTCCCTGCTGCCATAATCTGATAACAACAAGGAGTGCTGGGGGAAGGGGAGGTCAGCTTGTCCAGTTAAAATCTGATTGCAAAACAACATTAACCAAACATTATTTCAAGGTGCCGCTACGAAGCTCGGTGTAGCAGAATAGTTTGGCTTTTTTTTTTAAGAAAGCCATCCAGGTTCCAGTTGGCCATATTAGGCTTATGGCACTGCAGTATAGGGCAGCTGTCGTCGGCTGCGCACCTTCCCCCTAAAGCGCGGCGTTGTAGCTGCTCTGCTCCCGCGCTCCCTGATAACATTAATGCCAGGCAGATGTCCCAGAACAAGTCCCGGAGATTTCCTTAATATTAAACTTCGTGGAGTGGCCTCGGTTTTCAGTTCGGTCCCCCGTCGCTTTTGTTGAGTTTCTCCTGTGGCTTTTAAGAGCAAAACAATATTGACCAACAATATCTTCCACATCAACAACAGCCGCGCCATTCTCTTCCCTAATGGTAGGAAAATCAATAGGTAACGAATGGGCTTATTTATATTTCAGGCAATGATGTGCTATCTTGTGGCTTTTGTGACAAGTTTATTGCTGTGGGGGTGATGCTGGGAGTGTGCGTCATGTAACAAAAGGGCTAGATGTGTGTAGGTTGTGTTCAGCCGTTCGTCTTTCTATAGACTCGGCTGCACCTCTGCTATTAGCCGCAGCGGCCAATCAGTCAATGCAGAGACAGCTCACCGGCTCAGATCCTCCTCAATAACTCGCCTCGACTATCAAAGTGCGCTTTGAAGTCAAAATTGGTTCAAGTGTCAGGTCAGAGTTCTCACCGCAAAAGGTACGGCAGTCATTTGAAGACTCATCCTTTCCTATTCCCCAGAGAGGGCGAAGGTCTCGTTTGTATTATTTAGCATATGGGCCCTTTTCAAGTTTATTGTAAAAAAAAAAAAAAAAAAAAAAGCAATCAGTGCAGTCTGGGTTCAGGAGCCCGCTAGAATTCAACTCAACAGTCGGGAACCATAATTGACAGCCATCAATAGGGAAGTCAACAAGGCAGGGAAGACGGATAATGGAAACAAAGCAGCAACAATACAGGGGATACATTAAAGCAAGTGCAAATATCATCGTATGCAATAGAAAGGAGATGAGAATAAAAGAACATGAAGAATAGCGGGGCAGAGAAGTCATCTACATCAATGCTCAAATATAATGGGACTCATTCAGGAATATACACATGAATAATAATGTTAAAAGCCAGATCTGTCTTCATGCAGCATAGCAAGGGGTGGACTAATCACTGGTGTCTGCTGCGGTTTTACAACCTGAGAATGACTGTGCTTCTCTCTCCATTACCTCTGCACTTGTCTGACTGGCAGATGGGTGCGGGGCGCAGGATGGAGCGAGGGGGCTGCTGGGTAATCATGGGACTGTATGTCACGGTGCGTGCGCGATCGCGGACCTATTTGTCGTAGAGCAGGTGACACGGAAAGAAGCGAGGGAGACGTGGCCGGGCCTCATTTAAAAAGCCCCCTTTCCTTTACGGTGCCCACTCAAGCAACTCTGGCATTCCCTAATGGAGCATCACAGCTATGTCATGCCATGCTATGCCCTGCCATTCCTGTTCTCAAGAGCTGTCACCGCAGAAGAAGTATACACGGGGGAAACGACAGCTAAGTAATAAGAGTGCAGGACCTGCCTTTCGCTTTTCACGGGACCTCATAGCCATTATTAGTGAAGAAAATACATGTCCTGTGTAGAGAACCTGGGTCACTTGTGTTTATATTTGTAACGCAGAGGGACAGACTTGGAGGAAGTACTTATCCCACATTCAACGGGAATGAGCGGACTGACTTCAGATACAGGCCGGATTGTGACGTATTACAACAATACCGGCCACCACAGAGAAGTGCATCCGTATCAGTGAACCTTTGTTATTGGTCACAAGTCACTATGCTGTGGATGAACATTCATATAACATTAGCATTTCATTAGCCTTCAGTTATAGCACTAGACATATTGTTTACTTCAGAGTTCCTTTAGCTCCAACACTCTGCGGTGGGAACTTGTAACATCCAATTGGAAAATAAGTGACCTTGAGCGAAGGTAACTGAGGAACAAGCTCAATTTGCCACGCATTTTATCAACGGAATAATTAAAATGTGTAAATGTTTACTGTGTTAAAGAAATAAGAGGATGGTTCCTTCATTATTTGGCTAGGGCTGGTGTCCTCTCACTGAATAGTAGCAGCAGAGATTTGAAGTGAGCAGTAAAGACTGACAGGGTGAGAGACAGCGGGCGATACAAGAGGCTAATGGAGTTAATGCTGAGATAGAATGATAGATAGAGGAAACCGCTCTATTGGTTTGTCCACTGAACACAGTTGGAGCGGACTATTCAGGACTCTATAAATATTTCGTTTTAAATTAGCTTTTCACTCTCTTCACACATCCGAGCCAAAGTTTTTACAGTTTAAGTGAGTCATGTAACACATTTTAAATAGAAGTTTTATTTTTCGCGTTCCTTCGATTTAAAAGCGTGGAAAGAAAGGTCCTTTTAAAGCCATGAAGTTTCAGTGTGCAGCTCTTTTGTTATTTGTGTTTTTTTTCATCGGGTCAAGTTGGCCCCTTTTCTTAGAGACGTTTTTTGTAATCGCGTGAAAAAAAATCCTTCAAAATAAATGTGTCTCTACTGAGGCGGAGTGCACCTCTTCTCAGACCCGACTCGTAACTGCAGGGAGCGGGACATCACTAGCTCGTCTCCGTGAAGATGCTGCTGTTCTGCTTTGACAACCAAAATGAGGTCCTTGGCTAAGCATTGAGAGCATGTGTTTAGGGTCGCAGGCATGTTTCTTTATGTTTTGAGATTTAGTTCCTTTTGTGACATAACATGAACCTTGAATGTTATGCTGTGTGGCTTTCAGTGGAATATTTGTATGTATTCATCTTCGCTATCTTCAGTCTCCCCCATCTGTCAGTGGACCTCCTCTCTATCCTGAGTGCGGTCTGCAGATCCTGACCTCTGTGCAGTGCGGGCTGCCTGATGAGCCTGCCTCCTTATGAAGTGGTGTCATTAAGTAGCGAGAAGGAGCAAACGGGTGATTGCGGTGATTTGGCAGTGGCCCTGCACAGACTGCGTCCACCAATCAGAACGCTCCGCTGGCCTCCTCCAGCTCTGCTGCAATCACAGAGCACTCGGTCCACAGAGACACAGGCGTTTACACACCCACGTGCCATTATGGCCCGGTCACGGCTATTATCTGCTTTCACCTCTGATACGAAGCAGAAAAAATGATCGAGGGCCATATATTTTATAGATTGGATATAGATGGGAATATTGCAGGTATTGATTGGAAAGTATGTATTTTTCCTGGAAATAAAACAGTCTTTAATCATGTAATAGCCTTTATTATGATGATTTGTTGACCCATTTCAGCGCCACTAAGGCTTGGCCTATTGGATGATGGAATATCGGCTACAAGAGGAGGAGGAAAGCACTGTTTGTATTGACGATTAATGTTTATGTGATGAATGAATACTAGGCAATGTTTCCCAAAAAAAATCATAGTATATTTAACCTCTTATTCCCCGCCTTAACCGAGCGCATTTTCTCCTGTTCGGCATTACCCATAATCAAAAAGCTCCTCGACGGAAGTAACGCCTCATTTGAAAGCTAAGACCTACAAAACTGACGAACTTTTTGTTGCGCTGTAGTTTCATCTCTTTTTTGTCTTGTTTTAGTAGTTTTTTTGTCATGTCTTTGTAGCGTTTTTTTTTCTTTCTTCATCACTTTTTCTCCTTGCTTTTTGTCACTTTTTAGTCAGGTTTTTTTTTTTTTTATTGTTGCTTTTCCGGCACATTTTTGTGGCTTCTTTATCGCTCCATTTTTCCTTTTTCATCACCTTTTAATCGGGTTGGACACTCAGCTCAATACTTCCTTGGCGTAATCACTTGACTCTGGGAACTGAGTATATTGTATATATTATCATATTATAAAAGTCTGCTCTGGTGATAATGGATTCACTGTGTAGTACTTGATTTGACATGTTTTATTTAACATGGATCTCACATGAATGTAAAAACAGACTGGATTCATAGTGAAGACTCGACTGAACTGGGACGGTTGAGTTGGTGGCGCTTCTACCCTCTGAAGCTTCTTACTCTTGTATGTGAAACTGTAAACAAGACTTGCAGTAAGTAAGGTTATGGCACCTGAGGTCTGGTGCTCAAATAGTGTGCACCGTTGTTAATGGCCCGTCATAGCACAGTGAGAAAATTGCTGTTTGATAGGAGATTGACCATGACAGACAACACGTAAACGGATAGTGGTGGAGCTTTAAAGTGCTCTTACTCTCCGCACTACAACAGCAATTAACCTCAATTAGAATATGTTCTGCAAACCAAAGCCATTACGGATGAAAAGCCCCAAAACCACAACATCAGGAAGTGATAAAGTGTGGCGAATTGGGCACTAAATTGATCCTCCGTCAGTCCGTCCCAGAAGAGGTTGGAGCTGCGTAATGAGAACGCCCGGCCAGATGCATACACTGGGGCCTTCTCTTCCCCGTCTCCGTGTCTCTCGGTGGACGGAGACAAGTTTGTTTCTCAAGGTGATTGTTGCAGTGATAAGGGATAGGCTGTTATTAAGGGTGACAGCGGAGGGGCTGAGAGGCAGTGGCTGACTGGATAACCTTGTCCCCATCCCCGCCTGGCTTCCCTCTGGATGAGCGCATCTCTCTGCCCCACCACCGCCTCCTCCTCCACCACCACCACCACCACTGGCCTGCTCAAACTCAACACAATCTGCTGGCTGGAATTACCTCCGCGGCCCCAGGAAAAACTAAACATGATTTCTGACCTTTCCTTTCGGTGTTCAACAGTAACCTTTGCTGATCCGCCCACGATACCAGACCCTGGCGACGAACAGCGGGTGAAGCGTAAAGAAGGTTATGAGGGATTGTTTTTTTTTTCTTATTTTGTTTATGTTCGTTTGACCCACATGACAGAAATGTGGCTCCGTAATCTAATTTCATCCTTCATAGTCTAAAAAAAACAAAACAAATCCAGCCACAGACAAGAATATTGACACACTGTGCTGGCCCCAAGCATGGACAAGGAAGACCCTGGGAAGGTACCAATACCAAATGTGTATGTTCGCAGCTTAATAATCATCTGTGTTTCTCTTGAGATTAGATGCCAAAATACCACCGGTTTACTGTGAGGAGAAGTTTTCCATTGCTTTAGCTTTGGGAAAATTGATGGTGCAGAATTACAACATCTTTCCACTGCATCTACTATAAGCCATAAGTCATCACTCCACTCTTTCACTGCCAGATCAGCAACTCGGGCATCAGTGTTATCATTAGTAGTTTGTTAGATAAGGCTAATTGATCTGCACCTAGCCTACCAAACGTATTCGTCAACTGTTGTTGTGGTAGTTCCTCTTCCACTGACTCTGCATATCTCCTCCAGCCTCAGCAACAATGGGACCCTCAGGAGCTCATCTCATCCCTATAGAAACCATTTCATCATCTCTCTCTCTCCTGCCGCGTGTCTCACTGCGTACCTGTCTGTCTTTCACAATCCACTGGGCTTCAAAATAAAACTGTGGTGTGCTGATGTGAGGGTAAGTTTCGGGGCTTATGGGCACGGTGACCTCCAGATCCCGGCCCGGGTTGTTGGAGTTAGCAGACTGCGCTCTAGGCCGCTGTGTATGAGCATTGTTTGTGTAAGTGCACCAGGGGGGATTCGGGCTCTGAATGTGCGACCCGCAGCTAGTCTTACTGTTGGATTAGCTCTCCCTGATCCCCCTGCAACCTGTGAACATGCTCCCTTACTATTTCAAGATCTCTCCATTTGTGCTCAGCCAAGCACATTGCGACAGTAATCTATAGTTTTCTTCTCTCTAAAGAGAAGAAACACTGTTCAGCTTTTTGCCGTGCCCCCGCTGCCCCCTCCCTTGAGTTGGTTCATCCATGTTTTCCCAGTTTGTTTTGCACCGGCTCTCTCTCCCACTTACACTTTCTCAGAACAAATTCGCTGCTTTCACCTCTCTCCTCTCTGCAGCCGTCCTTCCTGGCTCTAACTATGCCCCCTCTCCTCTCTGAAGGGGATCAGTGGAGCTTAGAGGCCATCCTGCTTGCTTCATTACGGTCCTGCTCTGACATAGGCAGCTTGTCTCTCTTGCAGGAATACGAGAACAGCACTGATGTTTAAAACATCAGACCACGCTGTTGTCTTTTACGCCAGATAAATTCATCATCAAATCCTTGTGTACAACAGTGGCCAAGCATGTGGTCTGCTCTCTCAATCTAGATTAGCCAACTTTCCTTTTATTTTATTTTCTTACCTGCCTCTCCATTTAACTTATTGCCTCCTGCTCCTTCCTGACTTTCTCCCTTTGTTCTGTCATATTTCAGTAGACTCAAGCAAACCTTTTCATTGCCCTTCAGTTGCAGTAAACACACAAACACAGTGCAACACTGCTGCTTGGCTCCCAAAGTGAAGGCCTGCTCATGGAGAACTGTATATGGACATGTAGTGCGAGCTCACACATGTTCTTATTATCACGAACATCCTGGTCCCACTGGGGGCTGCCTCACGTTTGCATGAGATACACAGTGTGTACGTTTGCCTGTTTGTCCTCTCTGCGTGGGTGGACGTGTGGGCGGCAGGCCTGCCTCCATAATGCCAGAGCCTGTTTCTAATCCCAGCCTCCTCAGTGGGCTGTAGCTCTCGCTGTGCCAGGCTGCATCACCAGCAGAGCCCAGCTGACAGCAAGCCTGCTCTCCTCTCAGCAACACCTCGACAATGGGTTAAGCTAGGAAAGAGCATAGCGGGACAAAATGTGCTACATTTAAACAGAAAAACAGAGCGCCGCCTGTGACGTTGCTTTCATAAAGACGGAAAACATGAAGGAGATGGTAATTTCTTAACGCTATGGGGATAGTGCTCTTAAGGAGTGGTTAAAGCTGATTTATCCAGTGTAAGGACATCAAACCCTCTGAGGAGCTCCCTCCAAAATGAAATATCAGCAGCAGTCAGTGCCAGTCATCAGAGTGGTGAGCGATGGAAAATCAATCTATTTCACATCAGAGATATGTGAAGAGAAAACGAGAGAGACAGGTCCCTGCTGGCTCATGCCTGCACCTTTTTAAACGTCTCCAAACAGGAGCTTCTGAGGAGGCCTGCGTCACTGCTGACGGAGACGCTCCTGGCGCTGGTGGCTCAATGTGTAACGGCTGCTGTTCTGCTAGATTAGGCAGGTGATTGGCCATTAATATTCATTTCACAGTGTGTCTTTGTTAGGCAGCAGCAGGGGCTGATGGAGTGTTTGGATGGATTCACTCACACAATATTCTCATTCATTTGTCTCTGAGAGGTGTGCTACTCTGTACAGTATGTGCTCAGGAGGCTGTGGATTACAGCGGCTTGTCCTGGTCTGGGCCTGGTCTTAATACAGCAGAGAGTCTGGAGCAGAGGTGCAGACAGAACAACAGGTCTGTCCCTGGTGGTCAGGGACCTGGCGCAGGTGATCTCCGCTGTCCCCTCATAATGAGATTAAGGCACTAATTAGTGTGACTGTGTCATGTGAGCACACTGAGGAGAGAGTGGCCCTGGACGCCAGGCCCCTAACACCAGGACAGACCTGCCCTGTCCCAGTGGTACAGCTCTGATGGTAATTAATATCCATTTCATTCATGGGAAGCACAGAGAAGAGTCATGGCAAATTACTCTTTTATCACATGACTTAATTTGGTCTCTGACAACAGTGTAACAATTAAATACAATTTAAAAACAAGAATCAGTTAAATATAATGAAATCAGAATAGTATCTATTAAAATAGTACCTACTTGAAAAGGTCACCATTAAAAAAAAGTCCCACTCCTTGGGTAGTGATGCTGATGCCCCAGCGGTGCTTCTCTGACCTGTTCATTTAAAATGATGGGCAACACTCAGGTCTGTTCTATCACTCATGTGTTCCTCGGTAGGGTCCCCTCGGCGGCTCAATAAGAGGACCTCATAGTGACCAAAGCATCCTGGGAGCTCTAAAACTGGCCACTCACCACCGAGTAAGAGACAGCTGAGTGTCATTGTTAATGTGGACACACAGCACCACAATGGCAAAATCAATGGAGCTATGGGGGACATCAATCTTGACAGCACAAGACCCTTTTGCTTCCCTCGCCACCTCTCGCTCCCCAGTGCTCCCAAAGAAACCAATGGAAGAAAAGAAAAAAGGGGGTTCTTCTCCTGAGGTTGCTGTCCTTTGAAGACTGTGAGTATTTGTCAGACAGCCAACTGGTCAACCGTCTAATTCACTCAGAGCAGACTGACTTTTGAGGTAAAGCTTCAGAAGTTTGGTACAACAGCTGTATGCAGCTGGCAGCCTGCTTACATTTCCTCCCTGTCTGTTTTTTCTCTCTTCATTAGGATTTGACCGCTGTGAAATAGTTTGTTCAAATACTAAAAAGGTCCTGGCTTTGTTACAGGGTGACACAAGAGATGCACTCGGAAAAAAATAACATTGTCTCAGGCAGTGGTTTTGAAGGATGCCTCCTGATCCCATTTGCATATATGCAGATAGACTCCAGTAAATGAAAGACTCCAAAAACAGCAGAGATCAAAGACGACAGAATTAAGGCCAAGTAATGAGGATGTTGGCAAGAACCCTGAAAACCTATTGATTGTTTGGCAAGCCAAATGAGCTTCTGCTCCCATTTTTCCTCCCCTCTATACCATTTACTCTCATGTTTTAAAACGTGCAGTGAGCAGTGTGGGCAGTAAAGGGACGATTGTAAGGCTTTGGCCCTGGTATCAAGCCTAATCACTATCTTGTTTACAGCTACACGATAATGTACTTGGCATAGGGAACAGAAAAAAGAGAAATAGGCAGCATGCAGGACAGCCCATCACAGAGCCACAGCTTTCAATAACCCAGACGCTTGTTCAGACGTAATCAATTACAGCCAGTACAAGGGCACAACAAGATGAGAGCGCAAAGGAAATGGCGAGTGTACAGCGTGTTCCGAGTCAAATTTTAGCTAGTCATATCACACAAGCAAGGTGGCATTCAATATAATAGCTTTTCTGCATTCGCTTTTTTTGACATTTTGAACTATCTGTGGAAATAATAAATATTTGTCTTGACTATGAGACTTCGACATGCGCAAAAAGTGAAAAGAAGACAACTACCTCCACGGCTCTCGCTGTCGGCGGGTTTCACCTGGATGGGCCGAGTCATCTGGAAGAGAAAAGAGCAAACACAGAGTTAGCACTGCTGCCGCTGTATGGTGCCACTACCCCAGGTGTCGAGACCCTTCCACTCATACTAATAGCTACCCTGCAATGCTGATCAAAGGCAGCACAGAAAAAAAACAAATCCTGGAGTGAGGTGGACTTGACATGCAGCCTATTTTTCCGACAACAACTTCATACTGCCACATCTGCGGCGGCGGGTAGTAAATTTGAGTTCTGCATTCGGCCAAAAAAAAAAGAAAACACCACACCTAATTCATAACTTGAGAGCTGTTTAGTTGCAATATTTCTATTCTTTACTTTTTATCTATTTTTTTAACTTATGTTCTCCTGTCGCAGATCTGGATTACATCTTTTTTTTTTCCTCAGGCGTACTTGGTGTGAAAAGTTTAAAGAGGGGGTATTATGCTTTTTTCAATCACATAGCACCAGTCTATAGCATACTACAATGATGACGGAACCTTCTGTTGGTCTGTATATGCAGTAAATTAAAATAACTGCCTTGAATAAAATTGCTCTCTCAAAATGGCTGTACTGAACGTCTTGAAATAGGCCTCTGTCTCTTTAAGAAGCTTTCCGACACGCCCCCTTCAGCACACTGCTGTGGCATCTAAACAACAACACTGTGCGGGGAGGGGCTCTGCTGAGCTGAGGAGCAGTGGTTGGTGGCTTGGCTGGTGACAAAAGGTCCAGAGGCGTCTCCAGGAGGTGGGGGCGTTCCTAGGAGGACTGAGGCATAGCTACACCTAAAATGGCTGCCGTCTAAGTTTTTACTGATTACTCAAAAATATGTGAATGAGCCAAGGCAACACTCCGGGCATGTGTTTAATGAGGGAATGACAAAATAACATGATATAAAGCTTGAAAAAGTCGATTTTACATAATACCCCCCTTTAAGAACAAATGTGCATTAATGTGTATCACGTCAGATGTACAAAAACATACTGAGTTGGATATTGAGTTTGAGCTAATCCATATTTTCTGAAAAAATAGCAATTGAGCGCTGCTGACATGCAGTGTGATAGAATTTCATAACATATCAGTTTGATATTTTAATGATATCCGAGTATTGGCAACGTCCAATGTACCTGTGCTTGAGGTAATTTCGGCTACTCTACCCACCTCTGTCTGGCATAAAATGAGACATGTGTTTGTTATTGTTAGAGCAGGCGCGTGGAGAGGTTGCCCTGCTAAATTTATGTGTGTGCTCGTGTGTGTGTGCGTGTGTGTGTGAGCAAGTGGCCTAGGCAGTCCTAATAAAAGTGAATCCAGCCACGGGAGGGGAGGGATCAATGCGGGCCTATTGATCCGGGCCCTTGGGCTGAGCAGAGTGTCTGGCTGGGAAGGATTCTCTGGTTAGGAGGCTCACTCTAATCCACTGGACCCTGATAAGAATGGCATTGCCTGGATTAGATGCCTCTGTCATCGCGGTCTTTGTGTCACGCTCTCCTCCTTCCTCCAATTTTACCTCCTGCTTTTTCATTACTGTTCTTCACGCCGTGCAAGTCGACCAGAAACACCACCCAGTTATGTTTGAGCGGATCAAGCTTGGAACGCAAAGGAATTAGTTTGATCAGAAAATGAACACCCTCATTTATCTGATATATTAATGTACAAGAGAAACCAAGCCTCGTGATTACCAAACCGCCCTCAAAAACTTTTTTTCTCTGTAAATTATTTGTGGCTATGTCGTCATACGCGCATCTTTTCTGTGCTGAACGGCGTGTGATTGCCAGACACCCACTCCATTACTAAAACAGTGTGTTGCTGATCCTCCTCATTAGATGTATTGTATGCATATTTGCCTGGTTTCCTGTACCCTTTTCAGTTCGATTTCGGGGGGCAGCTCTTACAAAGGTCAGATTTAAAGACAGGGCAGTCCAATAAAAGCGTGACACGTTCAAGGAGAAACACCATAATGGGATTTTAAAACGTCTTAATAACATGCTGATATATGGGGGAGACGCTTGTGCCCGATTCATTAAGTGCTAAACATATCCATTTTCACCTTGAGGAACTCGCTAACCTTCCCACACAGCGATGATTCCATAAATTTAAGCGTCGTAAATAATAACTGCGCAAAGACTTTGTAAGAACGGCGGAGGATGTTTTACTTGTGAAGGTTGAGCTTTTGTTTCTCGGGAACCCTGTGATCACGCCGCCCGTCGACAACTACTTTTGTTCCACAAGAGCAAAGCATAAACCTAGTATGCTAATGCCAAGCCACGGGGCTCACTGCTTCCCCGGCATGTACAGATAGATTACAGAATCGAGTGCGACAGAAGCGCTCATGTGTTCCTCGAGTCGGAAACACCTCCACAAGATGAAGAAACATCCGCTAGACAAACTCGCAAAGACGCTGCAACCCGGCGCCCTGTCAGAGCGAGAGAACAGCGATTTTTTTTAGGAGTTTGCTTTTGACATGGCAAACGGACAAGAGGAGACGGCGCCATCCTGCCAGTTGATTTCTGTTCAAACGCATGACTGAGAGGGCTGAATCCAACGGCTGACGCTTCTTTCTCCATGGCGCTATGATCTCAGCCGTCACTGCAGGGCGCCTGTGTGTGGGAGGCGGCTCTCTAAAGCTAGTTACTGTTCAGCCTCCAACATGCCAGCTTAATGGTGTATTTATTTGCCCAAGAGCAATGCATTATGGTCCGTGAACAGCCACCGCTGACGGCTCTCAGTTTAGACCATTTCCCTTCTTGAACACGCATTAAGAAATAGCTTCATTCCAGCGCGCGCACACACACACACACACACACACCCGCACACAGGAACACGCACACTGTGACTTGCCGTTGTCAAGGAGACCATTCATTAACTCGCAGCTCGGTGGATCACACCAACAACCAACTGAGTGAGACAGTCATGCTTTTCTCACAAGTTACAATTGCAATGTTTTTTCTTCTTCTTCTTCTTCTTCCTTCCCCGAGTTAAAAGCATAGTTAGGTAATTGGACTCCGGGATAGGAGGACAGACACACGGAAGGGAAGCCTGTGATGAGATGGCCAGCGCTATAAGACAGGGTTACAGTAAAGCAAACCAAAATAGCCGCCTGCCACTCTCAGATAAGATTGGTTTTCTGTTGAGTGGCATTACTCGTAGGTACTTTCTTCATTCCAGTGAAGGAAGCCAGCAATACGGCAGTAAATAAACAATGTCAATCAAAAAAAAACTTCCAAGCACAGCCGGGCACAAGCTGAGGTCCGCTTTGCGCTGTCCCAAGTTGGCAGTGGAGGGAGCAATGTCAGGAAGAGGATTCAAAGAAAAGCAAGGATAATGAAAAATAAAATACACCATAAGGCATTTTGTTTTCCACAATGAATAGCTTACTATGTAAAAAAAAAAAGTGACTGCAGAATGTTTCATTGTTGTGATGTAAGACAGTTAAAGACAGCACAAAGAAAGTTACTACGTGGCCCAGCAAAAATGGATTATAAAAATGATTGTTTTTGTTCTGAAAACTTTTAGGAAACTAGTGAAAATTATGATTCCGTTCTATGGTTCAACATAATGATTAAAGGTACAGAGAAAAGTATCGTTCAGTATTATACAGACTAAGCACTGTTAATGTACTGATACTGAAAAAAGTGAAAGGTACCCAGCCCTATTACAGTATATTGCTGCCCTGGGTCGTTTCTGCTTTGCTAACTCAACAAACCGTGCATCTCCAAGGGTATGGATTACTCTGTTCATTGAAATGACTTGTTGTTGGTACAAAAGGACCACAGTCCCGGGGCTCCCCAACAACACACATGGTACTGTCTGATATCAAATTACTCGAAGCAAGTGGGAGAAGTGTGGTCAGGGCTTGGCCTGTTAGTCTTGCGCAGACTTGGAGTGTGCTGCTGGCACTATCTACTGCAGTAATGAGTTCAGGACTAGTGGGGTTCAGTGGGACTCAGCAGGACGGGGGAGACTCCAGTTACTGCTGGCAGCAACACTCCCGGGAAAAGCTCATTATCAATCAGACCTCTCTCTGGACGTAAGGAACAACAAATAACCTATCGTTTGTCCATTGTAAATTATGAAGTAGTTCGAAGTCTTTGCAGGAATGAGTTTGGGAAGTGTGAATAAAGCGCTGGTATTTTTTTACATTTTGGTTTGAAAATAACAAGAGAAGTTAGTTATGAACTAGACAGACTGATTTTTATTTTGTGTAGATTAAGTTTCTGAGAAGATCTCGAGGTGTTTTGTGAGAGTCTGAACTACTCTTTTTTCAAGTGCAAACCCAATGTTTAAGGAACTGAAAGATCTTCTAGATGTTTTAAGAACGGTATCTTTATGGACAGAACCAGAACTTTGATTTACATTAGTCCAATTAGGTTCATTAGGTCTTGTTGTAATGATGACAATATGCTCTTATGGCCAGACCTGTGTCTGAGCAAGGCTATGAAGGTATGAAATGGCTATAAAAACCTATTATCATCTTTGATTTACATTGTTTGTAAGGATGCTAATATCATTTCACTATTCTTCACAAGAATCAATATTCTTTTCCACAACAGAGGACACAATATGAAAAATAAGCAATGAAATAGGTCAAATTAAACAACAGACATATTGAGTTCACACAATAACGTAAAATTATGTAAATTAATGTTTTAGTTTTTGCTGTTGTTTCAAATGTTACAGCGTGGAACATTTTCACCACAGTTACGCAGCAGCACTTCCTACAGTAGTGCATGCAATAAAATATGTCTAATAGCCATATGTGCAGTGTCTTGTGGCTTTCACTCAGGTTTAATATAGAGTAATGTTTGTGCTGGGATCGTTAATAAGTATTAGTGGGCCATCAGAGCCCACTGCTGCACTGCTCGGTAACAGGAGTCTAAATAGCCCCCTCTGACTGCTCGGCCTCTGCTGATATAATTAATATTTCCAATTATTGATCTGAGGGAGTGCTGAGTGGTGACTGTCCGGGAGCCCCAGCTTTAGTAATAAATCTGTACTGTACGGTATGCAGCAGGAAGCACAGTGCCACGGTCCAGTGAAAGAGAGACAGAGGCGGCGGGATAGCAATACCGTAATAATTTACAGTTATGAAGTCCTTCACTGCAATTGCCATAATAGTCTATTAACAATAAAACATTTCATAATATTAGAGGAGATCAGATTTAAAGGCGTCGCAAGCAACTGGGGCGGAAATATTTGTTGTTGCATAAATAGAGAAAATACCACTAGTAGCCACTGTGGCTACTAGTATTTTTCAAAAGTTACAAGACACTTAAAGGTCAAGTAGTATTGTGCTTTATTCAGACCTTTCAAAGAACTTTAGGACACCTTATATTTGTAGTATAACTTAAAATAATGTGTCACCAAAATACCCCTATGTCCCGAGCCGAAAAAAAAAAAAAAAAGAGGGGCGGGAAGGAGAGGTAGCTCATTAAAATTAAACACGCTCTCAAAACTACACCAAAAATATTTGTAGAATTATATTAATTGAATTTAGATGTAGCAATAGTTTAATAGTTGGTGCTCAAATGTGTCTTTCCGATCTGTGCCTTCCCCTCTTTCCTTTTTCACTTGCCGCTGCGAGCACAGGCATTAGAAAACACTACACGAGGCAAAGGTTTTGTCTGGACATCTGAATTGAAGTTTGCTCGCAAATTTACTACGTTTGTATGAACAGGCCGTGCGTGAAGACTCTTTGCTCGGCACAGAGATTCCCACAAGCATTGCATCATCGGTCGCATTGACCACATTTTTTACAATTCTTCTCATCGTCCTCATTGAATACGGGCCGTTTTTTTGTCAGCTGCAATAACAAAAAAGTGGAGCAAATACTATATTCTGTCATTTTATCACAAAGCACTTGATGAGCGATGCACAGCGCGTTATGAGCGTATAGGACGCGGCAGTACTGCCTGTGTCAAGAAAATACCCCTATGACTTGATATTTCTCAATGCAAGCTTATTGTGATAATGGTAATGGAGTTTCATGATGATGTCAACAATAATAGCAACTGCCAAACATGCTAATTTGCGCATGAAGAAAGTTTGACCACTGACAAGTTGAGAACAAATTTGGTTAAGGCGCCTAGACTGTAAAATTCAAAGAAACTTATATAAAACGTAATATACTGTATCAGAGTGTGGTCTCGCGTTTTCCATTTAAAACAGGGAGCAGGACTGAAACATGCACAAAAGAAACAAACCACCCCTCCAAATATGTTCATGATGAGAATAAAACATTATTGAGAATGAGAATACCCCTACTGTAGTCCAAAGCATAAAACATTAGTTAAAAGCTTTGAATTAATTTGCATGATATAGGCCCTTTAATAATTTTACTGGCCACAACTTATTTACTTTCTGTAAATTAATCAATAAATGAAAAAAACAAAACAAACATAATAACCCCGCAATTTTATACAGTCTTGGTATACAAAATCAGACAAACGTATTAATAAAATCAACTGGCCAAAGTGGCTGAGAGTAAAAGATAGAAATGTGCAGTCTTTGGCTAGTGCTAATGTTAAGCCCTGATAAGCACATTATGTTTTCGACCAATGCTTCTGCTTATCTTTTAAATCTTTAGCAGCATACTACATCTGCTCTCCAACTACATCTAAAGTATTTATTTATTGGTTTATTTCGTCGGGACAGTGCATGTTAATGAACATACATGGGTCTCATGCATGTAAACAAGCCACACCGGATTGTAGCCTTGGGCTAATTTGCGTCCGTTGTCCCCCATGCGCACTCTCAAACACACTCTCATTCATCCTGGCCTATTGTACATGTTATTTAGTAACATTTGTTTGTTTTATTCTTACTCATTCCCTTTTTCAACAGCAGCTGTTAATAACAATAATGTTTTGTGTCATAATCAGTTCTTTCGGTCCAGTCCCAGTATATGCTGAAGTGAACTGGGCATTCACACAAGTTGGGATGCATGTGGGAGAGTGTGTGCTGGAGTGCTCGGATAGCCGTATGTAGAAATGTGCTGGCGGCAGCACTGTGGTGGACCTGATAAGAAGCATCAGTCAGGAGATGGAAGTGACTATGAGCCCAGGGATTCCTATCAGAACCAACAGGATTTAGAGCTTGAGACGCTGACTTGCACTGACAGTTACCTGCAGACCTCAGCTACATTTGTTCATCTGCACAGACCATTTGGATTTAAAAAAACAACCTAAGCATCAGCTCCTTGAGAATAGTGCATTTTGTATGTTTAGCATTGTCTCTGCAAAGTTTGAACAAAACAGCCATTGAAATCGGTAAAGTTTCCTTTGGACATTTCTCTATTGAGAAATCATCTCACTTTATGCTTATTTTCAGAAAGTCAGACTTTACTGCTGAAACCAACATAGTAATAGATGGAAACAGCAATATTGTACTGAAAACTTAAATTACCAGGAAACTTAAATTACCAGGAAAAATGGTTAGCATTTTCTAGAAAATAATGTAGGAACAGAGCTTCAAGGCTTGTGATCTCTTTAGCCTGCATTATAATACAACAGTCTCAATAATTGTACGTATAATACCCTTCTTGATTCATCATGGCTTAGGACCTATACAAAAAGACACTGGTGGGTCAATTCCCATCTGCTTTACAATACATACTTCTATAAAATATTTAGCATTCATGAGCACAAACTGTGGCAGCATTCCTCTTTCACCACATCTCTGATTAACACCATTAGTCCTTCTGTTGCCTGATGCTGTCCAAGTTCTATGCTTTCCTCTCCTTTCCTCTAACGACTTCCCACAAACAGCTTAAAGTCCAGTTTCAGATCGCCATCTTGTCGGCTGCGGTAGCATTAGAAGCTGAAGTGCCCAGTTGCCTGTCAGACTGCTACAGCCCACATTATACAGCTCTCATCAAGATTTTATGAAGGTAAATGTGACACATGAAAACCAACTCATTTGTGGCACCATGTGACACAGCAGACAGGCCTGCTTCTGTATGTCTGCAAGCCTGGATTGGGTCTTATCTTTGTTACTTCTAGATCAAGTCAGATTAGTTGTTAGAGAGTCGGTGCAGCTCACTGTTTAAAAGATACTTGTAAAAGAGCTGTTTCTGAAAGACCATCATTACATGCTGTCTGTACAATACAAAATATTCCCTTCCTTCGATTCTGAGGCACACTTTGCTTATCAGAAAAAGGCCATCACTTCTAGCCATCTTTGGCACGGTTGCCTCTCAAGCTCAGAGAGCTATTGACATGGCCTGTTACTGTAATGCGTGAAGCAGTGGGAAACTCATTGTAAATATGTGTCAACAAATGCCGAAGCTGCAGCAGGCTCCAGCTCTCCCTCTCTTCTCCCTGTGTGTGACTCTCTGCTGCATTTGCGCACCTATCTAATGAATCTTATCTGCACAGCACACTGGAGGCTTAAGTCTGTGGTGGCCTCAGTCCCTTCACACACACTAACTCCTCTGTCCTTCTGCTCATGCTGTTTGATGCTTTAGCTGAAGGAACTGTGCCTCCACAGATAACATCATGATGACAGACCAACCTGCTGGCTTCAGAGGACCACCACTGGCCTCTCCCAGCAGGTACTGTAGAAAAGCCATGACAGAACTATTGACAGGAACTTTAATACTGACAGACGTTCTTATGCTCTGAGATAGGCTTTCTTCTGGATACTGTTTTCAAAGATTTCATATATGATCTATTTGTAGTTCATAAATACATTAACCCAACTTCTATCAAAGACGCAATCAAAAGTAAAAAGAAAGGCCTACACACACACACACGCAAAACTCCTCCATCTCATGGAGCATTGGCCATGGCCTTTTGTCCAAACAACTCAGGGGTTTATACACATCCCACACATGCCTGCTAGCTGCATGTTCCTTTACCCCGTGTGTTGAGCCTCGAATGCTCCCACTGCTGTCACAGCAACTCCCGGATTGTGACAGATTACAGCCTGCTGCCTTGACCAATAGCAGCCAAGAAGTGTTGCCTGCCCACTGACTCATAATTCTTGGCATACCTATGCCGAGTTGACGTTTCTTTAATGGTCCCTGGACCTCCAGTAGGCATCCTTGTCCTCAACACTATGATTGCCTATTAGCAATTCACTAGCACTTGCACTTTTTTACCCCGAACCCCCTGTGTCTGTGCTGTTTGGGAAGTGAAGGAGCAGACAAAGCCAAAGGACAATAGAGATGGATGGCAGGGGACAGACAGTGATGCGGCCAGGGATGTTGGATTGGGCAGAGATGTGGGGGCGTCACATTGACAGGGACAAACACAGCAGATTCTGTGAAACACATAGCAGGGAGAGCAGGTTAGACATGTGAGCCTACCATTTTGTTACATTTATTTTCAGAGCACCAAGCCTTTTCTCTGAATGTTGCTGTCTAATGTGATTTGCCACTGGAGGACTTCTCCATTTGGTCTCATTAAGCAGACACATCTGCCACAGCTACAGCAGTGTCCCAGGCTGGAGATTGATGACAGAATGATCAGCCATTTGCCATGCTACAGTATAGGAGCATCCTGGTTGGTGTCCTCGAACACCAGTATGTTTGTGCGTCCATCAAAGGGGGACAGTGGGATAGGGCCAAATCTTTGGGATAGACACAAGGCCAGTCTGCCCTGTCCATCTGCTTCTAGCCTCATTCCCAGCATATCAATACTCCACGGCTCCTACATACTGTGTGTGTGTGCGCGCACACACAAACACACACACACACACACACATAATCTGTCACCTGCAACTTGTGCAGGGCCCATCACTCTCTCTGCCACTGCGGCCCTTGGCTGTAAAGCCTGCTTATGTTTCATCCTGACACTTACAGAAAATCCCTGCTGGTCTATAAGTGCATTCAGCATCAAACAATAGGGACAGCCCTGTCTTCCAGAGCTGTGTCCTGTCTCCTCCCCCTCCAGACCCCGATGTTGCAACACAATGAAATTTTGCAAAATAAACTCAAAAGCCCCTCTCAGTGTGTTTGCTTCAACCTTGAACTATGTGAAACCTGGGGGCCCAACAAGCAGCACATTTGCCTGACCTCTCGCCATTTCCCCTAATCTGCAGCAAATACATTCTGACGAAGTGAGAACAAGAAGAAGCGGAGCGGAAAACACATTGGATGTGTCTGTGCCAACTCCTAACCCTAGCCCTGGGTGGTTTATTTCACAGTGAGGGTTTGGAGTGGCTGAGTGAAAGGGGTGTAAAACATTTTTGCACTGTTTATTTTGGTTAAACTAAAAACCTCAATGGATAATGTGTGATTTGGTCAAAAATAACAATCTTGTTCACACTGTTGTTTCATGTTGAAAGTCTGTCTATGCAAAGACTAGGTCTCATTCAAGGATTAGTAGTCAAAGCAGTGCTGAGCTTACCCACATTGCACCAAGTCTCATCATATTCAGTTTGACTGGGTCTAAGGACTCACGGCTTACATTCTATTGCTGCAGCTCTGTATTCTGTGTATGTGAATTTGTCAAATACGCAACAGCGTAGCAATGCCCTCCTCGACTCTGCTATACAAACTATAAAGGACATTACTTTGATTCTCATGTGTAATCTTGTCATTTTATGACAGTTTCTGCTCATTAACTGGTTGTGCATCATGCCATCAGCATTACCATCTTCTCTTTAAGTTAACTGCCTTTACAATTGGCTCTAGTTCTGGTCCTATGGGTCTATTTTATTGACTTTACAAAAGCAACAGGCCATGTCTTCAATTTAGAGGAAAAATGCTGCTCGGCTTAAACCCACCATCATGATGACCCAAAGCCCTTTCTGCCCCAGTAGCTATCGTTGTGGGGCATTTGTAAGCATGCATGTATTCATGAGAGGGTATTAAAGTTAAATAGGTTTCCACAGTCAACAGTCAGTGATATACAGCTAATCTATGCTAAGAGGAGAGAAGGGCGGACTGAAACGCAGGAAAAGATTGCACTCTGAATGAACTTGTGCTTCTCCTACTTTCAGCTTTTGTTATTAATTCATTCTTTTTGGCAACCCTCATCAGGACACATTGTTATAACAATTACTTTTTTCGGCGCGGGCTATAGGGGCTTAAATCCTGCTGAAATCACACTTGGGCTTTAGGATGGCCTCATTTTTTCCCCCTTAAGCATGCAGTGGAGCTGTAGATGTTGTGGTGATAGTTGCACGAGGTCAGAATTGTTTTCTTCTATTCGTTGGCTCTGAGAGCAGTCCAGGGAGCTCTAATGGCTTGTTCACACTCTGTGCATTGCATTATTTCCTCACTGGAAATACCAAGGGGCCATGTCACAGAGAAAGCTATCGTAAAGCACTTAACAATGCAGTCTTCGTACATGGAAGCGCAGACAGGAACACGCATACACAAAGCCTAAAACAGAAGGAGGAGATGAGTGGGCTCTTAACGCAGGGGGAGGGTCACACATGGGATGTGTTATTTGGCTCTCAGACTTTACCACCCGCAGAGCCCTGCCAATACAGTATTCCAATATCAAGAGAACAGAGCAGAAGATAATGGCGCGCACCGTAGGAAGTGATTTGGCCTCATAGTCCATCTTCATATGGTTGCCCTGTCCCAAAGCCCAGTTCATGAAATAAGTCCTGCTGAAAATCAATGGCAGTCGGAGCCGTGTAAAGGTCACCACTCAGCAGCGCCAGCCTTGGTGGACCAGTCAAGTCCGGGCTTGTACTGTGAAACCCAGCTAAGTAGAATTAATGGGGGGATCGATTATTCCGCACACAACTTAAATTGAACTAAGCAGAGAATCATTTTAAGGCAGCGACTGTACCGTGATGTCGAGTGAAAGGCATTTGCCACACAGCCAACCCTGAACTCATTTAAGGCGGGGAATAAAAAGGAGATTTTAAATAACACATTTCCTCATCTTCTTCTCCCTCTGCTCATTTCTCTTCAAGTTCATCCTTTATACAGTAACCTCCAGATAATACTCTGAACCCACCCGGAAACACCTCATAGATTTGATGCATAGAAGCACTTTTCCTTCATTCTCCTTCCTTTTCACCCCTCTTACTTCTTCTATTTCATGTCACCTCCGGCACCTCATTCTTTTTGTATTTTCCCCTTGTTTAAAACAAAATCAATATGGAACCGGAGGAGACAAATCAACGTATGGTGGCACTGTGGGGAAGGCCCGGCAGGCGCTCCTTGGTCACGTGGTCCCTGCTGGGTTAGGTTGGGGGTGGGGCTGGCTAAGTAAAGGAAGGAAGGATGGACCGATGAGTGGAAGTAGAGATGTAAGCTTTGACTTATGGACGGATGAAATGATAGCAGACCAAAGAGCTGGAGTAGGATGAAAGGCATTCTGTGAGGGATGAAACAGCGCTCCAATGGGAGGGCATATGGAGGGAGAGGAGCAGGGGGAGGAGATGGTGGCAGTGGGTGGGTGTGCGTATCATGGAAAATTCTACTTCAGTGACTGGGGCGCAGATCGGGAGCCCTCATCTATAATGTATATGATGGATCCGTGAGAGATTTTCATACATATAAAATATAGCAGTGGCAGGAAGTGTGTCGTTTCGGACCCAGGATCGCCCGTGGGTGCAATTTCAATATTCTCCTCTGTTTGTACTGCCATACTGTTAACTCACATACGCTCACCACACTTCATACCTCTGAACTCATTTAAGGCGGGGAATAAAAAGACCTCCTGACTATAAGTAAACACAATTTATTAGAATTCATTCCAATAACCTCTCATGACTTCAACAGAATGTGCTCAAATTGTGCTTAAGCTAAAGTTGATGCGGAAGAATTCACAAGTCCGTGCAACACATGACAGCTGGTGTTGTACATTACCAGCTCGCTTACATTCCCAAGGCGCGATACAGCTCTAGGCATTCTATAGTGTTCAGTGAGGACACGCTGGGATTGCACGATACATGCAAATTTAAACATCAATGGAAGGCTTTCACTTATAAGCAGCCCCTCTCTTCTAAATATAACTCAAACTTCATGCTTTTGCAGGTTAATGAAAATATCCCTTTTAAGTTAATAGAAGTTAACAACACAGATCATTTCAGCCTAAAACGGCTTGTATGAACTCTGCTTTTAATCTAGCCACTCTCACTCAATGCCGTAGAGCAGGGGTGTCCAAACTTTATTCATTGAGGGCCGCATATTGAAGTGTATAGTGTTGATGGCCACAGATCGGTGGTTAGCGCAGTAAAAATGTCAACTAAGTACGTTTAGCAGAGTTTTAACCTGTGCTCTACACATTTTTTGAGATTACAATTGTGTAGAATTTTGAAACTTGTCGTAAAAAGTACCATCTCTGGTGATGTGCGCCAATGGAAAAAGAAGCCTGAGGGCCACCAAAAATTGGTGTGAGGGCTGCATTTGGGCCGCACTTTGGGCACCCCTGCCATAGACAATTGTTCTTTTAAATTCAGAAACACTGGATTTCAGACCAGTACCACAGAGTCAGTTAACCTGTGAAGTGCCATACATCACCCCAACCTGCCTTCAGTCTACAGGCTGCAATTGAAGATTGTATTGATATTGACCAAACTGTCCAATATTCATGCAGGATGGTTACCACCAGCTCATAAGCTAGGTAGAGAGAACCATCTCACAGAAGTAAGTGAGATGGTCCAGTAATCAAACACGGCTGCCTCACGCCTTGGGATGAGAATCTGTTGACAACAGACATTATTAGCCTTTGTCTCCTCTAAGACATCTATTGCTTTCTAAACAGCTTGGACAGCAAACACAGACATCATGAGGGATTGGGGCAAAAATGAAATAAATAAACATGACAAGTGGCCACTTAGCCGCAGCCTCGCTCATTGAAATCTGATGAGGGCCTGTCTCGGCTAACTTCAACAAACACTAAGTGACATACTTAAGTGGGTTCAGGTTGCACATCCGGGTAATTCAGTAAAAATACAAATGAGGATGGCAGAGGAAACAGTTCTATACCTTCGGAGCCAAAGAGATACACTTCATTTCCTCTCTGTGCTCACCACAGGAAGCCTCTGGTACACTCACAATCAGCTCCTTTCACACCCATAAACACAGAATATAGAGGCGGCGATTTTTCTCATTGGGGATCAATAACAAATAACCTGACTTTTCACTGGCCATTATGGTGTGTCGGCTTTACCCAGTTGTCTTTATCGGCACGCGCCGGTGTCACGTCCGACCTTGAGCCGCCGCTGTCCTCCCTCTGCTCCCCTGGTAGATTTTCAAGTCGAGGTTTGGGGCCTGGTTTTTGGAAAGGTTCAAATTGAGCCCTATGGGAGCGCAGAGCAGGGAGCAGCCATCTCCCATGACAGATCAATGGTAGGTCTCACCACAGGGCAGGGGCCAGCGCCTCGCGCAACCTGCTAATAGAATCCCAATGTCATTGCTGACACTACATCGCTTTGGCTGCTGGGGGTTAGCCTGAGGTAGGACAGTAGGACAGGTGCGATTTAAAATGCCTCCAAGGTCTCTGTGTTTCCAGTGCAGCAAGGTAGTGTGTGCAAGGCATCCCAAAGAAACCTGGCTGTGCTATACTTTACAGCACTGTCATGTAAGAGAATGAAAATGAGTGGGATAACAGGGGATTAAGCATTTTGCAGCCCTGCCTCCACACTTTTAGGTACCATGCTATTTCCATCTTATTATCATGCTTATTACTGTGCTGTCAAGTCAAGTGCCCCTAAAAATCTTATGCTGAGTGACCGTATACATCCGGCTCCATGTTTAGTCCCAATGCACATAGATATTATGTAATGACTCTCCACAAGAGGAAACGCCGTTCAACTAACTTTCTACTCTCCTTTTTAGCTCGCTGGCTCCGCGCAGTCGCCGGCTCTCTCTGAAACTTAACTCAAAATCTTTTGCATTTTTAAATTCCTCACTCTCCCCTCTTCCAGAAACGGCACCCAGCCTGTTTTAAGTGCTCATTACCATCGCAGACGTCCCGATGCTGTGCGAAATAGTAGAGCCATAATTCATAGCGCTAATCATCCCAATGTTTCATTTAAAGGCAGGCTCTTATAAACATATGTGGTGTGTCTATAGTGTGCATACTGAACACACTCACATACAGTAAAGAGGGGAGGAGGGAGAAAGTTGGACACCAGAGAAAACGTGTCTGGGAGAGTCTTAAGAGCTCCTGATGAAGATGAAGGGAGGATTTATCCATTTGCATATTTTACCCCTGCTTCATCTTCCAGATATGTATAACTAGGTGTCACACAAGCCCGTGCAGTGCAGTATACGTAGAGCTAGACTTATACAGTTTCTCACTTGTCTTATTCAGAGACTGGGTTTGAATTCACTTCCAAAAGTTTGAAACTGTAAGTTAAAGGAGATGCCAAATGTAGGTCATACAGTGATTGGGTCCCCCAACTAACCGGCTACATAAAAGGCTCGCTCAGCAAAAAGGAGTGAATCTGTGGATCCATATATAGTATATAGGGACTTGCAAAAATATTTTTACGGCGTGATGAAGAGAATATCTATTAATTATTATATTTTTTGTTGTATGAGGATAGATCCAATTATTACAATTTAATTCTTCAATATTATACCCTAAACAGCAATAGGACACTGTGACATTGACTCCGATTAAAGCTGCAATTTTGGAGAAATATCAAATTTTCTCATTGCAGTTGTGATTAAATTTGTGTTTTATATTCTATAAATACGATTCTGTTTACTGTGCACTATTTCAACGTGTCGATCTATGAATTTCACAATCTGAATCTTACTGTAGCTAGGACACTCTTGAAAAAGAGATATTTAATCTCAAAGAGTTTCATCCTGGATAAATAAAGGACAAATGAAAAAATAAAAAACATTTGCTTTCTATGAATGAATTGGACTTGGACTTCACATGGTTAAAGCTTCACTGAGATGAAATAAAACTAAACTAGCAGGGTTACCAACTTTTAGATAACAAGACTCTATTTAGACAGGATATTTAGTTGTTTGTAAATGTAATTGCACTTGCAAATGGCTAATTGCAAACATTTAAATTCTTATTTGCTCACAGTGATTGTGCAGCCCTAACCCTTTCAACCTTTTAAAATGTATTGACTGACTAAATGCCAATGTCTCTCTACCACAGCTAGTGTACAGGTTTCATTTGCAGTGGCAGTTTCCAGTCGATTACATCCAATAAGCGGGTGAATTATCCAAAATTACACAGGAAAACTACAGTGCCTCTCGAAAGTACTAATACACCTTGAACTTTTGCACATTTTGTCATGTTTACAACCATAAACGTAAAGATTTTATTTTGAATTTTTTCACACACAAGTAACAGACAACTGTGAAGTGAAAGCAAAATGATACATGATTCTGTTATTTTTTCAATAAATAGAAAAGTGAAAAGTGGGGCGTGCATAAGTATTCATACAGCATTTTCTGAGTGCATTAAATTGCCTTTATAACATTCCTAATGACTGCAGAATGTTCACACCTTGTCCTAACCATTAAATAGAGGCCACCTGTGTGTAATCTACTCTCAGTATAATTCCAGCTGTTCTGTGAGGGCCTCAGAGCTATGGTCAGAGTGTATTGGTCACTAAACAACATCATGAAGGCCAAGGAGCACACCAGAGAGGTCAGGGATAAAGTTGTGGAGAAGTTTAAAGCAGCATTAAGTTATACAAAGATTTCCCAAGATTTGAACATCTCACGGAGCACTGTTCAATCCATCATTTGGAAATGGAAAGAGTATAGCACCACTGCAAACTTACCAAGACACGGCTGTCCACCTAAACTAACAGACCGAACAAGGAGAGCACTGGTCAGAAATGCAACCAAGTGCCCCAAGATAACTCTGGAGGAGCTGAGACGTACTGCCGCTGAGCTGGGGGAATCTGTACATGGGACAACTAGAGTCGTACTCTACACAGATCTGGCCTTCATGGACGAGTGGCAAGAAGAAAGCTATTATTGAAAGGAGGCCATAAGAAATCCCGTTTGAAGTTTGCTAGAAGTCACATGGAGGACACAGCTACCATGTGGAAGAAGGTGCTTTGGTCAGATGAGACAAAAATTGCACCATCCCAGTGTCAAATATGGTGGGGGAGCATCATGCTATGGGGCTGCTTTTCCTCAGCGGGGACTGGGAAGTTTGTAAGAATAGTTGGGAAGATGGATGGAGCCAAATACAGAGACATTTTGGAGGAAAACCTGCTGGAGTCAGCAAGAGAACTGAGGCTGGGGCAGAGATTCACCTTCCAGCAGGACAATGACCCTAAACACAAAGCTAAATCTACAATGGAATGGTTTAAAAAACAAACATATTAATGTGTTAGAATGGCCCAGTCAACGTCCTGACCTAAATCCTATTGAAAATCTGTGGAAAGACCTGAAAACTGCTGTTCACAAACGCTCTCCTTCTAATTTGACAGAGCTTGAGTTGTTTTGTAAAGAGGAATGGGCTAAAATGTCAGTTTCTAGATGTGCAAATCTTGTAGAGTCATACCCTAAAAGACTTGCTGCTGTTATTGCAGCAAAAGGGGATTCCACAAAGTAGTAATTCATGCTGTATGAATACTTATGCACGCCCCACTTTTCGGTTTTCTATTATTTGAAAAATAACAGAATCATGTATCATTGTGCTTTCACTTCACAGTTGTCTGTTACTTGTGTGTGAACTTTCAGTAAAAAAATCAAAATAAAATCTTTACGTTTATGGTTGTAAACATGACAAAATGTGCAAAGATTCAAGGTGTATTAGTACTTTCGAGAGGCATATACCCACTAGTGGTTTTAACAAAATGTTGCTTTTATTCAATGCTAGCTGTAAACTGTTATATTATAGCATTAGTTATTATAGTGCCGGAAAACCTCTCAGATTTTTCACTTTCATCACACCTTCAGGTGACTATTTTTCCTAGTTATAGCTTTTCAAAGTTAGGTTATCTACCCTCCATCTTTCTCTGTTTAGCAGAGCAGGATCAACAGTTGTTAGATTTCACCTTCAGTTGTAATTTGTGACCCATCCTCAGCAACAGTGGCCCTTGTGTGAGTGAGAGTCGGGACATTTTCCAGTTCCCTCGCACAGTGGTACGTGGGGGCAGCTTCCACAGCCACAGAAAACCACCACTGTACATGAATTAATTAACATAAAAGTGGAGGCTCTTTTTAAATGGTTGCCACTGATCACCTCTGCCCTGCATTTTACCACTATTTAACTGTAACACATACTGTTTGAACCCAAAATCCATAAGTAAGTCAAAATATATATCAATTTTTTCTCAATATATTTCTGTAAAAAAATGTGGGTACAAATTACTCTGTAGCCAAACTTTAGTAAGTAAAAGAATCTACTACTTATTAGATGAACCAAAGTCTCTGACCTTAAGTACGAGACTTCTCCATCTCTGTAACTGCGTCTTGTATGTGTGAATATCTGGTTAATGTGTCATTAGTGATATCAACAGAGTGTACAGACAGACATATGGGGCAGTGAAGCAACAGAGTGGCACGTCTTTGAGAGCGTGTAGCAGCACTGAGGAGACGCCTGAGCTGCTGTTAATGATCGCACCGGGTCAGGCTGCCTCTGATCCCTGTACCGCCATTACACAAATAAAAACAACACTGATCACCGCCGCGTTCACTAGTCGCATCAATCTGGACTAATTAGAGGGGAAGAGCTGGAGCAGCTCAGCTTTTCTTGCTTCGACGTAGTTCCTTACTTGCACTATACTCACGCCACACTGCGTCAGTGAATGTTACAAACCAAGAATGAGCAAATAAGCGTACGACCATGCAACTATACCAGATGAGGGGGAATTTTCCACACAAAAAACACCCAACACCTACAGCACAATAAATTCCTTATGTTTTACTCTTGAGTAAGTTAAAATGAGCTGAAATAGAGACGTAACAGAACCCAGAGGACATGGCCTATGCATAATGTGGCTTATAAACATGATTTTTGCACCCTTACACTGATAATGCACGTTTTATAACTTAAAACAATATGCACGTCTATAATTGAGATTTCATTGGAGTTTGTCCAACCAGTCCACATGTGCTTTGTGGATCCGGAGAAAACTTTCAACCATGTACTTCGTGGCGTCCTTTGGGGTTTGCTCCAGGAGTATGGGGTCCCGGGCCCTCTGCTAAGGTCAGTCTATTACCAGAATGATCGCAGGGGTAACCAATGCTTGGTTCGCTTTGCCGGCAGTAAGTCAGAGCTGTTTCCAGAGCATGGTGGTCTCCACCAGGGCTGCCCTTTGTCACCGGTTCTGCTTCAGCTAGGGGCCAGAAGGGGACCGGTTTGGGGACCCTAGGATCTCACAGCATCAGTGATGGATGTGCAGGATATAAAACTTCATTGGCAATTATAGTATAGGAAATAAAGGTTATTATTACTTTGTTAAATGTATCATTTTATTTGATTGGGAATAGTGATTTGCACCAGGTAAATAAATGTACTAATTCCCTGTGAAAACATATTTAGGGTATGGTTTTGAGAGCGGTGAAGGAGGGAGTGAGGGGGGAAACTCCCGGTGAGGGGAGGAGCAAAGCTGGTTTCACTACTCCCACTTACTGATGAAAAAAGGCATATAGAATTGCTTACTGGGGCTTTAAAATTGATTGCATTGAAAGTACACATATACTGTATACATACTTTGCCTGTCAAACCCACACTTCAAGCCTATGTTGTAACAGCATCATTCCAGCCATGAAAGCAAGCCAAGATGAACATTAGCGCTACATCCGACCTCTGCCTTTATAGTGGTGTGTTTTGGCCGTCTTTGATAGCCATCGATGTGCGCGTGAGGAAAAGGACACAGCTGTCCCATTAAGATCATGCGGGCCAGTAGCATTAATCTGTCTTGTAAAACCTGGAGATGTGGAGCAGAGAGGTGCTTAAATGTGTATGTGAGCCTAATAGCATGTGCAGAGGAAGTGAGATGAAGACGTGGCGAGGACATATGGCTCAGGATCCTAATCCAGATGCTCACGCAAACCACTGCCACGAGGATGTCATCTGGAAGAAGAACATGACAGCAGGAAAAAACACATGTGGACGGGAGCCAGATTAGGAATTAAGGTCCAAAATGTACAGTTAGAAGTGTGGATGAGGAGGGCGAGCATGCTGAAGGTGCTCACTCAGGGATGTGGAAAGTTAGGCGTTTGTGTAGCATGCTAACCTGACTGCGGTGCTGCTACGATAAGCTAGCATGTTGTTTCTTTGCTGTCCTGGTGGCGACAGCGTCAGGCCGACAGGTCCTTTAAATTCACCACTGCCAATTAGAGTGAGGCCAGACCTGCCGCTGGTGCAGGGAGAGCAGGGAGCGAAAAACTGCCCGTGCCATAGTTGCAGGGCTTGACAGGGCTGATGTGGAGATGGAAATGCGGTAATTTGAAGTAATTCGGCAACTCGCGGGCGCTTGCCTTGGCTGCCTGTCTGTCTGTCCGCTGAAATAAATGGGGTCAGCAGCGTGTGATCGGCAACTTTCATTTATATGTAAATGACCCGGTCGTTGCAGCAGCAGCTGCTATGGAGGCTGCTGCTAAGTCTGTACACACTAAAATAGCAGGCCCGAAGAGAGCGGGCCGCGCTGACTAGAGTCTTCCTTCAGCTCCATCAAGCCTGTATCACTCTTTTAGGTCTCTCTGACTCACCAAAGCACACATACACTTCAACTATCTCTGTCAAGAACTGCAAGTACTGCGTCTGGACAACGTATTTCAGGACATAAGACTGGCACCCCAGATCAGACACTGATTCCTGAAATTATTAATTTAAACAGACAGATAGCCCTGCAAAGTATTTATGGATTAGAAACCTGTCAATTGGTTATTTGCAAAGAAGTGATTAAATGATGTTAAGCACTGACTTTAATTCCTAAGCAACAGCTTGCAATATTCCAAAAAATCTGATGCAATCTATGACTTTATGACTAAGACAGGAGAAGAGGAAAGTTAGCTGGCTGGTGCCACTAACTTTAGTTCTATCTAACTCCCTTCTCAGCGGCTGAGAGAAGATTGTAGCAAAGTAACAGTACAAACAGTCACGCAGCAGGGCCCGGAGGTGTGTTCACTTCATTACCTGCTATAGCCATTGTGCTGATGCAGAACCGGGGTCCTGTAAATTCCTGCCTGCTTGTGACACCATAGATAATTACACTTCCATAAATAATGGAGTGTGCCTTGCCCACTTCCTATAGAACGTCCCTAATGAGATTAATACACAGAGAGATGCTCCAGACACTTGGCAGGTAAACTTTAAATATATGTATATTTTTCTAAACTAAATAAATAATCCAACTCAGAAATGAACACTAGTCTGCTCCGGGGAGAGCATTATCTGTTTCTGAGGCTATTTAAAAGCAATCTTCCTTAATAGAAATTGCATGATATCATAATACTTCAAAGCGCGAAAGCTATTCCAATTGCCCACATTAAACTCAAACAATAAAAACTGGAATAATTTTTATAATAAATTTGTGCTGTAGGCTCAAGTGATACAACTTAATTCGGTGTGATCATGTTTTCCTCAAGGCGTCACAGGTGCTTGATGAAACTGAGCAGATCAAATTCCCTCATTTGGCAAACGGATTTTCTCATTAAAAACCTGGCCAAATTCTGACAATAGAACGCCACGCTGAGACTTTTGTTGAGCGCAGGCAGCGTCATGTTTGAACGGAGAGGAGTAGCTTGCGTTTCTCCCAAAACATCAATGCTTATCGAGAGATTTGGTGTCAGCTGCTCGGAATAATAGCACAAAGAATTCCTTTCAGACCTGACTCCCTCAGAAATAATACAAAGCTAGATATATTTCTGTGAGAGGCAGCGATTCATCAGTTAACACAGACTGGCAGTGACTATGATGCAACGCGAGGTGCTCCAGATACTGCTAAACTTTTGAAACTTGAAATCCCTCTAAAACAGAAGATATAATGTCTCTTTTAACTCGCCAACAACAGACGCACGACGCTTATTTTCCTCTGACAGGCCCAAGCCAGTGAGCTTTTGCAAACAGCCAAAATCTTTTTCTTTCTTTTTTTTTAGTTTGTGTTCCCCATGTTTATTCCCCATAACTTATTTATGGCTCAGACGCCTTTGATGATGCATCGCGTTCATTATCAAATCTTTATCCTATCTTTCATCCAAACTGTGTCTTTTATTTATGTCTGGTCTTAAAAGCTAAAGTACGTGGGAAGCTCTCATTTGGTTTTCTGGACTGAGTGTGTTGGGATTAAAGTCGACTGAATTATTGATGTACTGAAATGGTTGGTTCTGCTGTGTACGGAGCTGAGCGAAAAAATACAGAAGGGGATCCTCGCAACTTGGCGGTAGAATCCAGCCTTTTTATAAACGCGTTTCTTCTCCGGCCTGTTCCCTTCAAGTCGGAGAACCGATAATGGCATAAGAGAGATACAAAAGACACACTTCCGAGGTCCAGCATACAAGTATGTCAGCTCTTGGCAATAAATACGGTTAATGTTTGTAATCTGTTTCCAAAGTAAGGTGCCATAAACTATAAACAGACCAGGATGGATCTTGATGAGGAGTTAGAACTTGCTACCACTCATATTATATCAGGAGTATCAGATTGTTTGTATTTCAAACAGTGAAAGAAGAGGCAGTGGAGTTTAAACGTGTCTCATGCTCTCACAAACCCACCAGCACGTTCCACTTCAAGGTGTGAATTAATTATATGCACGTCTGGGGCACATGTATCTTTGGCAAATGGTGAAGTGAAGCAGGGTGGACACCATAGAACCAAATTGTGCAGACTCAGACTTCCGTGTTAACGATAGCTAAAAATGTGCTATATTTAGACACAGACAAGCGCAACGTGGTCTGGTTATTGTTTCGTATTTTTCCCCACAAGTTTCTGCATTCACAATAAGCTTTGATTAAATCGAGTCACGAGACTATGGTCCATCCAGACTAGGGCTGAAAGTTATATCGTTATCGTATTGATATCGAGATATGAACATTCAAGGTATTAATATCAAAAACGCAAGATATAAATGATATAGATCCTCTTTTGTATTATGATGTCCTTATTTTTCTAAAAATATGCTTTGTTTTCACCAAACCTGTAGTTCTATCATATCGTATCGATATCGATATATCTGGCATAAATATCGAGATATGAAATTTTGTCTATATTGTTCAGCCCTAATCCAGACCCATACCTCCCGCCACGTGAACAGTTTTTTTTTCCCTCCGGGGACTCCAGACTCATGAACAAACCAAGACCCAATAACTCAGTTACTCATATGTTGTTCGCTGTTCCATTTGCCCGTTCTGAAACTGGGAAAAAGGGTTGATTGTTCATTGAACACTTTTAAATCCAGATTAAGAGCACTTGAGTCGACCTTTTTACATTGTAACTGTAACTGTTTTTTATAATGTGTATGTAATTGTATGTAATTTGTAACTCCTTTGCTGCCTCTTGGACAGGACTCCCTTGAAAAACAGTTTTTTTTTATCTCAATGGGACTCTCCTGGTTAAATAAAGGTTAAATAAAATTGAAAAAATGAATGAATGTAATCTGCTCTATTGCACTATGTGGTAGGACACTCAATGCAAGGCAAGGCAAGTTTATTTGTAGAGCATAATTCATACACAAGGCAATTCAAAGTGCTTCACAGTTGCATAAAATTACAAGAAAACAGATCAAATCAATCAATAAAACATCAACATAAAAATTAATCAATTACAGTAAAAGGCAAGAGTGCAGATAAAATACTTTCAGTTGTCATATGCACGGGTAAAAAGAGCTGTTTTCAGTTGAGTTGAGGCCTAGAGTTGAGGCCTGTCTCACATCCTCATGAAGACTGTTCCAGGTTTTAGCTGCATGAAACTGAAACGCAGCCTCACCGTGTTTATTATTGACTCTGGGAGCCACCAGGAGACCCCTCCCTGAAGTTCTCAGGGCCCGAGATGGTTCATACGGCTCTAACATGTCAGAGATTTACTTTGGTGCTAAACCATGAAAAGACTTGTACACAAGCAGAGCTGTTTTAAATTCTATTCTCTGAGTGACAGGAAGCCAGTGCAGAGACCGGAGCACTGGACTAATGTGGTCGTATTTCCTGGTTCTTGTCAGGACTCGAGCAGCAGCGTTCTGGATGTACTGCAGCTCTAACAGCTCGTTTAGAAAGGCCAGTGAGCAGGCCGTTACAGTAGTCTAACCTGCTGGAGACAAATGCATGGATGAGTCTCTCTAAGTCTGGTTTTGACACTATTCCTCTGATCTTAGCAATGTTTTTCAGATGGTAAAAAGCTGCTGATGTTATTGCTTTGATGTGGCTGTTTAAGTTCAGGTCTGAGTCCATGATTACTCCTAGATTTCTAACCTGATTTTTTTGGTTTTAGAGCGAGAGACTCAAGGTGACTGATAACACTTTGTCTTTGTGTCTGTGGGCCAAAAACAATGATCTCAGTTTTGTCTGAGTTTAGTTGGAGAAAGTTGCCAAATGCCTTGGACTTTGTCATAAAAAATATTGCAAACTCATTGCACTTAGATGTAGAGATCAGTTCTAAGGGCAGTGAAACTGGAGGGTTAGTTAATCTGTTAACTGTGGCAAACAGAACACGAGAATTGTTTCTGCAGTTTGCGATGATTTTAGAGAAGTACTTTTCCCTTTCTCCACGCAAAATCTGGTTGAACTCACAAAGCACTTCTTTGTATACCTCAAAATGAACCTGGAGCTTTGACTTGCGCCATTTCCGTTCGGCTTTTTGGCACTCCCTTTTCTGTGCCCTGACCGAATCTTCACTGTACATCTGTAAATACACTCGCACTGTTGTTCTATGTCAAATTGTAGTTGTCTTTGTCATAGTTTACATTTAATCTTCTTATGGTTATGTGTTATGTGTTAAATGTTTTATGTTTCTCGTTGCACGATCGACCGAAAAAAAATTCTAAGTTGTGTACCCGTTCATAACCATGGCAATAAAACCAATTCTGGTTCTATATTTTTCTATTTAGGTGTTCTTTAGCAAATGGTACAGAAGTTACAACCAGGACATTTTTTAATCATTTATGAAATCTCTTTTTTGACCATTTGCAAAAACGAGAACCAAAGGAACACCAATTCATCTCAAATCCTTGAAGATCCTTGTGCCGCCATTGAAAACACACGGCATTACCGCTCTCATAGGTTCCCCTCTGCTACATTCACTCCATCCGCTCCACAAGTGCCAAAGCAATAAAGGCACATCACACTGGAAGACTGGCTAATAAATTTGATTTGTTTGCACACAACACACACTCGCACCCACACACAGATCTTCACAAACCGTACGTGTCTATAACATACTGCCATATACAGACACTGGTTTAACATGCAAATACACGGGGCCACTGTCAGGGCTCACATGGCGGCCAAAGCCAATAATTAGCCATGTGCGTTTGTACAGCTGCGCGCTAATAACAGAGCTGTCATGTCTTACAAGAACACGAGCCAGTAGTGACGCTCTTGACCGAATCTGATCTTTGCTGTGAACATTTCAAACCCACCTCATTGGCGTGTCAGCTGTTGCCCAATTTCTTTGGCGGTCCTGTGCTCCAACGTGCTTCCTTGTCATGAGTTGAGATGTGAGAAGTACGTTAGGAAAGTTAGCTAACCGGATAAACATTCAGTGGAAAATGGTTATTAAGCCTTCAATTTTGGCACCGAAACATTATATTTATGTACTTCCAAGGGTAAAAAAACAGTCCCATTGTAGACTTGGATGATTGTAATTAGCCTGTGCTCTTCTCTGAAATTTACTCCGAAAAAATGATGCAAAATACGCCAGTTCCCAAAGATGTCACTTTCATCCACCGCTCCACACATGACCAGAAAATGTCCTCCAATGTAATAAAAAAAATGAAGATTCAAATTGCTTTGGTAATACTTTGACGACATCATATATTGGGAAATGTGCTTTACATAGAAGATTTCATTAAAAACAACGCCCTTGTGACAAACTGTAAGGTTTTTACAACTCAACAGTCCCCTTTAAACTTACAAACCCGTGTCTGCTTTAATTGAGCACAGTTGGGTATTGTATAGTTTAATATGAAAGCGCAGAGCAGGCAGTAAAGCATGTGCAGCTTAGAGGAGTATGGGGACTGAGCGAGAGTGGATGGGAGAAGCCTTTAAAGCCAAACCACAGCTCCCTAGCATCCCATCACTGGCTTAGCTAATATTGCAGGAGAAAATAGTCCCGGAGATTGTCGGAGTACTCGACCACAATGTCTGTCTGTGGAGGGGAAATAAAGAGAGGGCCTAATTAAAATTTCAGAGGTACCAGCTGGGTGTCTGATCCCCGTCTCCGCGTGTCCTTGTGTCTGGATTGAGACACCCTCACCTTGATTTCTTCATTTATTAACCTTGACAGGAACAAATCTGCATCCTGCATCGCTGGTGCCACACGGCGTAGCTAATGGGCAGGGTATGCAAACATACAGCGCGCATACATTTCACTCCGGTGTATCCGCGGCAATCGGCTCCACATGCATAAAACGCACACACACACACACACACACACACTCTTACAGCCTGTGGGCCCGGACAAGGCCGCTCTTTAATGAACAGCTTAATAGGCAAAGAAAGATACAACAAAGCCGTCTGGGAGGACTGTTTGTAGTGAATTGATCAAATAACGCCGCGCAATGATAGCCCCAGTTTGAATGGTTCTAATGATGGGCGCGAATGAATATGCAATCAGCTTCATTTTCAAAACTCAAGCGTTGTTTTGCCACCAGTGCAGAATCCAGTGACGGGCAGATCAATTGCAAATCTCATTCTTCATCATTTATTTATTGTAAAATGCATAACTGATGACAGACTTAGTGTCACTTTGCATTCTGCGCTGGCTCGGGGAGGAGGGGGGGGGGCTTAATTGCTATTTTTCAGCTCTTCTCTCTCGGACAGCTGATTAGGGCCACGAGGATAAGACGGGGGAGCAGGGGTTGTCGGAATACAATACTCCGTCTATAAGGGGGTGCGTTGATACATGTGTGGCGCTCCCTCAAGACTGGGCTAAATTGAGGGAAGCGTCTTGATTTGGACAGCAGGACGGCGACCTTGTAGCCCCCGCTCGCTGTGCTTTTTCGACTGCCTAATGAAGACTTCATGGTCAGGCAAACAAATTCAAATAAATTGCCGCGCTGTGACCGAAAAGCAGTCGTTGAACCGTGCAGCGGGACACGCGCGCGCAAAATAAGGGCATGTTTTTGGAACGCGGAGCTACACACAGGTGAAGATTAGACAGTGTATTAAGGCCCATCAACTGAGGAGAACAAGAGTCTTTGCGGCGGCCCAGGCATAACATTATGACCACATGTCTATTAGCGGTGGCTTTAGTGACATGCATGAGCAGTACGCAGCTTAAACGCATCTGCAATCGTAGTAGAGACTTTCAAATACTGCCTCTCTGTCTTCAGTCAAACACAAGTCCTTACTCAACTCCAAATAATCAGCTGTAACTGCCACAGGATTGGCTGTGTCGATCAATAATTGAGAATTACTATAGATACCATCGATTCAAATTAGATTGACAACCTTACATGATCATAATCTGTATTTTCCCTATGTTCATGTTATTATGTGTGATCCTATGCGTGAACAAATTCCTGCCCGGCGTCTTCCAAAGCTGTCTCCTATATCTCCTATGATAAAAACATCAAACTTGATCTCTGAAATACCAAGTGAAAAATCCAACAAGCCTTCAGCAGCCCCTTTTTTTTTTTGCTGGTCTCACAGGAGAAGTCTTCAGAAAGAAGAGATACGAGGAAGAATGGTGGAGTGAGGTTGTGTCAAGGCTCGCATTTACTTCACTTTTGACCCAGCTGTTCAAGGTACATTTTGAGGCGGATGTGTGTGTTCTGTAGCCAGTGTTGTTGCCAGTGCCACGCGTGACCTTTAAAGGTTCTTCCGAAGTTAGGTGAAGTTGTCTTTCTTCTTCTCTTAAAGAGGAGTGACATTTAATAGTCCCCCAAGGCCATAGAGGGTAACAAACACCAAATAAAGGCTGCCAGAAAAAGTAACTTTAAAAAAAAAAAAAAAAAAAGAGAGAGGCTTCTGACTGTAGTGGAGTGGATGAGTCAGAGCAGAAATTAGGCCAAGAATGTATTACGCCTTAAGAAATAAAACACTCTCCCACTTTTTGTGCTCGTTCGTCTTGCTTTGTTTCTCCTCACATTTTTCCTACATTTACACACAGGCCGACACCTCTGCTGCCTGTCTCTCTCCTATTCCAATTAGTTTTTTTAAGGAGAGAGAAGATATAGACTGACTAGAGGTGAGCTGGCCCAGGGCTCCCACAGACAGACCCTGCTGTTGCCATTGGCCACTGTAACAGATCCCCGTCTCTGGAGTTTTAAATGATTCAAGCATTTTGCCCTTCGCTGTTCCTGCACTGGTCGAACTTGTTCCACCTTTCGCTTTTCTCCCACTGTCACTCGCACTCATGACGCTGGCCTCGACTTACCAGCCCACATTTGAATATCTTTACCGTATAGAAACATTTCGTGGCGCGGCGATGTAGTTTCTGTGCTTGTCAGGGAGCACCCATGCCAAATGAATACGCAAAATCCTGGGCAACGACAGAGGTTCTCAAATTGTGGTGATTGTATCAAGTTTTTTTCTGACAGCAGGCACCCAGTCACATGGCTTTTTTTCCCCCAGTGAGCTAGGGTGCCGTTTTGAGGACGTTTTGCCATCCTTAAGATATTCAATGAAGGTACTTGAGTCATCTTCTGTACTCGGAAGTTGAAGTCTCCAAACGTTTCGCCTCTCATCCAAAAGGCTTCGTCAGTGGACAAAATCTCGCTCAGCATGCAGCGTAGATAAAGACCATAGGGAGGAGTTGGGGATCTAACGTTTGGAGAGAGCTTTTAGATTTGAGTAAAGCTGAACATGGAGAAAATGTCCTCGGTTAAGGCGGGAGGTAATGTTTCCAAAGTGTAGTTGATATTAGGGCAATAATTGTTCTACTTAGTTGTGAAAAATAATAACTAAGGAGTAAACTGCAGGCAAAAACAACTATGATACAGTATATGGGTTTCATAACTGTTGCTATACAGTATATAAATCAAGATATTATATCTTAAGGATGTCTGTGTAAGTTCTCGTACAGGAGCTGTCCATCTTCAGTGAAGGTACTTGAGTCATCTTCTGTACTCGGAAGTTGAAGTCTCCAAACGTTAGATCGCCAACTCCTCCCTATGGTCTTTATCTACGCTGCATGCTGAGCGAGATTTTGTCCACTGACGAAGCCTTTTGGATGAGAGGCGAAACGTTTGGAGACTTCAACTTCCGAGTACAGAAGATGACTCAAGTACCTTCACTGAAGATGGACAGCTCCTGTACGAGAACTTACACAGACATCCTTAAGATATAATATCTTGATTTATATACTGTATAGCAACAGTTATGAAACCCATATACTGTATCATAGTTGTTTTTGCCTGCAGTTTACTCCTTAGTTATTATTTTTCACAACTAAGTAGAACAATTATTGCCCTAATATCAACTACACTTTGGAAACATTACCTCCCGCCTTAACCGAGGACATTTTCTCCATGTTCAGCTTTACTCAAATCTAAAAGCTCCTCGACTGGAGAGTTCACAGCCTATGGACCTGTACGCCTCATTTGAAAGCTAAGGCCGCGTCGTATCTATTTTTTAGTATTTTTGTCACATTTTTATTGATTTTTTTGCTGCGTTTTCACCGCCATTCTGGTGTGGCTTGTTCATTAACATGCACTGTCCCTATCAAATAAACCAATAAACTAAACTTATTTTCAAGCTTTGAGAAAAAGCCAAACTGGAGATAATGTGCTCGGTTCAGGTGGGGGTTAAGAAGTCAAAGTTGATCAAAATATGCTGTAAATGTGTAAAGTAAATTTGGATGGCAGTCAAAATAGGCTTGGGGGAATACATTTGTGTACACAGCACCTGGAGGTGAATTGCTGTGGCCAGAGAAAGAAAAGGTCCAAAATAACCTAAACTGGTAAAGTGGAGGAACAGACAACATGGGGAAAAGAATTCTTATTAAGACACAAAGGTGAGCTAAAAGATGCAAAGGGCTGAAGTGTTTTATTATTATCGTGGGCTGCCATAAGTAATGAGAATATGCTGGGGGGCAGGGGGCAAACTCAACACCGCAACCCAACAAAACTCGCAAGACCTCTTGACTGACGGAGCCGGAGCAGGTGAGCTGGCTGTATATACATTAATTAGCCCGAACCAAGGTCAAGCAGCGCTGAAGTGAGCCGCGCCGGGCCGATCGGGGCTGGCCTGTCTCACACTAAGCTGACTTAGGCCTGTGTGCCGCTCCGGAGGATGCACTGTCTCCGCGGAGGGTGCAGTGCAAACCCCAGGCCTCATTAGGGATGCACAGAGGTTCTGACTCCCATCACCTGTGAGCTTTTTATATCTGGAATAATCTCTTAGTAGATATTTCTTACATCCAATAATGAGCAAGTTATTACTCCATACATTAGAGAGCTGGAGCCAGGGAGACGACTAAAGCCGGCATGGAGGGAAAGCAGGAGACGTGCACTAAAATAGAGCTGCAGGAAGCGAGAGCAGAAGTGATGAGCATGCATCCGTGTGCACAAGGCTACAACTTTTTACAGCGCACCACCTAACTTTGTCCTTTAGGTGCAGCCTACATCCCTGATAATTACTGTCATGTAAAGTCAAGGCGATGACACTTGCTATTATTGAACTATGGAGTCGGCATGTTACATTGGCAGACCCCTTTGTTATAAAGACACTGAATGACAATGCTATCATCTGTGATCTTCATAGTTGGGTTTGCGTGTGGAATTATGCCTGGGGCCGTCTCCAGCCAAGACCCCGCACTGGGCTTATTAGAAGGAACAGGTGAGGCAGGTGGTGGAGCACTCCACCTGATCCTGGCAGCTCTGGCTGTTTGAAATATAAAATTGGTTGCAAATGTGACCCAAAATAGCATTGATTCTCCGTATAGCTGTAACCCTGATAACCTCGAAGTTGACAGCACCTGCCGGTTGCCTATCTGTGGCTTTGTGGGAGCACAGGAGCGAATGGTGCAGCCTAATAAATAGATAAATAGGAGTGTAAATATACCACGCTTTAGACCTTTGCCTGACATGGCAGAGGCAGCACCTGCAGCCGTGAAGACAAGTCATCCTTCTCTCTTCTTCTTCTTCTGCTCCTGTCACTGCTGATTGATGCGAGGAGGAGGATCAAAGGCTGTGAGCGCTCGTACTCTCAAAGATGTAGAGATGGAGTGGGGGTGCACACGGGGAAGTTCAGGGGCTTCCTGTCACTCAGCTCCACAAAATGACCCGGTGACGTCGCACCGCACATTACTAACTCTGTCCCTTTATCTCTCTCCTCTGTGTCCCGTCCCACAGAGGAGGAGGAGGAGCGGAGCCAAGCGCCATTAATCTCCTATCTAATAACACTGGTAATGTTACACATTATTGGAAAGAGATGGGCAAAATGAACCAATAAGTTATCTGATATGGGTCTCCCTTCTCTACGCGCAGTCCAATCCCAAGGACATTTAGGCAAAAAGTTCAGACCCAGTCGCAATGACCGAACAAGATGAAAAGAGGGGGGGACCAAGGAGAGAAAGGGGAATTAGCGAAAGAAAAAAAGGGAGGGCGATGTGAAATATTTCCTGCTATCGACCTCTTGGCTAGGGACATGCATAGATTTCTGTATGCGGAAGATAAGTGTCTTTGATCAAGTAGGTTAGCATTGATTAATCCATGAAATCTTGGGGCTGTGGACTTGAAGTTAATGAGTAAGGTTTTCTATTTTCTCTGAGATCCCTAACAATATACATTTTCAGCACAGCCTGAGGACCCCTCTCATTTTAGATGTCTGTTATTTTGGGCAAAGATGGCCAATCAATGAAGCTGACATTTGTTACGGCGGGGGATTCACAATGCAGTCACGGGACAGGGATTGTGAGGGGCTGCTTAGTGCATATAGACGGGGTGGAAAGGTCAGAGCTAATCTAAAGGGAACAGGAGTTATTTATCCATACACACCAGAATAAAAAGAAGATGAGAGACACAATCTATACGTGCAGCCCCTGGAGGGTGCTACATGCATCGCACATACAAACAGTCACACACAGGCAGCCCTATTTCCCCTCTATTTCAATTGGTAATAAACAGTGCGCATCAAGTGACCTATCTGACAACCAATAACTGCGCACAGAGGGCTATATATTGTAAAAGAGAGACAATGAACAAATAAATGTATATCAGAAACGTGGCTCACACTAATGCACTTACACCTACTGCGTTACAAGGGTCAGTTTATAGCGTTCAGACTTGGACTTGAATAGAAGACGGTCTTTTATTTCAGAGGTAAATGAGCTCCTTGGAGGAAATCGAAATGCTTTTTAGAAATGTTCTGCAGGTAAAGTTGTAATTACTGAAAATCATTGCTGATAATGTAGTACTTGTGAAACACTTGTGAGTTGGCATACTTTACCAAAATACTTAACGCTGCCACCAGATTGACTCATACCAAATGCAACCGCTAGATCCTTACAAGATAGATTTTTGTGAATTAGAAAACTCAAATCTTTCAACAGGATAAACACAGAATATTGATGCTGAATGTTCTTTGTTTTTTTATTTTTTAAGATGTTGGACATACCCATTAAAGACCCTGGCTTTTCACATGTACCGTCTGAAGGAGGGCAAAGCAAAGCTGTGTACATCAGTCACATTTAGAACAACCTTGAAACAAATTGCACCATGGACACGAGCTCTGGCCCAGAGCACTGCGAGAGAGAAATCAAGAGAGACAGACAGGCCGCACTGAGTGAGACTGTACATCAACACCTCGGCTGCCCAATGCCCACTCCGCTGTCCCTCATCTAACTCACATTAATCCGCTCCCTCCCCCTGCTTTACCTGAGCAGCAGCTGTGTGGAGGAGGCAGCGTAGATGTCAAAATATTTGGCAGCCATCTCTGGTGCCGCTGTAGCATTTTAACCTCCGTGGTTATTACACATACACAGGTTTGTCTGACATCCCCCTGGGCATTAGCCTTGAAATGTGCCTCTCGCTCGCTCTCCATTCATCTCATCATTATCCTTACAGCAAGGATACACAAACAGCAGGCTCCCCCATCCCCGCCATGCCACACTCACTCACCGGATCAGCCGCACAGCAGACATGGCAATGGCGTGGCCCTGATCCACCAAAGAAAAAAGAGGCCTCCCGACATATATATAACCTGCTGAAAACATGAAGTCAAATACAGTGATAATCCTGTTCAAAACCACAAATAGCTAATCTTTATCTAATCAAGCCTTAATGGCTTGATTATCCATGGCTAAGAAATGTTCACAATAACAACATCATCTATAGACCTCTTCATAATGAATTACATAGTACACAGCAAATTCAGCATGGTCAAATCAACTCCCTGTGAGTTCATTTCAACACTTTTTAACAATACTAAAGACATATAAGAGATATGTAGGCAACACAATGATTAAAGTATATTCCACAGACCAATGTGAAATACTACAGCAGTATTGCATATTGTCTTGTACAACAACTAATTTGTTCCTTTTTCAGTATTGTAAAAAACAGATACTATGGATGGCAAGGTATACATTGTGCTGAGCTGGTCCACAGCAGCGGTCTTTGTCTCGCTGTGTTCTAGAGGTGTAGGTTATTCCAGTAAGAGAAGACAGCTCCACAGAGCCCTGACAGGCCGTGTAAATCAGATGTCATAGAAAGATCTAATGGTGCTGCATGCTGCTGATATACAGCACAGAACGTTGCTGACAGCCACTTGTAATGTGTGCGCACACGTGCACAGAGACATGCGTGCACCGGCACAAAGGCATTTATCCACAAACACGCCCGTTTGTATAAGCTAATGCAGTACATAATATGCATCTAAAATGTGGCTGACAGCTGCCTGCCTCAGCAATACAATGGCAGCTCAGCCCCTTCCCTGAACTCACTGTGTCTTTATGGAACACAGCTATAAACAAGGTGCACAATAACACATGGTTCTCATTCACACAGACACCCCCAAGCAACACGCCTGACCCAGTAATGACAGACACTTCAACAGCCGTCTACTGATCCTGACAGACTGGCACTTGTACTAATTAACCTACTGTGTTCTGCATTTAGGCTTCACACCAATAGAGTATTATCATATGAAGAAAAGTATCAATGTGCAAATGAAAAGAGATTTGATGTTGACTTTTCCACAGCTGTTTCATCAAACCAATGAGAAGAAGCTGGAAGACAAGGCCCGGGCCGTTTTCATCTCAGCGTGTAACTGCTCATCCACTGAGCTGAAATTGAAAAAGACTCGCACAGCAATAAAAGAACAACAGTCACTTGTGAATGGTTCACATTAGGTGCACAATTTGTGTCAAACGGCCCTTTCAATTCCATTATATCCTCTGCTTTGTGAACGATGGAAGATTGATACAAGTTCTGCTGAAACTGCCGATAGTAAGTGCCAAATTCACACTTTTATAGCCATCCATGGAAAGATTAAAAAATGTAAACCCCTCTTCTTCATATTTGAGCAATTTCGTTTTGGTGGATCAAGTGCGCGCCTCAGTTGTGGTTAGGATTCACAAACATCTCTGCATTCAGCCCCATTAAAACCTTTTCTCTCTCCTGTGTCTTATTATCGCACGCCATCCTCAGTTCTTCTGTGCACCATCAAAGATATTTCCCTGCAGTCTGTAATAGACTAACTAAGCAGAGAGGGGAAAAAACACTTGTTAGCACACCTTACAGTACAGCCAGGCACTACAACACGAGCTGATTAAAGCAGCCAGGAATTCAGCACTGGGGAGGTCAAGTTTATACAACATAGACATAGAGAAATGCAATACCCCCCACAAAAAAAACACACACAAAGTCACTGTGCAAAGAGATTATGTGTGTGTTGTAGTCCAAGGTAATTTGATTGGGAAAAAGGGGAAACAAACAGTATCATAACACTGTATAAATGAACTCTCTAATGCTCTCATTTGGAGCTTAAACACAGCACATATAGAGGGAAATATAGGGTGTTCATTCTTAACACGCCTCTAAATAATTGTCCCACCGACCAAGATACGTGCTCTGTTTCAGGAATCAAAATAATCAAAATCTTGATAGGCTTTTCTAAAAATAAAAATAAAAAATCAAGAGTTTAAAGTGCATATGACACATTAGACACAGTTTTTGTTAGTTAACATCATTATATTTAAGATTTTGATTGTTTGATTGTAAGATTGTACCCAGTTTTCTTTAGTTTGGCCATTTTTGTGATGTTTATAGTTTCACTTCCTTATTGGACACCGACAGGAAGTGACATAAAAGAAGGTAAACAATTTTAAACTGTTGCCATGCCGACCATGTTAAGTCAATGGGAAATGAATGAGTCAAACTGCTATGGAATGTTACTTTTATCTATGTCACTTCCTGTCAGCCCGAAGGGACGACGTGGGCCCGCCCTCCTGTGGACCCACCACCCACAGAGGGATCCGTAGGGGTCGGGTGCAGAGAGGACTAGGTGGCAGTCGAAGGCGGGTGCTTCGACGACCTGGACCGCGTGCGCAGCTTCTGGCGTTCGGGACCTCGCTGGGGTGGAAAGAGCCCGAGCTTGTGCGGGAGGTTGAGAGGTACCGGCTAGATATAGTCGGGCTCACCTCCACGCACAGCCTGGGTTCCGGATCCCAACTCCTGAAGAGAAGCTGGACGCTCCATTTCTCTGCAGTTAGCCCGCGGGGAGAGGCGGCAGGTTGGGGTGGGCTTGCTCATAGCATTGAGTTGCATTGAGTTGCCTTGTGTATGAAATGCGCGGTATAAATAAAATTGCCTTGCCTTGCCTTGCCCCCCAGCTCAGCCGCCACGTGTTGGAGTTCACCCCGGTGAACGAGAAGGTCGCGTCCCTACGCCTTCGGGTTGGGGACAGGTCTCTCACCGTTGTCTCGGCCTACGGACCCAACATCGATGCAGAGTACCCGGCCTTCTTGGAGTCCCTGGGAGGGGGGACTTCAACGCGGGTAATGACAGTGAGACCTGGTCAGGGGTGATTGGGAAGAATGGCCTTCCCGATCTGAACCCGAGTGGTGTTCTGTTTTTGGACTTCTGTGCTAGTTACAGTTTGTCCATAAAGAACACCATGTTCGAGCAGAAGGGTGTCCATAAGTGCACGTGGCACCTGGACACCCTAGGCCGGAGGTTGATGAACGACCATGTGTGTCTCGGACACTCGGGTAAAGAGAGGGGCTGAGCTGTCAACCGAACCCCACCTGGTGGTGACTTGGATCCGCTCGCAGTGGAGGAAGCTGGTCAGACCTGGCAAGCCCAAACGTGTTGTGAGGGTCTGTTGGGAACGTCTGGTGGATCCCTCTGTCAGTAGGGTCTTCAACTCCCACCTCCGGAAGAGCTTCACCCAGATTCCGAGGGAGGTTTAGTTTAGTTTAGTTTATTTATTTGTTTGAGCAGTTAACCTGCTCAAAGGGAGTGGGCTGAAGCCAAAGGCTTATAAGCGCCCACCCCAAAATAAAAATAATAACATTACATTTAATATTTACAGGTAGCAAATCATAAACAAAGGAACATAGGGCAAAGTAACAATAAATGAAGAATAAAACAAAAACAACAGCAAAATAAAGAACAAAAGAATGTGCTACTTTTATGTTATAAAGGTTCATTAATACATATTATACTCTGAGATCTTGCCACTTCCCAGTTGTCATTACCATTCTTAATATAATTTAATTAGGGTTTAATTATCATTATTATTATATTTGTTTAATTGAGTTATATGTGAAGTATGATGTAAGCCCTGCATAGTGTGGTGCATTAAAAAGCCAGGGTGTAGAGCCAGTTGAAGAGGGCAGTAACTCCCCCTCAACAAACCCCCACCCAGCTGCCCTAACAGCTGATTTGTAGATGATGTTCCTATGCTGAGTGGTGCATTAAAAGACAAGGTTTTGAGCCCGTTGGGAGGGTCCCTCTCAACAGATTCATAACTTGCTTACCCTAATTCTCAATTTGTAAATTTGAGCAATAGAATGACAACCGTTCCAAGCAGCAACACTCTTCCTTGATTATAGAGGAAACACACATAATTGATCCTACTGCGCCTCCTAGTGGCAACACATTTCTTGTTCTCTGTATGTTTCAAAAGTCTTTTGTTTGTATTTATATTTGAACAGGTTGATGTTTGAACATCGTTTCAACTCCATTTCCAGTTTATTCCACAATTGTACACCATTAACTGTTGGGCTAAAACTTTTCAAAGTTGAGCTATGTTTCTGAGTCCTAAAGTTTAATTCGTCACGTAATTCATAACAACCAGTACGTTCTTGGAACCTTCTTTGTATTTGGCCCGGTAACAGTTTGTATCTTGCTTTGTATAACATCTGTACAGTTTGGAACTCAACAATGTCACAAAACTTCATGATCTTTGATTTTAAAAATAATGAGTTTGTGTGGTCCAAAAACCCAACTTTATGAATTACTCGGATAGCTCTTTTTTGCAACAATACTATTGGTTTTAATGTGTTTTTATAAGTAGTACCCCAAACTACAGTACAATAATATAAATATGGCAAAATCAGAGAACAGTATAAGATATGTAGAGCTTTGATGTTTAAAATGTGCTTTGCTTTTGCTATTACTGAAATGCTTCTAGAAATTTTCGTAGATATATATTTAATATGAGCTTTCCAAGTAATTCTGTCATCTATAATAACACCAAGGAATTTGATTTCATGCACTCGCTCTATGACAACACCCTCTATCTGAATTGCTTCCTGAGCATTGGAATTACGGTTGCCAAATATCATCATTTTGCTTTTACTCAGATTTAGAGATAGTTTATTTTGTTTGAACCACTTATTGACACTTTTGAGTTCCAAGTTAACAATCCGACACAGTTGCTGTAAGTCGTCACCTGATGCAAAAATATTTGTATCGTCAGCAAACAAGATAAATTTAAGTACTTGAGACGTTTTACAAATGTCGTTAATGTACATGTTAAACAATTTTGGGCCCAGAATGGAACCTTGAGGTAAACCACACACAATTTGTCGACAACTCGACTGATAATCACCTATTTTCACACATTGTTTTCTATTTTTAAATAACTGGTAACCCACTGTAGAGCTACCCCCCTAATCCCATAATGTTCTAGTTTATTAATTAGTATATCATAGTTTATTGTATCAAACGCTTTACTCAGGTCAATAAATAACCCTATTGCATATTTCTTGTTATCTACAGCATTAGTTATTTCTTCAATTATATCAAAGAGCGCGTGTGAGGTTGAGTGATTATTCCTAAAACCAAACTGATTGTCCGAGAGTAAATTACACCTTTCAATAAAGCTGTCAAGTCTAGAGTTATAAACCTTCTCTAAGATTTTGAGAATTGCGGTAAAAGGGAAACAGGCCTGTAGTTTGTGAAGAGATGTTTATCTCCTGCCTTGAACAGAGGAATCACTTTTGCTACTTTCATACTTTCAGGAAATTGTCCAGTTTGCAGAGACAGGTTACAGATGTATGTTAACGGCTTAGAGATACTTTCAATAACACTTTTTAAAGTTTTCATATCCATGTCATAATAATCTGTCGAGGTTTTATTTTTACACCCTTTAACAATGTCCAGTATTTCCTTTTCCTCCACAGGTTTGAGGAACATGGACAGAGGATTTGTGTCTATCAGTTCACAATTATAGTTCTCAACATTTGTAATTTTTGCAGCAAGATTCGGTCCAACATCTACAAAGAATTTATTAAATGTATCGACTACTTCATTCATATTATTTAAAGTGTTATCCTCATCTTTGAAATATTTTGGATAATTAATTGTTCTCGGTTTATTTCTAATTATACTATTTAAGATATTCCATAAACCTTTAATATTATTCTTATTGCTATCTAACAACTTATTATAATAATCCTGTTTACATTTTCTAATGATACCTGTCAGTTTATTTTTATATTTCTTATATTTATCCTCAGCTTCTTTTGTTCTATCATTTATAAATTTTTTGTAGAGTGAATTTTTTTTCTTGCATGCATTTAGTAATCCCTTAGACATCCATGGGGTTTCTTTACCCTTTCTGTTTTTACAATATTTTTCATTGGGCAATTTTTGTCATATACTTTATGAAATATTCGCGTAAACTCATCATATGCCTTATTAGTATCATTCTCTCTGTATACAATACTCCAGTCTTGAGCTAATAGTTCCTTTTTAAATACCTCAATAGTTTTTTCTGTTTTACCCTTCTAAACCAATAAATGTTTTCATCATTAATATTTAAATATCCATTTTTGTACAATACAAAAACTGGCAGGTGATCACTAATATCATTTATCATTAAACCACTGACTGTATCACTATCTATTTCATTTGAGAAAATGTTATCAATCAAAGTCGCACTGTGGGTTGTGATTCTACTCGGTTTGGTTATTAGAGGAAACAGACCTATACTAAATAAAGTATTTATAAATTCATCCGTCTTTTTATGTTTATATGGATTTAACAGATCGATGTTAAGGTCTCCCCCCACAAACATGACTTTATGATTTAAACCTGAAAAGTGCTCCTCCATCCAATTAGAAAAAACCTCTATATCAGAGCCAGGTGTTCTATAAATACAACTTACAATAATATTTTTCTTTTTTTGCCTTGTAATTTCTACAGTAAGGCATTCAAGTGCATCATCCACTGCCATAGTCTTATTTTCCATTACTTTATAACTATAGTTGGAGTCTACAAACATAGCTACACCCCCACCATGCTTGTTTCTTCTGTTCATACTTATAAATTCATAACCATCAATAGAAAACTCAATTTCTCTGTCATTATTAATCCATGTTTCTGTGATTAAAATTACACTAAATGGTTTAGAAAACTGTTTTAAGAAGCTTTTGATGTGGTAAAAGTTTGCATAGAGGCTTCGACTATTGAAATGGATTACAGTGAATGCCTTAATGTTCTTAAGTTTACTATTGTAAAGATCCTCTGTATAATATTGACAGTCATTAGTAGCTCTAGTAAAGAAGTTATTTTCAGGGTCGATGTCGATCTCAGTGTTCTGTAAGTCATATTGTGATAATGTAAAATCCTGGTTATTTGCTTCAGCAATTCTCCTTAATGAAAGGTCCAAGTCGATGCTTCCTATAGAACTATATGTATTACAGGACATGTGAAATTATGTGCTTTTACATACCAAAATCCATACGCTTTTCCTGTGTTTATACTTGATTTGGTGTACTGGTGCGCGGACGTACAATGAGTTTGTCATAGCGCAAGAAGGCAATCTCCCCCCTTTCCCTGGCAGCTCTCAGCTCCGGCATCAGTTCTTTTCGCTTCCTTTTGATGGATTCCGTGTAGTCCTCGTTTATGAAGATTTTGGTCCCTTTGAGTTGTTTAGCGCGCTGCAGGATTGCTTCGCGATCCTTCCAACGCAGCAGTCTGGCGATGATGGGTCTCGGCCAGTCTCTCCCGCCGTCAGGTTTCCCTACGCGGTGAGCTCTCTCTACCTCCACCGGGTGTTGTAGATGTAGCTTCTCCTTCAGTAGTGTTTTAACTTTCTCTTCTGCGTCGGCCCAGGTCTCCCCAGGCGTCTCCAACACTCCCTCAAAGACCAGGTTGTTTCTGCGGCTCTGTCCCTCCAGATACTCCAGTTTGTCCGTGATAATATGCAGATTGTCACATACTTTATAAAAATCGTTTTGAATTGTGTTTGTGCGCTCAGTGAGTTTCAATGTTCCTTCTTTCAGAGTGTCCACCTCACCTTGTGTGAACTGTAGGCTTGTTTTTAGCTCTTGAATGTCCTTTATCTGTGAATCCATTCGGGTGTTTGTTGCTTCCATGATGATTTTAATGAATCCTTTGAAGTTCTCCTGTTGTTGTTGTATTATTTCCCTGAACATGTCCCTTTGCTGCTCCATGAGTTCCGTGACTCGACTGAGGCTCACGTAATCCTCATCCGCCGCCGAATCTGGCAGTTGCTTCGTCTCTGTTTTGTCGGTTTAGGCATTTTGTTCTCCTTCAACAGGACTCCGCAAAAATGTTAGCTGCCTCACTGCTCACACTGCTCACAGCCTCCTCCCAGGGCCACGCCCGTAGATCCCCCTTCCAGCACACCTGTGATCTGCACACTGATCAAACACACCTGTGATCTGCCAATGATAGGTTGGAGACATGGAGTCCGAGTGGACCATGTTCTCCTCCTCCATTGTCGATGCGGCCGCTCGCAGCTGTGGCCGTAAGGTCTCTGGTGCCTGTCACAGCAGCAATCGGTCCTACCTGGCCTTGTTGGCTTGTGGGACTCCGGAGGCAGCTGAGAGGTACCGGCAGGCCAAGCATGCTGCAACTCGTGCGGTCGCAGAGGCAAAAACTCGGGTCTGGGAGGAGTTCGGAGAAGCCATGGAGGAGGACTATCGGTCGGCCTCGAAGAGATTCTGGCAAACCATCCGGCGCCTCAGGAGGGGGAAGCAGTGTTTCACCAACACTGTTTACAGTGCGGGCGGGGAGCTGTTGACCTCGACTGGGGATGTTGTCGGGCGGTGGAAGGAGTACTTCAAGGAACTCCTCAATCCCACCGTCACGTCTTCCGATGAGGAAGCAGAGGCTGGGGACTCAGAGGGGGGCTCGCCCATCACCCAAGCTGAAGTCACCGAGGTGGTTAGAAAGGTCCTCGGTGGCAAGGCCGCGGGGATGGATGAGATTCGCCCTGAGTACCTTAAATCTCTGGATGTTGTAGGGCTGTCTTGGCTGACACGTCTCTGCAACATCGCGTGGCGGGCGGGACGTTGCTCCTGGATTGGCAGACCGGGGTGGTGGTCCCTCTCTTCAAGAAGGGGGATCGGAGGGTGTGCTCCAATTATAGAGGGATCACACTCCTCAGCCTCCCCGCAAGGTCTATTCCAGGGTGCTGGAGTTGAGGATCCGGCCAATAGTCGAACCTCGGATCCAGGAGGAACAATGCGGTTTTCGACCCGGTCGTGGCACACTGGACCAGCTCTATACCCTTCATCGGGTGCTTGAGGGTTCGTGGGAGTTCGCCCAACCAGTCCACATGAGTTTTGTGTATCTTGAGAAAGCGTTCGACCATATTCTTCTTCGACCATATTCTTCCATCATATTCCACAGGGGGGTCCGGGGCCCTCTACTAAGGGCTGTCCGTTCCCTGTATGATCGTAGCAGGAGCTTGGTTCGCATTGCAGGCAGTAAGTCAGACCTGTTCCCGGTGCGTGTTGGTCTCCGCCAGGGCTGCCCTTTGTCACCGGTTCTGTTCATTACCTTCATGGACAGAATTTCTAGGCGCAGCCAGGGGCTGGAGGGTGTCCGGTTTGGGAACCTCAGGATCTCATCTCTGCTGTTTGCAGACGATGTTGTTCTGTTGGCTTCATCAAATCAGGACCATCAGCATGCTCTGGGGCGGTTTGCAGCCAAGTGTGGAGCGGCGGGATGAGGATCAGCACCTCCAAATCCGAGGCCATGGTTCTCTACCGGAAAAAGGTGGCTTCCCCTCTTCAGGTCGGTGGAGAGTCCTTGCCTCAAGTGGAGGAGTTCAAGTATCTCAGGGTCTTGTTCACGAGTGAGGAATGGATGGAGCGTGAAATCGACGGATCAGTGCAGCGTCAGCAGTGATGCGGTCGCTGTATCGGACTGTTGTGGTGAAGAGGGAGCTGAGTCGGGGGCAAAGCTCTCGATTTACCGATCGATCTACGTTCCCACCCTCACCTATGGTCATGAGATTTGGGTAATGACCGAAAGGACAAGATCGTGGATACAAGCGGCCGAAATGAGTTTCCTTTGCAGGGTGGCTGGGCGCAGATTCCTAGATCGGGTGAGGAGCTCAGTTACCCGGGAGGAGCTCGGAGTAGAGTCACTGCTCCTTCACGTCAAAAGGAGCCAGCTGAGGTGGCTAGGGCATCTGTTCCGGATGCCTCCTGGCCGCCTCCCTCGGGAGTTACTCCAGGCATGTCCTATTGGGAGGAGGCCTCGTGGAAGGCCCAGGACACGCTGGTGGGACTATGTCTCCGAGCTGGCCTGGTGTCGCCTTGGGGTCCCCCCAGAACAGCTGGAGGAGGTGTGCGTGGATCGGGAAGTCTGGGCATCTTTGCTGAGACTGCTGCCCCCGCGATCCGGTCCCGGATAAAGGGGAAGAAAATGGATGAATGGATGGACTTCCTGTCAGTTTAAAACTTCAAATAAAAATAACTTTTCTGCCTAACATTTCAACATTAAAATAGCTGCTTCACTGAAATAAAATGATAATTATGCAACTGGTGAACTTGATGTTATCCTTCCAAATAAGTCTAATTTTCAAAAGCATTAACACCTGTCATACGCACTTTAAAGGCACAACGGAGGCTCATCAGCTATGTGCTAACTAGTGACCAGAATAGAAAATCCCAAATACATATTAATCTTCAAAATGTTCATGGTAAAATTGTGTGTTTTATATCCAAGATGGCTCAGCGCATTTAAATCGAAGTAGGTAACTTTTCACAGTGAGATAATCAAGTAACTTCACAGTATAAATGTATGGCAGGGTCTATATGAATAATTTACAGCTATCGTCAGAAGTACCGGTAAAGATGACTCACTATTTAGAATCTTTCATGTTCACGTTGAATTTCTAAGTCAGATATATTCCTGTTGGCCTGATGCTTCCTTCCACACATCACACTTGAGTCTGACACACGATGTGACGGAGCACCCAAGCACAGAATGTGACAACCTGTAGGCTTAAGACTCCAGGTATAAATATTTATAGAAGAGCTCTGAGATCACCAGGTAGGAGTGTCAGTCTGAAATCTCAATAAGGTTTCTATATGGTAGAAGTGTGCGGGGGTGAAAACGGGAGGGTTGGGGGGTAAGGTAGGGCATCTGGGTGAGGGTTGCGGGGTGGAGAGGGGAGAGTGGATGGTAATGTGTTGTGAGTATATGGAGCAGGTCTGAGAGTCACAGCCAGAAGTAGAGAGCAGCTTACTCACAATGTTGGTGATTCACAGAGAGGCGTGCACATGGGCCCATGTGTCTGGCCAGAGCAGTGCAGTATATTAACCATGAACTAAGCTATAATGCATTACAGTGTTAAGCAAAGCCCTCTTACATACCTTAGTTTTAATAACATTGATTGAGTCGTACCAGGCAGAGCTGAAAAGTTCCAAGATACTTTGGTAAAGGCAAGCTAACACCTAATGATACATCTTTAGTTATTAAAGCTTTAGTTATTAAACTTGTTTACCTTAATAAATCCTTTACGTAGTCCCTCTGGGGGTAATACAAGTGTTAATGGGATGATTGGGGGGTGTCCCCCGGTGTCTCTGGCCAGAAAACCACATTTGCAACTGCGGGCTAGCACCACTTAAACAGAATTTACAGCCAAGTTTGAGTGAAAAAAAATGTATTTCCATTGTGTAAATGGATGTACATTATCCCTCTCTCCCTTTGTCTTTTCTGTCAGTGTAATATTTCCTCTCACGGACAATTAATACGTAAAAAAACGCAACATGCTAGGACACCTGCAGTGGCGCTTATGGCCTCTAGGGTGCACAAGTTACTTAGTACTGCTTTAATGATAAGGCATATCTGTAAAGTCTTTTTTTTTTAAAGTTAATCATAAACAGCTAAGCCACACAAGTCTTATATTTCTACTGGCTAATGTACGTGCAAATACGCTGGATTAAATTTGTCTGCTATGCTCTTCCCAGATGATGGTGAAAGACCAAAGGTTGTGTTTTTGTTTTCACTGAGTCCTGGCTCAACTGTAAGGCGGAGTTTCACAGATGAGCCTCAGGTGAAGAATGGCGTCAGAGCCAGGGGATAGGGAGGAGGACAAAGATGAAGACGAGAAGGAGCTAGAAGAGGGAGCTGCGCAGGAGGAAGAGGAAAGAGAATGTGGAGGAGCTGACCAGTGCTGGACACCATGCTCTTAAACAGGGACCAACCCAGTAGGTGGTGCACCATTTCAGAGGAGCACTGAAGGCAACCAGCCAGGTTTCTACCGAGTGCTCTGGTTTCCCCTACCTACAAAAACAAGCTGGTCAGGTTGGCCCACAATGACGGTGCGCAGAGTCGCAGCGACTCAGGACTAACCCAACACCTGATCTACGCAATTGTGTTGCACAATTATATAATGACAAATAAAGCACTTACTTTCTCACTTAACTAAGAATGGATTAGGAATGAACCAATGCTTTACAGATCTCCCTTTCATAAATATTTACAAATGATATCCAACTTATAGTATAAATCATTAATTTATTTCTTACTAAGAAAACATGACATTATTTTTACACTTTTCAATGTTCTCATGTCTGTTTTTGCATCTGTTCTAGTTCTGTGAAGTAGGTGCATACGGTACACTGGCTTGTGACCCTTGTTACTGAGTTCAGTACTTTTACTTCTAAGAACTCTGACTTGAGTAAAGTGTTTTGAAAGAGTGTGCGTTCCACGTGCTGCTGAGTGAAGGTCAGTGCTGTGGGTGTGTCTCTGGCCTCTCAGCTGTGGCCCACTCAGACGCCATCACTGTCACTTCTCTGTGTCTGTGTGTGCCTGTGTGCGTTCGTGAGTGTTGCGTGTCTGTGCTGAAAGTGAGTTTTTGTGTGCTGCTAAGGCCCTGCAGCGGAGCTCTGACTCACTGCACACTGGCCTCCACTGTCATCACATACAAATAAACTGGTCATTACACACAAGAACACAAAAACAGGAGCACAACCTCAACACACACACATCACTCCAGGACTCGTGAACGTGTGCAAACTCCTGTCAGATCTCACGGTGGGATTTCACAGAATACTCTCTCTCTCTCTCTCTCTCGAACACACGTCATTGCCCAAACAGCACCTTTATGTTCCTGATAGGAGCATAAAACATGTCGCTTCTCTAACTCGTGAACCTGGTGACCTTGTCCAGCCTCATTCAATCACTGGAGCAGAGAGCAGCACTAATCCAGTGGCCTGTGTCGTCTCTGCGTCGCCTCAGCCTCACTCTGCTGTAATCAGCAAACATGAACAAAGTGTCTGAAGCACACCCTGCGCTGTGGGGCAAACATTTCTGGATCACAATCCAGACTTATGCTGAATAAAATAGTAATACATCACAAAGACCTACAGTACTCTCAAGGATGGTGACATGATAAATAGACCAAACTGCTCACACATGAGAAGAAATAGTTGATACACTTATGGTGTCTTTCAATTGGAATCCACCTTGAAGAAGCATTATGTGTTTCAAGAAGAAGTATCTGAATAAAAGGTATCACAAATACATTTGAAGCTATAAGGAGCAAGATCCCATTATTGTGACAAAACCAGAACCAATTTAATATAAAAGTAAACAACAAAAAACTAAAAATGATTACTGATGTTTTTGATGGGGGTACATATGTGAACACTAACCCTGTGCATTTCCCTCAGCTGCAAGAATTACATTGCCTTTTACACAGCTCTTTAAGATTCAAAAGAGGGGGCAGGGCCGTTCTCTCTCTCCTTCACAAAGTAATGCATGTGACCTCTGGCCATGTTTTAGACCAGAGCGGGCTGCGTGAGGCTATAGAAGTTCTCTGTACGCACCGCTCTCCGCTCAGCGGCCTCTTTATGGCTCAATGCATGGCACATAAAAACAGAGCACATTGCACAATTACTGCCTAATTAACAAGCCAATATTTTATGTGGTCAGTGAGGCCACCGACAGACCGCACACCGTTTGCCTTTGAGTTTTAAAGGATGTGTGCTCTTAGCCTAATTTACTGACCTTATCGATGCATCGCTGCCGAAGTCTGCATTTGTGTATAGGCTTAGGTTAAGTAAAACAGACCACATACTGTATGCCTTTGAATGCACTGGGCTATTTGTCTGAGTCATGCTTTACGCTCCCTGTACTCCTCCCTCTTTTTTCTCTCCATACACAGCCCCTTTCCTATAACAGCTTTGCATTGGGATTTGAGGTGTAATTAAATTCAATAAATAGGCGAAGGTGAAGAAATAAATCAAGCGGAAACTGATGAACAACAGGAGATTAAATGCCACTGAGCCGTGCAAACAAATATTTCAATAGAATTTTCAACAGAGGGCACCAAGGGCCCAGAGAACCTGCAAAACTTTTAAAAGTTAAAGGCACCGCTAACCGCTGTTATAATTAGGTTAAATGCCATCATTGTTTTTGACATCCTAATTTGGCAAGGCAGACATAATTAGCTACTTGAAGGACGTGCAAGGCGTACGCTAAGCAAGCATGACATTACGATAATGCTATTTGAACTAATATAGTTTGATTGTTTTTTCTCTCTATGACACCCAGTTCACCAGTTATCAGTGATCAATACATAAAAAGCAATTACTTCATTAGGATTTTAACTAATTAGCTTGGACGTATTTTGTTTTGTTTTATCAGAAGCACCTGGGATCCGAAGTTTAGGAGCTCAACATTAGGAATCATTGGTTTAGAAAACAAAGGCTAAGTTGCTCCTCTGATTCTATGAGCTGTATATTTAAAGTGGACATTTTGGGAGGAGTGTATATGAACGCTTTGGAATTTCTCACATTTCTGCTTAAATTGGTCATAAAATGTGGTCTGACCTTCATAAAAATCATAAAAATTAGTAAACAGCGTCTGCTTAACCTAATACCACCCAAACAGTAATGTTATCATATTTTTAATGGCCATAACATGCAAACATTCACAGGACAGGGAGGGAAAAGTAAGTGAACCCAGGAATCTCGCAACAGTTTTGTGAAGAGCAATAGTCCAAGATTCATCCTGATCGTTGTGCACGTCTAATCTGGAACTACAAGAAAGCAGTTACATTACATAGTTGAGACTTAAAACCAATCTTTTGGTCATCGCAATGTGGATGTTTCATGTTTTAGATTTGGAAATAACATCTATGTAAAGAGATTATAGTAAGAAGTGAGAGACTGGGCAGGTCAGAATATACTTTGAGCTAATGGATTATGGGTTTCAAGAATGTGGAGGACAGTTAGGACAGCAGAATAAATTTTCGATGAGGGAATGACTTTATAACATGGCTAAGAACTAAAGAAAAGTATATTTTGAACGTGTCTCCTTGAAGATGGTGCTGCTATTTTATCTCCTATACTACATACATACATACAGCAATGTCCCCTCACAGATGAGCATTATGAAAAAAAGATGAATCAGTATAATTTACGAAAGTTGCGTCCAATTGTTGTACAGTAAGTCGAGCTCTACTCCCTTTAGCTTCACTTCACCTGTTCTTCTGAGGCCAGCCAACTCTTTATTAATGACTATTGAAGTAGCAATTAATGCTGCATAATACATGAACTACAGCTGTGCAAATCTGAATAAAATGCGATTAGCTGCTAAAGAGGGTTGGAGCGATACTTCAGGTGCATGTTAATGTGTCCATTTTAGGAGAGGGGGCTGTTCTGACACACTAAACTTTCCTGTCTCGCACTCACCTAAGCTGCACACAAAGACATAAAGCACTCGGTGATGGCGGGTGATAGAGAGCGCCCCGTACTTCCATACGCTTTTATGCAATGTGACTCATAGCTTTATGCTGGTCTAAACTGCCCTACTGCAAAATCGTGTTGAGATGCCCAGAATGGAAATGAGGTGTTTTTCAAGGCCTTCACCAACTCGCTGAAAGCACTTGAGTCCACGCAGCGCTGGCCATTCACGAAACGTTCACGGATAACTATATAGTCATGAAAACCTATTCTGAAAGTGGCGACATAAATTTGGCACTTTCTCCAGGCAAGTTTTTGTTGTTCACGTTTTTCAAACTTACACAGAAACTACAAAGATCTCTGAAAGTAGCCCTCGCGATCTATAAAACAGTCTCGAGGCATGTCAGGAAGTTTTCTCACTGTTTGTTAGAATAAAGAAATTCTCCTAAAATTGCCTATAGCCCTAGTCTATTGTGCAAAGTTAAACAAGTTCTGACTATGTTTCCGGTGCAGATTTACTCACTGTATTAAACTTCGTATTGACCCATCCCCATTTTAGTAACTTTAAGATGTTTGCGGAGAACCATTTATTCTCCGTGGTGGCACTCTGAATGAAAAGTTTGTTATAGAGGCCTTTGGAGATTAGCCACAGTTCTTTTACTCGATCCACTTTTAGTCTCTTCAGTCCGGCTGCTCTTTTGCCACTTGTCAATAAATCTTTAATTCCTAAAAATACAGTCTCTGGTCCCTGCGTGTTTGTCCTCCCACTCTCCTCTCATCCTCTTGTTTTCCAACAGCTCTTTGGCATTATTATGTTGGGTTTTCTCTGCCTGTGTGAGTCTGGCGGTCCCTCTAATCCTCCAATGGACTTTCATATGCACAATATTTCCCCAAGCCCCCATTACTATGACAGCTTTTCAAACAGAACTGTGCAAAAGTTTCAGGCAGGTGTGAAAAAGGCTTTGAACCAAGGGAGCTTTCAGAAAAACTGATTTTTTTTTTCCTTTTCTATTTTTGTTATTAAAATTTCATAAAAGGTCAGTTATGACGTTCCACTGACTAAAAGTACAAAAGATTTGGTTTTTATTATGATTTGCAATTGAAATATATCAGCTTTGTGACTAAAACGAATCCCTCTCGCTGGAAGACAATAAAGGCTAATCTAATCTCACCCGATCTAATGAATTGTAAGACTTTGGCCTCAAATTGTTTATTATTTAATGGGACCAGTGATTATTCGCCTCTCGTGCTTTTGTTCATAGTTCTTCAAAACTTTTGCACAGAAATTCTGTTCAGTTATTTAATTTATTCCGTTAAGCCTATTGTATTAAATTTGGATTCTCACTGCCGCATTGATTTGTACCAAGTCGCAATATATCAATTTGCCTATAGCATGCCCCACTGCGATTACTCTAATAGTTTTTTGTAACCGCAGAGAATACTAGAAGGGATTGGTAATAGGACAGGGACATGTGAAGTGATAACAGGCCGGATTTCAATATTTTTGTGCCAAATGGTTTGAGCAGTGAGCCATTAAGTGGGCCACCGGCTCTCAGTCTAATTGTGCTAATGAAGTCCAGGGTGAGGCCATAATGTAAGGTCTGCGCACGCTGTCACACTGAAGGTTTTATGGACATGGCTTGACTTATGAGTCATGCTCTGGTGGAAACAATGGTGGAAGCAGTCCTCAAAATAAACTTTATGAGCGACTATGTAACTCGAGTCGTCATAATATCAATAATGTAACAAATATCAAGATGAGTTTTACTTCTACCTACACCTTTTCGAGTTTTGAAACTTGAATGTAATGGATATTGCATACTTTCACTACAAACACCAGTATTACTACTACTACTCCCATTGCTACTGTATGTCTTTTTCATCTGATACTTTTTGTTCTATAGGTTTTTCTACTAATCTGTAATTCCTAATATTTGTTTTGTCTGTTTGATATTTGTATCATTGTTTATTTCCAAACTGTTCTTCGGTTTGATCAAATCAGCAATGTTTGGGAATCCCTTCGAAGCAACTGCTGTTGTGACATTGGGCTGTACAAAAACAATTGGATTTGATTTGAATGTCATCGTAGAAAGAAATGCCCTTTACATATTTGTTCCATCCCATATGTCAGAAGCTGTGGGTGACTGTACCACAACACCCGCGAGAACCCAACTCCAGAGCTACAGTAGGTTCAGCTAAAGGTTTAGCCTATGGTTTTAATTTGATGGAGGGATACAAAGCACCCAAGAGAAACCCACTTACATGCATGAGACCCATGTATGTTCATTAACATGCACTGTCCTGACCAAATAAACCAATAAATATAAAATAAATATAAATAAGATGCAAACTCCAAACTGAATTTGGGACCTGCATGTTGTATTTCCACAACAACTGCTGAAGGCAACTAAATTTAGCCACAGGTAATGTATTTCTATGCAAGTACTTATAGAATTAGACATTATCTGAAAAGGAAGTATATATCCACCTCAGTACAAAGTGACATTGAGGTCGCTGGTAAGTCATGCTAATACACTGAGTCATTTACGTAGCGGAACGCGTTACATCCCGGCCCGACCGTACCCTTCAGCCTTGCCCCCTCAGTGCATTACATTAGCCCTGCGGCTGGCCTTCCATCGCTCTCCCCATCTCCAACCCCTCCAGTGAGCAGGCCCAATCAGGAATCAATAGGCATGTCACCTAAAGCCCGTGCAGGGGTTGACACCAGTGGATACGACAAAAAAAGTCTATTACGCAGCGGTTATCTCCATTACTGCTGAGTAACATGGTGTCGGGAGGCAGAAGATGGAAGAAGGCAGGCCGAGGAAATCGCTGAGTGTCGCCGGTGACAGGTTGTGAAACTCTAATTCGGAGCAACGTGTCTGATTAACCTGCATCCCTCCTTTGGGATAGTCTCCGCAAACGGGCCAAGGAGGGGGACACACATCTGGCTCTCTATCTACAAATGACTACACCAAATCCAGAAAATGTTGACATAGTAAGCCAAATGTTATTTATATATTGTATAAAATAGAAAATTATATAGTAGGTGATGGGGAATTATAGACTTAATTCGGCCCTCACATATTTCCCTTATCATATCGTACCGCTAAATCAGTACATTTGGGCGCTGACCTTCTCTACACGACTTGTGGCGCATTGTCAGTGCGTGGACGGCTAGTGCCTACGTGTAACCAAGATAATTTAACTCTCTTCATGTGGAAGTATCGCCAGACTCTGAATGATCAATGCCCTGAACACTGTGTTGACTGTTCAAATGTCTCCAGGCCTGTATTACGGTAATAAACTTCTTCTACTTCTCTCTTTTTTTTTTTACATGGCGGTACAATCGAAAACCCCAAACTGACAATATCCTAAACTCACCTGGTATTTAGTTTGATTCTTTTGTGTTTTATGCACAGACACATACTGTACACGCACACACACAATGCCTTGACTTTCTTCCGATTTAGGGTTGTACATCAAAGTCTTCTCAGGATCCAGCCGAGTCAGAGCGTAGCGGGGGTTTTGTCGGTGCAAGCAGCCGGTATCACATTTATCAATACATTTGTGCCCATGTCAGCAGAAACATTTAAGAGTTCAGAGTTCACGTTGGTTGTCCACTGTCAGCAGGTATTAGCTGTTTGCCAAGCCATGCCCCGAGTCTAAACGGCATCAACGAGGAGCGCTCTCCTAAATCAGGCTCATCAGCCTCTGGGCATAAACAATTTGCAACCTCAGCGGATCTGTCACACTCTCACTCTGTAAAGCTTAAAAAAATCAAGATGAATGATGCAGCAAAAATGTCATTGAAAAGTGATCAAGAGTTGGCGCACCAGGGGACTGGAGTGATCGCATGTGCACTACAGAGGGTAAACACTGCCCCGGACTTGGAGAGATTTGAGAATTAATAGGCTGACATTTTGGTGTGAAAGCGTCAGATATCTTGGGACAAATCACTATCATCGAGAAAAACATCTGCACTATGGCAAATTCTATAGAACACTTGCCCGCCCTCCTCATTTTAAAGCTATTGGCTCTTTAGGATGTTTCGATGTCACGTGAACGCAGCCTGTGTCAGTGGTCTCTCATTTCTTTCCAGAGTTGTATCAGATGTTTTGTGTCAATGAGCTGATTGCATTAGGGTCTTTCCAGCTGGAGACCGATGGGACAGGCCCCATAAAGCACTGTGACACTGTTCACTGGGCTTCACCTTGGCCCAGTAACCTTGATCCGTCAGGGCATCAGTCAGTCTTTAATTGCCGAAATGCCCCGTGCCGTGTGTGGGTGGAGCAGCTTTGTCTTTTCCCCAATGGAGCCACCTCTTTTTTTTTTTTTCTTTCGCCCGCGCTTAGCCTCTCTGCTCTCCGGCTTGTTTTATGACACTCATTTGCCTGATTAGCTAAACAAATGCTGACTGCTCTCTCGCCACCTCCTCAGACACGCAGCCATGGACCTTGCCCCCCCCCCCTCCCCTCGCTGCCATTTGTATTTCCAATGGCCAGTGTGCAACGCTTGAAAATTATCTACGGTAAAAGTGCTCATAAATCATTACGCCTCTGAATCAGCAAACAGTGGCATTAATCAGTGGCTTTACGACAAATACTGTACAATTAATGTAATCTATTTATCTTCATTGAGAACGCGCGAGATGCTGCAGGGTCTGTAATGCTATATAATATATCGCGGGCCGAAACCACAGCGATTCCTGCAATGTTTTATCTCGTGTTTTGTGTTTGCATTGATAAAATATGCAAATGGACACGAAAGGACCCTCCCACCGCCAACATGGCATTTATCTTAGTAAAATACAGCCTTTGATGCACAGACCTTCGCTGGTAATGAAAGCAATAGGTCTCTGTGAGTGGAGATTGCTTTTGCAGAGCTTCATTTTACAGCCTGCCGTAGAATACACTCCTCTGGCAACTCCTCCTGAACGTTTCATCACAGAAGCCCGATCCCAGGGGCTGCTACAACCCCCTCATCACACATAGGCACGCATCATGCACGGCCGAGATACGAGAGTCAACTGGATGCCATTTCATCTGCTACGGGAGCCATTCCATTGCATATTCAGCGTGGGAGGGTACAAACGTGATAACATTTGGAAGCCAGGCGCAGCGACAGAAGCTACAGTTATGTCAGAATAGCTTTTGGATGTATCCAATTATCCACTCTGGTTGGTCTATGGTGAGACACTCACAATAAAGTTGTTGTTTAGTTCTTTGAAAATGTGCCACTTTACGACGACAATGTGCATTGCTCTCTGATGCTCTCGGCTCTATGTACCAGCACATAAAGGATAATGTGCATGTTTTCGATAAGACATAACTGTTACCAGTCACTGTTAATGTCATTGCACCAGTCGTGAAGGTGAGACACAGATACAGAATGACTCTTTTTTTTCCTAGTGTGGCTCAACAGAACTCAGAGCATCTGTCTCTAAACAGAAAACTTGCAAAAGCCATGGCTGGTGGCTGCAACTAATCACTGAAGGAGCCTCAAGTCTGTATTACAACAAGTTAACACTACAATATGTGGTGTACTGTAAAGAATATCATTCAACGTCAGCTGCTTTTTGTGTTAAACATCTCACCACTAGTTGGCAATGTGTTCAAATGTGCACACAGCTCATTTTTTTGTCCTCATTTATAAAAGAGTTTGTAAATAACCACACATGACACAAGATATTGCTCAAATTGGTGACTCGCCAACAACCAGTTGTGTTTCCTTTCTGTTCCGTTAAATTCTGTTCATTTAAACGAACATTTCTAGAGGTGCTTTGTGGGTGTGGTCCGTGTTGAAACGACCGCTCTGGTGGGTTGTAGGTTCTCTTTTGCCGGTGGGGCAAATCAAAAATCAAAGTATGATGTTGCTTAATGTAGGGGGTACGTTCTGTGTGTGTGCATGCTGTGTTCCCGGGCTCTTGTGTCTTGTACTTTGTAACATGCTCCCTGTACTATTGTGATTTGATCAATTGTTTTTATTTCAATGATGTCGGGGGTGGGCTCTTATAAGCTTTTGCTTCAGCCCACTCCTTTTGAGCAGAATTTTAACTGCTCAAATAAACTAATAAACTAAACTAAACTAAACCTTAGTGTGTCTTTGCTTTTTTAATCAGCTTCTAGACGAGCATCTGAAGTACTGTAGGGGTGGGCGATATGACAAAAATAGAATATTACGATTTTTAAATTATAAACACACGATTTCCACACTAAAGAAGAAAAAGATTTAATGAATATACTAATGTATTCAACTTTGTGATAATAAACACAGCAAAAATAGACTTGGAACTAACTCTATACATTAAAAACCACAATACAACTCCAGACAATAAAAGTAAAAGAGTAACACTAAGTTTGGTAAAGGCTTGTTGTTGTTGTCTGTTGCTGTTTGGCATCTTTTCTGAGACGTCTGATGTCAAGCTGCTTTCCCAATAAGAGTCTTACTAAAACGATAACATGCAGTGACGTTTATTGTGTAAAAGGTAAACCGGAAGCAGTTAGTAACTTGACAATAAGGAACTGCGATTCCCTGGAGTTGGAGAACTTTAATATTTTCAAAGACATGGATAGACGATCATGGTCCAGGGTTTAATTTAAACAAAAGAGAAGGATGCAGCGCCTGACAGAACTGTAGGGGCCACGGACACTCTCGCTTCGCACATGTGCCAGGTAAATAAACAAACACAGGCTGCGATCTACGCAGAGCAGCGGCGTTGGGGGGAAAGACACTGACATAAATACAGCCGAAATAGAGACAGAACGCTGGGTTTAAAAGCTCTAGATTGAGGAGTCTGGTCGTAAACGCACTGTAGAGGAGCGGCTCGCTGCTAAACGCTCGCATTAGCGTCCGACATTGCGCAGCAGAAAGTTTGCGGCTTGGGTTTCCTTCACTGACGGTGAAAAGAGTCAACTGTGCTGAAGTGCTTTGGATCGTGATAAAACGATCCCAGAAAAATGACAGATCGTCAGCTCTAGAGATCGTAAGACAGTCTAATATCGTCGTATCGCCCACCCCGAACCTGAAGTATACAGAACTAAAACATGAATATGTCTGTGCGCTGTTTAATCTAATGTGGAAGGGAATGATGCAATCCTACATTTCTGAAATAATGTTTTTTATAGTCAATTGTATTTAGTAGATGACTCATTTTTGAATCACTATCATTTTAGTTTTCAAGTAACGCCTCAGCTTGATGGATTCCACCAAAGAGATGGAAAGAAGCCAAAAGCAGTGTAATTTGTAGGGCACAGGATACAGACTGAAGAGGAGACTCATATCCACTCGGAGGCCAGAGGCTGCATTCTAGACAACTTAAACACTGACGGTTCAAACATAGTCACACAGTGGGAAGTGCGAACAGTGGCTTTTAATTAACATTAGGCCTATCCGTTCATTTGAAAGAGTCTTCAGGAGTGAGACAGGGACTTGAAAGCTCTGCTGATAAACCAGTCATACCAACGGAGTCCCTATTTCTGCCATAATTTGATCTCTTTCACTTTGTACCTTGCGTCTTTTTAGAAACAAATGGTGCTTTCCTTCCTTCCTCCCACTGATCCGTTTGATCCAACCTCTTTTCTCTGCGCAATTCTCTTCCTTCAAGCTTCAGTCTCTTTTTTTCCCTGACACTCTTTTCTTTATTTCGTCTTGCTCTCAGCTTTTCTCCTGCTTTTATCTCCACTTCTTACAGAATAACTGTACGGCTTGGTGGGTATAATGAGGCTGTTCCTCTACACTTCAAAACTTCCCTTCACCCGTTCGCCGGGGCAATAAAACAAACCCGAAACAAATGTTCTGACATTTCGACGCGGGGGGGAGATGAGTGGCCTAATCCATGCATCCCAATATTTCACAACAGCTTAAGTAATGGAGACGAAATGAAATCTAAATACAGTAAATTAATCACAATATGAATTCCGTAAAAAAGTGTACAGGAACTGTTGGTAAATCTCATACAAGTCCAGGAGTATACAGTGTGTGGTCATTATTCTCAAGTGTTTGTTCACATTCTTCAGGTAGGTCCACAGGTTTTGGAATATTGCTGCTTTTCTCTCTTTACATCCCAGTTTGCTCGTCCCGGGCCGTCGCGGCCAATGATCTGTCCAAACTATTGTAATATCTCTGATCGCAGTGTGGAATTAGTAAACATGATAGTGTGCTGGGCTTATTGGAGGCGAGAGTAATTAAAGCCAAGAGCAGCTCTATGTGCAATTCTGTAAAGCATTTAACCGCGGCGCTGGAACACATTGTCATGGATCACACCAAATTGGTCTGGGCAGCTTATTGTGCGGATACTGTTACTGTAGCACGTTTATAAAAGTAATTGGAGTGAATGAAACGCCCATGGTACCGCACAACACACACCTCCGCAATAAACTTGATTATTATTATGGTAATTATATAAATATAAATACTTCATCTGAAGGCTCAGATTCATCATCGCTTTAGTTAGGAGTGCTTTTGCAGGGCTGGGAATTGGGACTTGCTCAGAAAGCCAATACCGTGAGTTGGTGGAAGTTAAGCACAATTAGATATCCATCTGAAGAAAAGGCGACGTTCTCACTGTGCTGCTAATAATCATTTTTCTTGTTCTTCTATTGATTTTTGTTATGGATGCCTGGATTCCGGCCTTAAAGAAAGTGGTAAAGGGAGTGGTAGCAGCAGAGCGCAAGGATAGAGGGATGGCAGGACAGCAGTGCGAAGGAGGAGGGTCACTGATGAGTCTTGAGGCGCCCTGAGCAGTAATGAGCAGGCAGTAAAAATGAGACTGCATTGTGTTGTACTTTAAGGTAGTTCATCTTTAAAATGAATAGTCCCTGAAGGGCCAGGTGGTTAATGCCATTTATTAATAGACAGACAGGGCCAGCAGTTTTGGCTGCACTCCTCTGAGAGCCTTTAGTGAGGATGGAGAGAGCGTGAGTGACGAAGAGAGAGGAAAAAGGAGTAGGAGGGATTGGCAGTGCAGCTGAGCAAATGAAGGACAGACTGCAACAGAGACGTAATGATGGCTATGATAAAGTGCTACATGGTGAATAGCATTATAAAAACACAGAGGCCTTCACACTGTTTCATTTGGTCAAGGAGGCAGAGGAAGACTAAAGACAACTTTGGAAAAATAGTCCGGTATGCTGAATTGTTCATACATTTAACAATCAACTACTACCATGGATGTAAAACTATCAGACTGAGCGTACATCATGTTTTTGCATGACATTTAATTCCAAGCCTTTTTGTGTAAAACCTTGAAACTTGATGAATTGCCAAGAAATTAATGCTAGTTTGGTGTGAAAAACAAAGGTTTACATTGAATGAAACAATGTGGTACAATAGTCTTTGTATGTAAATGTGATGTTTACAGTTGTATATTTCACGTGCATATTACGTCTATATTTCATCCCGGTAACATGTCAAAGTAATCCAGCCATGTGTTACAAAAGTATACAAAATGTCTAAGCTCAACCCGTACTGGAACAGTAGGACGTGAAGCTGTTTAAAGCAGTACTAAGTAACGTGTTTACCTTAATAAATCCTTTCCGTAGTCCCAGTGGGGGTAATACAAGTGTTAATGGGATGATTGGAGGGTCTTTCATCTCCACCTGGTGTCTCTGGCCAGAAAACCACATTTGCAACTTGACTGCCGCCGGGTCGGAGCAACAATACACACACACAGAAGCTAACAGGCTAACGGGCAAAGCTAACTGCGGGCTAGCGCCACTTTAAACAGTATTTACAGCCAGGTTTGAGTGAAAAAAAAATATTCCCATTGTATAACTGGATGTACAAAACCCCTCTCTCCCTTCACCTTTTCTGTCAGCGTAGTATTTACTCTCCAAGACATTCAATAAGTTAAAAAATCGTAACTTGCTAAGACACCTGCAGTTGCGCTTATGGCCTCTAGGGGCAAGAGTTACTTAGTACTGCTTTAAGTTAATTTTTTTACTTTTTTTTTTTTTTATTAAATTGTTGCAGTATTAAATACAAAACAATTTTTTATATACAAAGGGAAAAAAGGAGGAAGAAAAAAATAAAAATAAAATAATAATAATAATAATAATAATAAACATACAAAAAGAATAAAACATGGCCAGGGGTACACAACCAAAATGGGATTAATACAGAAACAATAGCACACATTCTAATTACACAAACAGCTGTGCAGCTTGGCTCTGCTCAGGTGTCTGTAAACAACTGTAGCAAAAGAAACAATACATACAATAAAAGGTAATAAATAAAAGGTAATACACACCAGATCCGATATTACTGCTTTAAGTTAATGCAGAACTAAGTAACTCATGCCCCTAGAGGCCATAAGCGCCACTGCAGGTGTTATAGCATGTTGCGTGTTTTTTACTCATTAATTGTCCATGAGAGTAAATATTACGCTGACAGAAAAGACAAAGCGAGAGAGGTATATTGTACATTGTGCCACAACCCAATTACACAATGGAGATCATTTTTGTCACTCAAACTTGGCTGTAAATACTGCTAAAGGGGCGCTAGCCCACAATTAGCTTTGCCCGTTAGCTTGTTAGCTTCTTCTTTGTTATATTAGTGTGTATTGGGTCTCCGGGTCGGAGCAGAGAAAGTTGCAAGCGTGGTTTTCTGGCCAGAGACACCAGGGGGAGATGAAAGACCCCCCAATCATCCCGTTAACACTTGTATTAACCCCAGAGGGACTACGAAAAGGATTTATCAAGGTTGACAAGAAACTTAGTACTGCTTTAAGCCTGAAAAACAATAGCTGCCAACAAATGCAAGAAACTGTTTAAAACCATGGACGTTGTTCTTAAAACACTGGGGAGAACCACTGGAATGAAGAATAACGCAAAGATAATAACCTGGATGAAAGAAAAAAGGCACAACCCCTGGTGTTTTCTTGGAACAATGATGTGAAAAGCTATTTTGAAAAAAGTCAGTTTAGTATTACTTACTGTAAGTCAAAAGTTGTCCATGTTTTTCATCAGATTTGTACAATTCGTAAAAAGTGAATATTGGCTACCTTCATGTTACAACAAAATGATGTGCAAAGGGAACTTAAACCATAATCTTCTCCGACAGGGATTTATTTCCATATTTAAAAGACAGGTGTGTGCGTCCATCCGCCTCTGCGCGTGTGTGTGTGCCTGGTCCTGAGCCCGCAGTGACCTGTCCTACTAATGAACCAACACACATTACCTTCCTGTTAGCTTCCTGTTAGCCTGCTCAGTGCCCCGCCATTTGTCATAAAGCGGGGGGAGCTGTCACAGGGGGGCTGAAGACACACCACACATCAGCAGAGGAGAAAGAGAGAGAAAGAGAGAGAGGCCTGGCTGCATCTACCTCTATCTGTACACCTCCCCTCCCAGCATGCACCACTCTGGCCAAATAGCTTTCATTACACGGGAAGTATCAGTCTTGATAAAAGATCTAAACAAAAGAGGAGCGGGTGGATTTACTGTGCCGCTCCACCTGGGCTTCCATAATATTGTTGGTGTTTCGAGTAAAATATCGCCCGCTGCCATTTGCACACATCTAAATCTCACAGCGTAGACCGTGTCAGTGTGTTGCTAGCTACAGGCCATATTGCTATTGATTGGTGGAATGAACAATTTCTTACCTGATGTTGGAGATGCACCAGAGGCAATGGCATGGGGGAGAGAAAAGCAGAGAATTTGATTAGTGGTGGCCCAAGACTGTACATACAGTATGAACAAGCTCAAACAGGGAAGTACTGAAGGGGTGAGTACAGTCCATTATTACACAATGGCAATCAACTCAGCAGGCCACACACCATAAATCATCCCCAACATGTGTGATTTTAACATAATGCGTGGAAAATTCATCTGTCTAGCTTGTCAAAAAACATATTACAGTTTTTGCCCGTTGCTTGAGCACATTTTGCAAAACTTCGCTCATTGTGCCAAAACTCTACACACAAGTAAACATGACACAACACTGGGAAATATACCATTCACATCTGTGTCAAACTCTACTATCAAAACCTAAACTCTGCTATCAAAACCTAACATTCCTTTGTCAAAATGTAACTCTGATGACAAAATGACACATACTTGCATCATATGCATACACTTTCAGATCAGGGGGAACACACTAGTCTACTTTATATAAAACACTGCAGTCTTTGATTTTCACTGCTTATTCAGGAGGCACAACAACCAAAAAAGCAAATAGGCCTACTCAATATTGTACATTTCAGCACTGTACATGGCAGTAACAGGAATTCAGATAAAGCAAAAAATAATTGAAAAAATACTGTAATAGAAAAAACACTATACTGTAAAGACAGAAAATCATGGCAATTGTGTTTTCATGGTCCAAAAAGTTGCTCTTATACCAACAGAAATAAGGGTCCCTGCATGGCCTCTTCGACCTTGACCTTGTCCTCCTCCTCCTTCTCCTCTTCCTCTGCCTCTCGCTCTCCCTCCATCTATGCTTGCAAAGTTGTTAAAATGGCTAAACTGAGGGCTTTTTGTAGCTGGCTGATTGGTGTTCAGTTTTGCAAGTTATTTGAGTAGTTGCAATTACCCGATGTGTTTTGTATTTTGGATACATGTGTTTACGTGTTTATGTATGAAATAGAGTGTAGTATGCAGGACAAGTGTGTTGCATAAAGGAGTAAGTGTGTTACAGAATTACAACTAGAGTGCAAAGCAGCACTTTTGTTTAAGGTATGGGTGTGTTTGAGGTATGGTAACAAAAGCTTTAAGTTGTGTTAATTTAGTCTAAGCATGGGTCTATAGTGTTCAAGCAACGGGCAAAAACTGTAATATTCATGTGTTTCATGTTTTCCAACAACATTTTAGAATTGTATTGCACCACTATATGGATTCTTGGATGAAGAAATATTGAGCCTATACCCAGCACATTATGCATTGTGTATTTATGAAGCGCTGATGGTGATGATAAAAACAAAGATATTTTTAAGCAATCTGAATGGGACTGGTGATCCCCTAAGCCTCGGCCCATTGGCCCTTGCGGCCCCTAAAACTCAGCAACCACAGGAGTCTGCCACCACAAATATGCTTTAAACACATAAATATTCATTGGCATTGCACATAAAGCCTGCCTATGCACTAGCAGAGGCAACCATCTGCATTACCAGGACTCAAGCTGTGAGAGCGGCTCTATCCACCAACCTCCCTCATACGTGCAAGCACCGGCAGGAGGCAGGGCCGGGCCAGATCCCAACTCCCAGCGTCCTACACTTGGCAGGTGAGATGGTGTCTATCTACGGCACTTTATTTCTGTTTTCCGTCAGCTGAGTTTAGCACACTTTGTGGGCGAGTGTTACTTTGATAAAAAAGCCTCCACACAAAGTTATATTTTGAAGACTATTGTTTAATGCAGAACAATAAATCTGTAACAACTCCTATCTTAAAGCAACACAGTGTAACTTTGTTTTGTTGGCTAAGCATGGTACTAACCAGGTTAGTACCTGAATGGGAGACCACAAGGGAATACCAGGAAGCCTGGATGAATGTAGTGTGTGTGTGTGTGTGTGTGTGTGCGCGCGCGCGAGCGAGCGAGCGAGTGAGTGAGTGAGAGTGGTTGGAGGGATTGATGGTGTAGATTGGCAGCCTTGCTTCTGTCAGTCTACCCCAGGGCAGCCATGGCTACAAACAGAGCTTACCACCACCGAGTATGGAGTGAATTATGAAATTGTAGAAGCGACTATAAAGAGCGCCAAATAAGACTAATGCATTATACAGCTAATAGCACATTGATTTTGATCTCCATGGGAAGTTCCCAATAACAGCTGAACATCATCTACAAAACCTTGGTTTATAATTTAAACATCATACAGTGTAGAAGTGGTCCATATCGTATCAAATATCGTTATCGCAATATAATTTTTTGATATCGTTGTCATTGTTTATATTGTTGTGGACACGATATGATTTATGTTACGCTCAGCTCCATCAGAGCAGCAGAAACACTGACTGTAGAACATGGGGACAGGTGCTTAAAAAGTAAAATTAAATGAAGGATGTAAACTGCTTTAGTAGATCATATTTGCGAGGAAATTAGTATGCCGTTAAACATTTTTAAAAATAAAATATCACTGAATTGATCTTCCCAATAGGCGTAAGGCTGGGATTTTGAAGTAATTTGTCCGTTGTCAATTATATCGTCAAATATATTGTTATCGTGATATTTCTTTTTTATATCGTGATATAGATTCTAGGCCATATCGCCCTGCCCTAATACAGTGTACGTGAGATGTATGCGATGTCTTGAACAGGGTTTCCGTTAGCCGGCTGTAGCCGGCTTTTGGCCGGTTTGAAAAGCAAATGGCCGGTAAAAATAACTTCCATCGGCCAAATTGGCCGACACTAAAAAATATGGAGAGAATATATAAACATATATTAAATACTACATGTCACCTAAGTCAGTGACTAACATAAAGTGTTTTTGAGACAGCTCTAAATATTAAAAAAGGTTCAATATTTCTATCAAAATAAGTTTCGATTTACGCCCTTAGCTCATTTTACAAAGCACAGTTGAAGCGCCATCATCGCACTGGAAACTAAAGGCTTTTCTCGTCGTGCTTCGTCACATTTTCCAAAAAAACGGCCAAATACAGGTACATTTACTTTTCTAACAGTGTGTTAAGAACTCAGCGGCTAATAAATTCGATTAGGATATTCTTTAAACTCGTGTGTGTTCAGTCAGACTGACGCGCTGTCCCACAGCGGCTCTTCCTGGGAGAGTGGCCGGGTTAAGAGGCGCTTCCCTCGGTCAGTCTGCGCAGACGCCTCGGCTTAGTTACCGGAGTTGAAGCTGCTCAGAGAGTGGCAGAGCTGGGTCCGTGTTGAAATGCTCGAGACTGACTTTTGATGACTTAAGTGCTGTGGATTTGTCCATCCATCCATCCATCCATTTTCTTCCGCTTTATCCGGGGCCGGGTCGCGGAGGCAGCAGTCTCAGCAGAGATGCCCAGACTTCCCGATCCACGCACACCTCCTCCAGCTGTTCTGGGGGGACCCCGACGCGACACCAGGCCAGCTCGGAGACATAGTCCCACCAGCGTGTCCTGGGCCTTCCACGAGGCCTCCTCCCAATAGGACATGCCTGGAACACCTCCCGAGGGAGGCGACCCATGGATTTGTCCCTCCATAATATTTCAGCGGTGAGAGACTTACTTGCTAATTTTACACCTGAAGCCTCGTTAAAGCGCGGAAGGGCATCGACAGCCCAGCCCTCGCTGTGCAGCTGATGCGGTCAGATCTGGACAGTGTTAGGGTTTACCTTCTGTCTGAGTTATAGTGCAGATGAGTGGGGTACATACGTGTGACACCTGTCGTTCTCCATCGTCTCCACGCGCACAACTTTATGTTTGGATTTGAGCTGTTGTTGCATTTTTCTCATGTCATTCTTTCATTAGCCGTGGTTTTGGACCCACTAAAGCACTTGTGTAGCTCTCTGTCTAAATGTAGATTGTTATTGATAATACGCCACGTTCATTATGTATTATTTAATGGCCGGTAATTCTTGTGAATGGCCGACATTTTACGACCCAGCCGGCCAAAGTGGCCGACAAAAACAGTCTAGCGGAACCACTGGTCTTGAGTACACATGGCCTAGTGTCCATGTCCTCCTGAGCTCTTGGCTGACAGAACGCTTCTTACAGATAAGGCCAAGGGATCTCCAGCCTGATCCTCTGTCACCACAAGCTGCTCTCCACTAAGATTGCATCAGGACCACTTTCAGAAAGAAATTTGGCAGGGGCACAATGGAAAACCATGAAGGAGTTAAAACTACCAACACTTTGGGAATTGTCTGAGTAATGATTACACAGTCCTTGTGTCGCAGCTACAACATGGAATGAGGGGTAACACCCTCAGAATGTGTTGGTACAGTAAAAATTGGGTTCAGCTTCAGTTTTCTGTGCAGGGAGCTTTCTCGGAAACTCTTAAGAAAGACTAGATAGTCATAGAGATGGAGTGAGATCAAGCCCCTTCTGAGAGCTGAGAGCTTTCTAAACCTGCAGCTAACCCTGTGTTAAATCAGAAATGCAGTTGCAGCACTGTTGTTCACGCATGCGCATGAACAATTTTGTTTAGACACTTCTCGGCAGCTAATTCTGATGCAACAACCTGCAGCTAGAATGCTCCAATGATGATAAACAAACAACATTTTGGACGGGGAGAGCGATGGCGGAAGGCTGGAGAGAGAGAGAGAGGGGGGAGAGAAAGTGGCAGCGGCGCCGGGCAAATAAGACTCAGGGGCTTTTTCTCTAACATGAGATAGTTTCGCTTCTTTTAAAATGTATGTTTGAAGTTGGGGCTCAGCTGAACACAAGCTGTTTGAAAAAGCCTGATGCAAGACTGGAGCCGCAGATGAGAGAAAGGCCAGAGAGAAGGAAGGCGAAGTGGCTACGATCCACGCACAGACTCAGAGAAATATATGCAAAGAGCATCTGTGGAAGAAAACAAGTAAATTGAAGGAGGCCTCCAGTGGTGCAAAGTGGATGTTGCAGTAAAAAGTCAATAGCCGAAGTAGAAATGAAATCATAAATTATGGGAGCAAACATGTAAGCGCATGTGTGGTGTGTCCCCAAGGAGAAGCAATATAATACCACTTCGCACATCTTTCACGCACAACAAAAAGAGACAACCAAAGATATGGCGGCTATGATCCAATGAGATTAAATCTGAATGTGTTGAAGCCTGGGTTCTGTGGTAGTTAATGATGACTTTCATGTGGGAAGGTCAGAAGATGGCAAATTGTCTTTCTCGTGCTCTAGAAGTCTCCACTGTCCAGGACACACACACACACGCATATATATGGACACACTTGTGCGGCACTTTAATCAGAGCGTGGCATGCTCTCAGTCCAGACAAAGCCCAATCAGAGCGGTGATAATTTGGCCTCTCCTTCAATCAGCAGCACCATAATTGCATCAGTCACAATCTCCATTTCATCTTTCATCTGGGTGTCATGGCGGACATGAGACAGAAGGACACTGTGGTACAGAGTAGACCTATCATTACCAAAGTGCGGCCCAAAACCAGAGAACAATACGGCAAATTGTTACTTCAAAGCAGGGCTGAATGAATTTGGAAAAAAAGATTATTGTCTTGATGTGATTTTTCCGTCCAGTATTGAACTTTACAGTGCAAATGTTCAAATGTCAAAGGGGGGTATTATGATTGGCGCAGGTATTTGGAAATAATCTCAAACTCATCTTTACCACTCATACATTTTGTTGGTTGGAAAACGTAATGAAACAAAATACCCAGCGGTTTCACGTCCTGATTTTTACACGGTCACCATAAGCCCCTCCCATGCCCCGCCCCTTTTGCTCCCTTTCACTGCACAGCTGTTTTGATGAAGGAAAATAAAAGTCTGTATGGCCTGTGTGGCTAGTGAAGCTATGCTGAGTGTCTTTACTTCATAATGAGGGGATTAAGCTTAGCAAGAGATCGAGAGGTGAGGAAAGCAGGACCTGGCGCTTTTTGGGAGCTGCCTGCCGCTGCAGTGCTAAGAAATAGCCACTAGAGTAGATTCAGGATTACTCAAAGATGCACGAGTGGGTTGAAACACAGCTCCAGGTATGTTTTTGATTTGAGAATATTGTAATATATATATATATTTTCTTTAAAGCTGTAACTGCATAAAACCCCCCACACTGAAATACAGTATGAGCTGCTAAATTGATTTTAGAATATGTTGGTCAATGTACAACCCCATGGAGACACAGACATTTAGTCTCTCTGCGGATGACACATGTAAAAACCTAACATATTGCAACCATTACAATTTGCTAATTGCGATTACGATGCGATTAATCTTCTCGCCCTACTTGAACATGTTTAAGTCACCAATAATTAAGGCTATTTTAAAGCACTGACTGATTCTCTTGTGTTCACTATATACAATTAACATATCTTGAAGGTTCAAATAGAAGAGACCCGAATTCTCAAAAGGCTTGTCAGCGTGATGGCTTCCCGTGACTTTTGTTATCTTTAGGCAAATGGCTCACATATGTTCCTGCTGTAGAGTAATTCATATGTCAGGTATGTGAAATTAACCTCTAAATGATTAATGGGACGTTTGAAATCCTCAGAAGTAACACAAGGGATCGCCGAGAAGGAATCCATAATATAGGCCATTACCAATGAGTCAGAGAGGATTCGAGCAAGATGTAGATAAATGTTGAAATATTAATGAGCAAATAAACTGTATTCGGACAACAGCGATTTGACTTAAACCCCCTTGGATTGTACTCTTACAGTTTTTGCCCGTTGCTTGAACACTATAGACCCATGCTTAGACTAAAGTAACACAACCTGAAGCTTTTGTTACCACACCTCAAACACATGTACCCATACCTTAAAGAGGGGGTATTATGCTTTTTTCAATCACATAGCACCAGTCTATAGCATACTACAATGATGACGTAACCTTCTGTTGGTCTGTATATGCAGTAAATTAAAATAACTGCCTTGAATAAAATTGCTCTCTCAAAATGGCTGTACTGAACGTCTTGAAATAGGCCTCTGTCTCTTTAAGAAGCTTTCAGACACGCCCCCTTCAGCACACTGCTGTGGCATTTAAACAACAACACTGTGCGGGGAGGGGGCTCTGCTGAGCTGAGGAGCAGTGGTTGGTGGTTTGGCTGGTGACGAAAGGTCCAGAGGCGTCTCCAGGAGGTGGGGGCGTTCCTAGGAGGACTGAGGCATAGCTACACCTAAAATGGCTGCCGTCTAAGTTTTTACTGATTACTCAAAAATATGTGAATGAGCCAAGGCAACACTCCAGGCATGTGTTTAATGAGGGAATGACATAATAACATGATATAAAGCTTGAAAAAGTCGATTTTACATAATACCCCCCCTTTAAACAAAAGCGCTGCTTTGCACTCTAGTTGCAATTCTGCAACTCACTTACTCCTTTATGCAACACACTTGGTCCTGCATACTACACTCTATTTCATATATAAGACACTTTGTTCAAAAATGAAATCTCAGAGTGCCATTTGGTAAACACATGTATCCAAAATACAAAACATATCGGGTAATTGCAACTATTCAAATACACACCTGAAGGCACTGACTTGCAAAATTGAACACCAAACAGCCAGCTACAAAACGCCCTCAGTTCAGCCATTTCAAGAACTTTGCAAGCATAGATGGTTTCGACATGCAAGGGGACATTTTCCCTGGTGCCTATAGAGAGAGAAGATGTCGATGAGGTCCTGTGGCCAGACTCCAACAGATGGCGGGATCCATGAGCCCACGTATGCACAACTGCCATGATTTTCTGTGTTTACAGTATAGTGTTTTTTCTATTACAGTATTTTTTCAATTATTTTTGTTGCTTTATCTGAATTCCTGTTACTACAATGTACAGTGCTGAAATGTACCATTTTGAGTTGGCCTATTTGCTTTTTTGGTTGTTTGAAAATGTGCCTCCTGAAAATATGCCTTCTGAATAAACTGTGAAAATCAAAGACTGCAGTGTTTTATATAAAGTAGACTAGTGTGTTCCCCCTGATCTGAAAGTGTATGCATATGATGCAAGTACAGTATGTGTCATTTTGTCATCAGAGTTACATTTTGACAAAGGAATGTTAGGTTTTGATAACAGAGTTTAGGTTTTGATAACAGAGTTTCAATTTGACACAGATGTGAATGGTATATTTCCCAGTGTTGTGTCATGTTTACTTGTGTGTAGAGTTTTGGCACAATGAGCAAAGTTTTGCAAAATGTGCTCAAGCAACGAGCAAAAAAATGTAATTGGTCATTTGGTCATAATATTGCTGTTGCATATTTTTTTCATTATCTGAAACTCATTTTACTACATTCCTTATCTTGACTACTTTTGATAAATCGTGATCTCTCCAACACCCAGCTACATTCTCTACCAATTTGGGCCATTTTCTCTGCTTTTAACACATGACGGATAGATATTTACTTGCTGCCTATGTTCCCAGAAGGTTTTAGCCGGTGCCACCATATATCCACTAAATCCATAACCACTGTATAGCACTGGGATTCCTACTGGACTGTGAGTATAAAAGGCAGAGGGATCAATTCGGATGATCTATGAAAATTATTAGTAATGACATTTATGAATTTTTTATGGAAGGTAGAAAATGTCATCATAAATTTTTATATACGAAAATGAAGCCGGAATATAAAACAAACAGCATTAAACATTTAACGTGTCCACCATGTCAAAAAGGTTGTGCCCAGAATAATGGGCGAGTTAACAGACAAGTGGGCGGATTTAAACAAGCCACCACTCTCCTCTGTCCTCGCTCTCCGGCTTTTTCCACCAGATAGAAAAGGTCAAGGCTCCGTGTCTAATTAGCATTGGAGAACGATGTGCCAGATTCAAAGGTTGCTATTTAATAAGAGCCATCATTAATTATTGAGTAATTGCATCTGTTTGCACTGATCTCAACAAAATTCATTATATATATTACAAATGGAAGTGAGCAGCAAACCGTGGGTCCTGGGTTTTAGTGCTGTGCGTTCCAGGCGAAAGGTATCTGGTAAATGTCCGACCAAAAAGGGAAAAAAATGCCTTGGAAGGCAGCTCGAACTGGTATTTACAACTTGTAAACTCAGAGATTATTAGAGTGGTCCAACTTCAGATACAGCTGAAAACAGCAATGGCCGCCAACACTGAATGGAAAAAAATAATGGTCATAGGTAGGGCTGGGTACCTTTAAATTGTTTTCCATACTGGTACTTTAACAATACTTGGTTTTAGATACCGATATCTGAACGATACTTTTTTTTGCGATACCTACGCTAAATTATTTGTCATATATAACCAGAAAACAGATTAATAATGGTAATTTTTTCCTTTTCCTTATTTCATTTCTTTTGCATTTGTATCATTTGTTTGAGGTGAAACAACCAAGAAACTTCCTTTAACTACAAAAGGGCAGAAAAAACACTTTCACACAGTTTCCCCCAACTTTTCCACTTTCCCCTAATTTTCCCCCCCTTATTTTTCCCCCCTTATTTTCCCCCCTTATTTTTCCCCAAATTTTCCAAATTTTTTTTCCACGTTTTTTCCTCAAATGTTTCAATTTCCCCCCAATTTTTCCCACTTGTTTCCCCAAATGTTTCCACTTTAAAAAAAAAAAGTTCTACTACCCGCCCCCGTTCATATTTTCCCGATACCAGTACCATACTGTTACCTGACCAATACTTTTTTTGATACTTATCCTAAATTATTTGTCATCTAGAACCAAAAAAATAAAAAGTTCAGGATCTAAAGAATAATATTTTTCCAGTACCAGTTTTTGGTACATTTTCCCCCCCCTGATACCACACCTATACCGACATGCATACTGGCACTCATACTGGATTGTCTAATTCAGGGGTAAATGCTCAATCTATGTCCGATTGGTAGCCTTTTATAATGTGCGCATTAAAACAGCTTTTGTTTAAACTCCACCAAAAGTAACAGTGTAAAACATTGCACAAATCTATAATTCATATTCTAAAAATGATTACTAGTCAAGCACATAAACACAGAGGAGCTGGCATTTTTACCCCTGACCAGTCAAAGTGCAGCAACTGAGGCAGCGCGCACTGATGTCCTTGCCTCCGTTAGAGTCTATCATTTTTAAAGAGGCTATATTTTGCCATTTACCGCTGACGAGAGCAAATTTCGTGGGGATAGGAGAGACACGGAACATCTGGATAGCATTTAGGCTGTTTATAAAGACAGGAAGTCCTCTCTGACCTGTTTTTCACACTTCATTTACCGCCATGGATGGGTGTCAAATCTGCAAATGTGTGTGTGTGTGTGTTTTCACGCACGCGCTCCCTTTGCACTCCCTTTGCACTCCCTGTACACCTTAAAAATACATGAGAACATTGCTGTGGTATCAAGTCAAACCTCTCCTACTGGACCAGTATACGCGTGTTGCACCAGCTCCCAAACAAAGGTTATTTGTGCTGGCTGAGCTTCTTGAGGCGAAACGTCCCCACACTTAAACATGCAGATATGACTCCTTTAAAACTCCAGTCTACAATGGAAAAGTCCTGTATGGCTGAGAGCTTATAAAAACATATTGCAGTTATAGTCACTAGTATGTACAGAGACTTGCACAGCCAATGTCCAGGCTTTACAGCAGCTCAATATCTTGGCCACACTTGACATCCTCGTCCTACCATCTCTGGGCAGCCTAATTACGGTCTGAAGGAGTGCGCTTCTGCCAGTGACAGTTGGTTCGTCCGGGGCAGGCAGAAGAATAGCATGTGGCTAAGGGGAGGGGATTAGCATTCACATGGCACCTGTTGCCAGCCTGCGTGGCCATGCAGCCTGCACATAATTACAGTGATTTTGTGGAGGAGAGGAGTGCAGGGGTAATTGTAGTCTTGGCAGAGAACAGAGAAGAGAAGGAGAGCACAGCAGCAGCAGCAGAAGGACAATCTCCCACCAGAACTGCAGATAAATGTGTCCGTTACTTTAGACACATAAACAGTTATAAAATACACTCTGATCTGCCGGCCGCTTGTACTCGTGCACGGGCATCTGAAAACCTTAATTAAGTCTCTGGTTTCCAAGGCAACGCTTTGGTGGACAGATGACAGAGTTAAACGAAAGCACAGGCGACATTCAGAATGGTAATCAAGAGGACCTAATGACACTGATGGGTGGGGGACCGGCAGCCAGGGCTCTGCAGGGCTCTCCGCGATGGATCTGTGCTAATAAAAAACATCTCGGAGCTATAAAGCCCCTGCCTAGGCTCACTCACTTAGCAAGCCTGTTGTGCCATCACTTCAGCCATTACAAATTATGTTATTTAGTAAACGTCTGCCGGGACACCCGGGGGACGGCAGAGAGGCTAGAAGAAGTGGTGGGTGAAGGGAACATATAATATTACATAAAGCGTTAGCACGGTGTAAAGCTTCGATGATTGCTGTTAAGGTTTTCATTACACAAAATGAGTAATTGCTTGTCATTTGGAGCTGGCATATCCCACAATCATCCTCACTTCTGTGCCATCAATCAAGCGTTTAAGTGCTGATGACGGGGCGCACATTTAAAGCAGGCCAGCCGAGCCACAATGCACTAGGGAAACTCATTGTTTGCTTCGTTACTCCGCCGAGCCCGCCGACTGTTGGAGTGTGCTGTGGCCGTTGTGTGTCTATTGTCTCGAGCCGGAGTTGGAGCGCTTATCTGCAAGGAACAAGACCAGGATGGAGCCAGGTACTCACAAACAAAGGTTTATGCATTACCCACTAGCGCTGTAAAGTGCTTTGTGCTCATTCAAGGAGTTAGGCGCTGTTGTTTTCTTGTCAGAGGTCTCGCAGAGTAAGGTAGAGATTTTACCTTCAACTAAAGTAAATCTCCCCCGTGTGAGAGTGAATGTGTTCAGTCTGGCTTCAACTTGTCAGGACCATGGTGTACATTTATCTTTGATGACTTATTGTTTAATCTATTTTATCATAACAGGAATTGTCCACTGCATTTGTCCCATCTTTCAACTAGTGCCTCAGGGGAACATGTCAGACACAGTGGGTACCCGCAGTGCAGCACCCGCAGTGCAGCACCCAGAGACCCATCTCCAGAGCTTGAGCCAGGATCTTTGTCTGGAGATCTTTGCTGAAGGATTTCTCAGCAAGTAAAACTCAAGAACAATGAGCAGAAGGAAGGTCAATAGCTTGAAAATTAGGAACGATGACTTAAAATTGGGAGAATGAATTACATGAATGATTTTGCCATTTCTTTCTGCAAACTAGGTCACTTAGCACGCACCAAAAGCACACACGGGCACACTTCACTGGGATGCTGCAGCTGGATTAGAGCCACATATTTGCCCAATCTGTAGCACACAGCTCAGTGAGCCTGGAGCTGAGGCCAAGAGTTACCATTACTTATAGGCCTGCTTATAGGACCAGCAGCAGTGACTCCCACGTTCACACAAGCCCAATGTGTGCAGAGCTGCAGAGGGCAGAACAGGCCCCCAAGATGAGACTGAGAAGACACATAGCATGCCAGTCAAGCAAATGATTAACGCAGTAAAGTCAAAGTCAAGTGGAACAACAGCTAACTCTCTGGTGCAGCCTGAGCCATCATATCCCCCACCCCCCAAACACACACATCTTCTCCATTCCTCATCCCCCTTTGCTCCCGATTCCCACCAAATCTCAAGCTTGGTTTGACAGCAATAAAGTGTGCAGCTCAGGCAGCCCGTGCTAGTAATATACTTTTTTTTCATACAGATCAGCCCGGACGGCGATGTAGCCAGAAGGCACAAGATGAATATAGTGTACAAAATGATGACAGGGGATGGCTTGGAAATGGAAATGCAAAGATAGAAGCCCAGCCCAACACTACATAACAGGTTCAAATTTATATTTAATATTGAAGATATTTTTACATAAAACAACTACCAAAGTTATTAAATAAGTCACAAATCGTTTACGTCTCACAATAGTACACTGCAATCAGAAAGCATTCACCCTTTTTTAGTATGCTGCTTATCCAGGACCTTTACTTTCTGTATGTTTGTTCTGCAAATAATAATAATCAAAAACATTCTATAAAAAATGAGCCTGCACAGTTAACATGCATGTTTAGTTTAAGCGGACGGAAGTAGTGAGCAGATGGGCACATGAACAGGCAGCACCAGAAGCAGCTACAGAAGGTCCCAGGGCCAGTGCAGAGTAAACAGGTATTCATAGCCAGTACTGGCTGAGGCGGAGAGATCAATAGCTTAATGGAATTACACTGGCTTTGAAACATGACTGTCAATCATATCTTCCAAAGGCTGTTTGTTGTTTGCTTTAGGCCTAACTCGCTCCTTCGAAACTGGGCACAAAAACCTTGACCAGATGAAGAGGCACTTTGATACACCGATAATGGATCGTTTTAAAAGCCTCAAAGGAACATACACAGGCTTGGAGAGATGCTTAATGACATGTCCAGTTTCTTGCAAGTGAATTTAACACAAACACGTGATAATGTATTTGAAATCATTCATCATTAACTGAATTGCAACCCACAAGATATTAATTGTTTGTAAGCCTTTTTGTGGGTCCCATGTGAGAACAGTTTATTCTTTTTCTTTTCTTTTCTGACAAATTTTGTGTTCTCATGATATATTTCAGAGGTGATTCATTCAGATATACAATGTTTTACTATGGAGCCCTTTTTCTCCATAGTAAAACAGTATTTGAGCCACAGTAGTTTGTGTCTATATTGATTTGGACACAAAACCCTTTAAGTGATAGTCTGCAAGATTGGGAAGTGAGTAGAGAGAGAAATTTCAAAAGGAAACAATCAAGCCCCAGGAAAGCGCGTCTCATTGGTCAAAGATATGGCACTGGGGATTCTGACTAGTTGCTGAGATCAGAAAAGAAAAACTACAATTATTTAAAATCACTTATTTTATGTCAAATTCCAGGCCCAGGCGTTCAGTTTTGTGAAATCTATTCAATTTGTAAAACATTTAAACGTATAGACTATCGCTTTAAAGGCAAAGTTACTCTTAAGACATATGCGGGCCAATCACTGAAACCAACCATTTTGTTAACAGAATGCCACTTGAAATATTGGCGTAAGAATAAAACTTCCTGTATATGAGCCTAAACTGCTAATCCTGCCCCTGTGAAGCCTGCGTGCCCCTCCACAGTAAATCCCTGTTTGTCTGTGCACCAGCAGTGGGGTGGTGGCACACTGAGACACCCATACTGTACGCAGATAAAAATACTTGCCACACGGCATGAAGGCGCGAGGCTAAGCTCACCGCAGGGATGGCGGGTGTGGCGAGCGATTAGGGGCCGGGAACAGATGCCCACCTGCTCCCCCTGAACTTGTGCCGTGGCTCTGCTTTGCCACGCGGCCCGGGCATGCCCCTGGGTGCCTTAATACACTGTTTCCATCTGTTGCCTGGAAAGTGAAGGGCAGAGATGTCCAAGTGCATGCATGCTGCCTTTCTCAATCTGTGGCCTCTCCTGAGCTGCTTTCAGCTGGGTGCAGAGATTGTCACAGTCCATTTTTATTACTTCAGTACGCTACCTTTTTACAATAACAAAGTACCAAATGCAACCAAAACTACTTGGTATTTCATTTGAAGCCGATTATGTTTACATAATAGTAGGTTAGTGGATTATTAAAGTGCAGCTGCCTCCTTCAGTATAAGGTTTGTTTGTTCCAGTATCCAATTTAATTAACAGCCACTTTAATTTCTGTTTTAAAGGCATAGGCCACCATTTTTTGCATACTGAGATAATTATGTTCTTACCGTAGCTTACACAAGCTGATGCGTACCCGTCTGGTCTTTACGCATGCGCTCAGTCATTTAAAAAGACCAAAGATGTTGTCAGCATTTAGCCTCTCCTCCTCTCCTCTATAGACCAAAACTAGGGTAAACTAGATGTCCACGCAGTAGTATCTTCACTCCTATAGAAGTATATGCGCGGACGTCGAAGTGTCATTACGCCTTAGAAAATCGACATGTTTAATTTTCTGTAACTATACTTGGATCGTGTAACTACTCACGTGACCGTATTTAAATAGGGGAAACGTGGAAGAGCTTGGTCGTTTCTAACTTCACCCCGTTTGGGTCCATAGAGGAGAGGAGGAGAGGCTAAATGCTAACAACATCTTTGGTCTTATTGCGTGACTGAGCGCACGCACAAAGACCAGACAGGTACGCATCAACTCGCCTAAGCTAAGGTAAGAACATCTCTCAGTGTGGAAAAACAGTGGCTTGCTCCTTTAACATAGTAAGAGTCTGCCAGCCATGTCACTGACGCTTGCTTGTTTTTTTGTTTTGCGACCCCTAAGCGACTCTTTTGAACCCTGAAACAAAAAACTCACTTTAACCGTATATGACAAATAATAAGCACTAAGAGAGAGTAAGTGAAATCACAGTGCCTGTTCCGCAGCCATCACAGCGATGCGGGCGCCCTGAGCTTTGAGCTGACAGAGTAGTTCTATACGTTTAGCATAATGATGACATGACGGCAGGGAGCGCAGAGATGAAGAAAAGTGTCCTGCGTGTCTTCTTTGATTTAGCTCAATCTCATCTATTTAAGACCAAGCCCTGTATTTGCTCAGCGAACACAACAAGGGCAACATCAAGGGGGGACCTGCCTGGGAGTACAGTGGCTCTCCGGATAAGAGGACAACACTGATGCTCGGCCTGTCTGTCAAATAACTGTGATTGGGAACACTTTGTGCTCCCTGCTGGAGTTGTAAATGATTATTATCAGCACAAAGGGCCGCCTTTATTCTAATTACCTTGTAAATAAACTTGCTTGTCATTACTTTTCAAACCAATTACAGGCTGCCTAATGGAAGCGCTTAATTAGCAGACACTCCACCAGAAAAAAGAGACATTGGAAGAAGAAAGGGATGAATAGGGAAAAGGCTAGAGGAGGGACGGCATTCACTGAGTAATTATACAGCCATCATGCCTTTTCTCCATCTGATGCGGTTTTGCAGTGGCCCCACAATAGGCGCCGGACCTCTCACTCGCCCTTCTGTCTGTTAAGCACAAGGCGGACAATGGAGCGCTCTGCAGGCGGTGACCCGGCCCCCTAATAGTACGGTGGTAGTCGTGGTACTCTCAGCTGGAGGACAGGAAGAAGAAAAATACAGAGGATAGCAACCCCCCCCACTCCCCCTGACTCTCCAAACTCTTCAAAATCCGCCAGTACTCTCGCAACATCAAAAGCATTAGCACATTAGGAATAACACTGGCATCTGGAAAATTGCTGTAACAACGCTGCTTTGTTTGCTTCGAGAGAGGACTTTTAATTTGTATTCTTACTGTATCAAAAACAGAAATCTAAAAATCTGGATTTCACAGACTCTACTCTGCGACAGCCTTGGGGGAAAATGGCAGCCATTATGCAAGCAAACAAAATAAAAGTGATTTGTTACTGACATTGATAGTGCCATGTTTTGGATAATAGCGGGGCCTTTATATTGACAGTCAGAGCAAGTCACCATTGTCATAATTAGAGACCATTTTCCTTGACAGAGCACTGAGAAAGAAGAAATGTCCTTCTGTCATTAGCGGGAAATGTTCTTGCCCTGGTTACAGCCTTTCAAAGGGCTGTGACTAAGAAACAGATGGAAAATCTCGGTATAGTGTTTTGGCTTTTGAGCGAATACAAAAGCGAACATGAATAGGTCTGTAACAAGAAAGTGGTAAATAACTCCATTTGTTATGGGGTATTATGGCTTTTATTTGACAGGGAACAGACCCCAGGACAGGCTTACATGAACCAAATACAAGCTGGATAAACATCGCTTCTACACTATTTTTTTTTTTTTTTTAAAGGTGCATTTTGCAACTTTTTATGTGGGCAAAAAAAAGTTGATATTTGTGTGTATTTGACCTTGGAGTGACCCAGTGGCTGTATGAGTGGTCAGCATGTCCATCACAGTCCATCACAGGTCTCTAGGACGCTCCAGGATCCGTTGTTTGGAAGGTTTTCACTCCTGACGGACCCTCTCACCAGAAACCCAACAAAACAATTGATCCTGGAGAGTTGTAGAGACCACCGGGATGAAAAGTAAAGGCATCATGCTGACCACTCATACAGCCACTGGGTCACTACAATGTCAAATACAGTACGCACAAATATCAACTTGTTTTGTATAAAAAGCTGCCTAATGCACCTTTAATGATTTCAGAAAACTTCACCAGCATCACATCCAAAAATAATTTAGAGTCTCACCAGTTCCACCTTAATGTGACTGGATTTCTAGGTCAGACGTCATTCCTCTTGCAATAACACATTATATTTTATATAGCCTACTCTATAATTCAAACCTTCTTACACCCTGCATTAATGGGTTCCCAAAATGTGGTACGTGAGCTGCTTCAGGTGAAAACTAACTCAGATACCTTTTTAGTTCTTATCCTGTTTTTGTGGTAACCCTCTTTTAGTTTAGTTTAGTTTATTTATTTGTTTGAGCAGTTAACCTGCTCAAAGGGAGTGGGCCGAAGCCAAAGGCGTATAAGCGCCCACCCCAAAAATAAAACAATAGCATTTACATTTAAAAGGTAGCAAATCATAAACAAATCATAAACAAGGAACATAGGGCAAAGTAACAACAAATAATGAGGAACAATTAAAAAAAACAGCAGCAAAATAAAGAAACAACAACAAAAGAATGTGCTATAACTCATATCTAAGAAAGCTACATTAGCACAGACCAACGTACAAACTTACAAAACAACATTTGAATTGTTTATATAATTAATTAAAACGAAAGTACAACTACAGCAACGATCTTGTTTCATGTACGATGTCTAGTACAAAGCAAGTAAAAAATGCGATCATTAATATATTTCTTTCAGATTGTTACCCGTGCCAAACATTACCGAAAGTTACTTTTATGTTATAAAGGTACATTAATACATATTATACTCCGAGATCTTGATATTTCCCAGTTGTCATTACCGTCCTCAATATAATTTGAATCTTTTGCTGAGGTATACAGTAGCTGCATAATTTAGAACAGATTCAGCCCCAGTTTTGATCGAGCTCTGTTATAGACCCCATTTCGATCCGGTGGCTCACACGAGACCCAAATATTTTCTTAGATGGTTCTTGGAGTGAAACTTTTAAGAACCACAAGTCTGAATGGATAAATTACCAAGAGACCTCATTGCCCCATAATAGCCAAAAATATGATGTCAAATGTACAAGGTCTAGAACAGCTCTATCTGGAGCTGACAGAAGTGGTGACTCCAACCGCACGGAGCACCTGAGAAAGCCCGAGAACGAGAGAGTGATGACAGCCATATTTAGAGCTGAGGAAGAAATGGGCCTCACTCAAAGTTACCAACAGACACGAACGGGGCCAAGGGGTTACAGTGAGTTTGGGGATTTCATATAAAATTCTGCCGCCGTAATTGTGTCCCAGCTCTTATCCCAAGCTGCATCGAGCCCTCGTTTGGCGACACTTTCGGGGCGTCTTATCTGCTGCCATTCTCTCTCCCTATCCGGACCCAATCAAATTTGCTGTGGCTAGGAAAGGGACAGGCAGCGTTAGAGAGAAATACAGCAATGATAAGGGCGGGGAGCTTGTATTTTTTTATATGTGAGAGGATTTTTTTCTAATTTGAAATGAACAGTTTGCTTGGCATGCTTATCTTGCTTTCATTAGCGGGCTGTCATACTGTGAAGGCAGCCACAGAGTGCGGCTGGAGTGCAGGCAGCAGACAGGCTATTAGAGGAGTGGGCCTCACGCAGGTGGAAGAAAAGGCTTCGAGGCAAGGAGAGAAGGAGGAAAGGTTTTTATATAAAACAAGACATGCAGCTGAGGACTTTGGAGTTAGTAAGTAGAAGTAACTTTAGGTGCGGATACAGCGGGGTTAGATGGCATATCATAGCAGATGTCCCATCACGAGGATATGAATATTAATCTCCATATATCTCCCTATTTCTTTGATGTAAATGAGCTGACTCAGAGTGTTCCTAAATTTTAATCACATTTTGCTGTGACATTTCAAAGTCAATTATCTGGTTCCTGCCAAAACCTCAAAATGTCTCTTTTCTCCGTGTTCCTCCTTTCAGAAAAGTTGCCAGCGTCTCATATTTCTTCAGAGCAGTATGACAAAAGGCAATCTTTTGATGTCACTTATTGACAGTTCTACTTGTTCATTAGCATTTATAATGTGATGTGTCAGCCGAGAGCTATGAGGAAACCCACGCAACACATGTGCGATACATGTGTGCCTAACAACTGGGCTCTGCTGTAGGAGGTCTGAAGTTACAGGCTGCTACCCTTTAAACCTCAAAACATGGACCTTCACCCGAAAAAGCCTCATCGACTCAAACTTATTTTCTCAAATGTATTCATTTCCAATGCACCTTACATCATGCAATTTATGAAGCATAAACAAAAATGATGACGCATGAGCCTTATACAGCACTTTAGTGAACTCTAATAGTGTTCTGCAATTCACAGTTCAGTGACACTCTATAGGAGTATCCACATGTGCCCTAAGGCAGACTGAGGAAAGTGTGGCAGCCAGTCTATACATAAATAGGCCCTAAGACCAACATTATTTTGTACTAAAAGTATCCAAGGACATAACAGCAGCATGTTAGTTGTCAGACCAGAGAAGCAAGTGAACTCAGGTAGTCACAAAGGTGTTGAATGTGATTTCAGCGGTGGCCTGTGCTACTCTTAACCATCCCCTAGACACACACCTGTAGAAAAATAGACTACTGCGCTGTGCGACTTCTACTTTTTGGACAGAACCATGTGGAATAAAACGGACTGAAGAATGACATATTGAGCCTGGGGACTGCACGAATATATTGCTTTGAAATATTTCATTGCTACTTTTCAAGGTACAAAATCTACTGCTACAACAACTATACGTCCAAGAAGACACGCTCCGCAGTATGTCGGGGTCGTTTGGGGTAAGCGCAGTGCAGATCAAATGAATTAACAGGATCTGAAAGGAGCATGCCCTTCATTTTTGTTTTTAGCCTGCAGTCGATCTAAATTTGGGCATAAGAAGGTTTAAAAAACGCAATCAGCATACATACAATTGCTTCATGGCATTTCTACCAAGTCGTGGCCTGGGGTTGGGATTCAGATGGTGAATAGGAGTGTTTGTGGATGAGGCAGGTGCTCGTGGATCTAATGTGACAGAGTGGAACAGACGAGCTAAAAGCAGGTGAAGGTTGGCATAGCACTATACAAGGCCCAGACGGCATCCAAAACACAGACAGGGCCGCGAGAGGACAGGCTGCTGATGGAAGAGAGCTAAATGTGAAGTTAGAGTGAAGGCTAAGCTAAGCGCAAAAGGGGGGCAGTGGCATCAATAGAACTGGGCTGCTATGGCAACCCATGTTCTTTATTGAATTTCTAAATATAAAGAAGATTGCTGTTATATAACTTTTATACAACAGAGCCATTTACTACGGCAAATCTTTTAGTGAGCTATGGATAATGAACAGGTGGGTTCAGAAAATGTTCTTTTAAATATGAAGCGTTCAGTTTCTAATGGTAAAACTGCAATGGTTACTACTATACTTGTGAAGACACAGAAAGGTACACCCTCTATACACGCCTGAGAGCAGATTTAAAAAGAAATGTACATATTCAGGATCAAATTTCAACAAAGTAACAGGAATAAACAGAGCGGTATGAAACTTTGTGAGCCCACTGCACGTAAACCAGATCTCGGTTATAATCCACATCTGTGCACAATGGGCCAAATCCCACAGAAGTTTTAAGCTTTGAGATTTTGATTCCCAAAAGTTGTGCGTATACAGATGATGCTTAATCGTCCTGGATCTGTGTGAACCATTTTTCAGCTGGAAAGAAGCTGCCATCTTCCCTGGGCCCAGATGGTGTCATTACTGCAGTAAGGCTGAGTGATTATACACCGCTCGCACTGGGAGAAACAGTGGTCCACACTTCTATAGGCATCTCCAGGACACACACGCATCTTTGCGCTCGTCTCAAATACACACTGGCCACAGGTACATTGCGCTGCATGAAGAATAAGATGCGGTCTGTACTCAAAGAAGATGAATGGTTATTGTAGCATAGCCATTTGATTAAAACTTCCTGATTTAAGCTTCCTGATTATGTAGGGCTGCGGGAGGAGCTCACAGGAGGACAGAGGAGCAAAGTATGAACAAAGGAGGCAGGCATTACAACACTTCGAATAGTTGCCGCGTTAAGATTAAGAGATTACTAAAACATGTGTGAATGAATTATTGAAATGAACAACATTATAACTTTGAAGAAAGCCCTAAAAAAGGCAAATTTTGCGTAGTACCCTCTCTCCCCTATAAATAAAATGACTTTACCAATGTAGAATGTTATTTTGGGGCTTTTTTCTAATTACCATTAGCTGTATGTACACTGCCTGACCAAACAAACAAACTCGCTGTCTGGATTTAACTAACTGTCATGATCTGGGGTCGCTGCAGTTGGTCAGGTCCCAAAGAATGATATCAGCTGACGACCTGAACATCTTGAATAACCAGGTTATTCCATCAATGGATTTCTTCTTCCTAATGACAAGGGCATATTTCAAGATGACAGTGTCACGATCCATCAGGCTCTCATTGTGAAACAGCTGAACCCCATTGAGAATCTTTGGGATGTGCTGGAGAAGGCTTTGCGCAGTGGTCAAACTCTCCCATCATCAGTACTAGATCTTGGTGAAAAGTTAATGCAACACTGGATCTTTTGACGTTGCAGAGGCTTATTAAAACAATGCCACAAGGAAGGTGTGCTGTAATCAAAGTTAAAGGAAGTCCAACATTAGAGTATGTGACCTTATTATTTATGGTGAGGCAGTGTATCTAATTTCCTGTATTTTCCCCCTCCATCTCCAGTCTTTAGTGGCTTTGTTTCCTCCATGGCTGTTTATTTAAAATTACTTTTTTTTACCTGTCCAAAATGGCTGGACATCTGAAAGAAGGGGGTATTTCTGGCACTCATCCTTGGACAGTCATGAATAGAAACTTGGCGACACACACAACACAGAGGCGTTTCCAATCTCGGCACAGCGGCAGGTCGAGAGGGAGGAAACTGACGGGGCGGCATGGTCACGGCACATCAGCCTGCCTATTGTTGCCATGCAATTTTGTCATCCCTGGCCCGGTGACGAGTGAGCTCCGACTGGGGTAATTTCTCAGGCAAAGGTCAACAAGTTAGAGAGAGGACTGCGACACACTCGGGAGCTGCCACACCTCAGGAATAAGTCAAATTGAAATTGAGGACATAAAATCCAAACAATTTTGAAAACAAAATGAAAGGTAAAACGAAGCCAGGGGTATGAAACACAAAGGAGAGGAGCAGGCTCGAAAACACAGCCGGCGATCCACCGGGATTTGGGGCGGGGGTGTGCGGAGGGGGTCAGATTTTGTTATTTTTCCCTTTCATGGTCTATTTAGTTTGCCAGGCCATGCAGCTTAAATACCCTCCTTCCCTCCTCCCACCGCCAAAAGCACATTCAGGTTCAGAGCCAAAATGCCCACTTACACACACATCCGTCCACACTAAGTACACACTGAGAACATGCACAATTGTCCGAAATATGGCGAATGCACAACAAAATGGGAAATTTAAAGCATTGTCCAAAACAGCTCAGTGTGAAACGTTTCCCCCCAAATATTCTCTAAAGATGAAAGAAGGATCTCATAACTGTCCCAGAACTCACACACTCAACACATTATATACATAGTCCCATGGCAATTATTGAGATGCCCTACAATACAATTTGGAACACAAGTGAGCAGTATGTACACTCTTGTCACAACTTCCGCAGCTCACTCTCCAAAGTAGTTACTATGTCCAACTCCTGGGCATGTTCCCATTTCACATTTTTAACAATTATTTGCTCTCCTGCCAAGCGCACAGACTTGTATTTGTTCGAGCCTTCATCTCAGTGTTTCTGTACTTCCTGTCGGTCTGTCCCGCCTCACTGTCCCTGTCCTCCTCCCGGTGCCAGCAATAGCCCGGCAGTCTGTGTTATATAACTCACTTAGCTTGCGCATTTCAGATGGCGCTGCTTGCCTTGTAGATGTTTTTTTTTTTTTTTTTTTGGTTTGTTTCGCACTCCCTCTCAGCCGCCTCTCTCGTCATCACCCCCATCTTCCCCACCTGTACTTCCTTTGTACTCGGCCTCATTTCTCCGTCTTTTTGTACAGTGATTGTCTCTTTCTTTCACTCCTCAACACTTCTCTTAGCCCCGCTCCTCCTCGCTCCGCCCCCACCCATTTGCTGTCTGCGCTCATTTTCATCCGCTCTTGTTCATCTTCGTTTCTTGCACTCTTCGTGTCACACCACCTCCATTTCATTTTCTTTCTTTCTGTCTTTCCCCAGCGTTCTCTCTCACACCTCTTTCAGCATGTGGAGATAGGAATCACACAATGCCATGGGAGAAGGGGTGGCGAGGAGTCATTTCTACATAGTATTCACACATTCTGCTGAGCGGAAACGACTGGGAAAAAAATACCCAGCTATACTTTACACAGAGTCAACTTAAACTGAAAGGTTTATTATGATTTTTCCAGGTTATGTTCTGAAATTAAAAAGCTGTCGAGACAAACAATTCTAATGCATGACAAAGAAACTTTCATTTGTTCCAACTGGTGCAGTCTGCTAAAAGAAGCCACTTATGTGTCTACATGTGAACATGGCAAAGTGCCTAGACTTCTCATAAGGATGTGAGGAGCAGTAGCAGCGGGCAGAGGAGGGGAAGGGGAGAGAATTGGTAATGCACTCCCCCAGCACAGAGCGTGCAGCATGGAGGAGCCAGATAAGACAGCCTGGCCCTGCTCTGACTGCTGGAGTAAAGCCTCTCCTCTATGCTGCGCTCTATCCATCTATAGCCCAGTGATGCCTCTATTACAATAGTTGCCCCACAGCTACGTGGGCCCACGCCAGCTGCACCGGATTATAATTAGAGGAACCATGAAGTGCCCTGGACACTGGCAATTGATCTGACTGACAGCCCAATATTTCCACAAGGGAAATAAACCTTGGTTTGCCACTGAGGCAACAGCAGCAGAGGGGGAAGGGAGGCTGTGGGCGTGAGGAAAAGTAAAAAGTGAAATTGGAAACATTTCTGGGCTGAGCTCTTTGTGTTGGACTTTGAGTCCAGGTTTCTATCAAGACTGGAGGCTACAGGACGCGTGTGGGTGGATGCTCACCGGTGACTTTTCCCACTTTATATTCAAGTAGCCCAGGCTGGAGCCTCAAGCTGCAAAAGTCTTGTTGTGGTGACTTTCTCCCACTCTTAATATCAGTGACGTGCACAGACATTTTGAGCTCAACCAAGACAAAAGGGCAACCCTCCCGGAAAAAAAACATTACAAAAAAAAAAAAAGTTCCGTGTCTAGTAACACTAACAGACCATTAATTAATACAACAACATACATGTACATTGTACAAGGATGTGGAGCTAATAATAAACTAGATATACTTTAGAGAACAATGGCTCTGCACTTATGATTACAAATTAATAATGCAAAGCTACAGCCTACACTTAAAACATCTGCTTTGTCCAAGTCATTGCTTTGTCTATATCTAAAATATCTGAAATAACTATAATCCACTGAGCTGTTCATGTTCCTGTGCTCCTCCCACAGAGGCACAGTGTCCAGAGCCCAGGCTCCTCCTCAGTCTTCTCTCTCCTCCACACATCCTTCTCTCCTCAGCTCAGCTCACACTGCTTTGGCCCTGGTCTTCGCCCAGCCCAGACTTAGTCTGAGAAATACAGCTCATTTTCAGACCATTTTATGGCGCGACAAACAGAACCGCTAAAGTTACTGACTTCTTACCGCTGACTTTGTCCAGACGGTCTCGACACGCAGCGCTGACGTCCTCGCCCCGTCGGCCCTTTCGTTTCCATTCCCCTCAATAATCCAGTCATGTGGCGCTAGTTCGTACATAAAGTTAACAAATTTACTCAGTTTACTTTACTCTCGCGTCCTACAGAGATGGGCTGTACCATCTTCTCAAACGGGGAAAACACGGGGACAGAGTTTCCCTTCTGTGATCAGGAGCACATCAGCGCTGCCGCGGCTCGAGAGGCAGAGGAGGAATGAAGCGCGATGTGAAGTTGTTGAGCATTAAAACTGTATTTTCAGCATGTTGGCTTAGTAGGGCAAATATCTCAGAAAAATAAAATAAATAGCAGTTATTTTTTTGGGAGAAAAAAAACGGTGGTCGTGAGAAGGGCACTTAAAGGGCACAGGGCAAAGGGGCAGGTGCTTGAGCACCACCTGGGCTCTATCTGTGCACGTCCCTGCTTAATATTGTGTAGCCTTAACAAGGTTGTTTCAGCAGATGTGCAGCTAAGGCGAGCACCATCTAAGGAGCAGAACACCATTTAACATTGTCAAATCTTATCACACCACACGCACTCTGCTGTGTGGTGACAGCCTGTATGCTAAGAGTGAGTGCTGTTTTGAGTAAATCCAGGTCAGGCTGACAAATACATGAGTTTGTGTCGACATTTTGGGGTTACTCTAATGTTTCCATCTGTTGTTTCCTCTGAGGCTCTAGGGAGACACTGAGCCTGACAGCATCACTACAGTTCCCATAGGACTGCAGGGGGTCACGTGACTAAAGAGACAGACACAGCTGGGAGTGCATTACAAACTCAAAACACATGAATTTGACCCGCAACTGTACAAAGTTCCCCTTTATATTCAACATTATACCCAACCTGTGCTGTAGGCAGAGGCGTAGCTTACCATGAGGCAAGGCAGGCAGCTGCATGGGGCCCCCAAGAATCAAGGGCCCCATGAACCAACCCGATATTCAGAATCCTACAATAAACGCTTGATATACACACAGTCTTCCTAATGATTTTGGTGATGCAGTTATATCATGTCTCCACTAATGCTCCGTGGCGTTGTTAATCCCCATCCTGCTGCATGCCTTAGTGAGTCATGGTTCCCTAATGTTAATTTGTAATGAGCAGTGGACAGACTTTTTTTACTCATGGCTCCACCAGATTATATTTCTAATAGTGAAGCCAGTTTATTGAAGCACTCTTCATGACCTAAAGGACCTCAGCCTTCTGTTCTGAGGGAAACTAATGCAGAGAACTGCATCATGGGAGTTGTCAGGTGACCCGTTCCTGCCCAAATGACGTCCTCTCTCCCAGCGAGCGGCCACCAGAGGGCCCCCTACCGACATTCTTGCTTGGGGTAGGGCGGGGCAACGTGATGATACAAATCCAATTTTGATCTGATTCATGTGACAATCCTATCATTTGGAGAGATCGTCACATTGTGCTTAAATACAGGCCGTTTCCCCAGCCCTCGTCCTATGGATCAGCAGTATTTGACCAAACATCACACACTTTCAACATAGTGTCAAATAATGATCAGAAACTGCCACAGATACATCCCTGGTTTTAATTGATGGACCAAATAAGTATTTTTTAACTATATATGAAACATGTGTGACGTGAAAATAGAACAAAAAAATAACTATTGACAAACTAAAAAACAACATTAATAAATTGAATATCTTAACCTTCCTCTATGCCACTCAGCTGCCTGTAGGTGACTCAGAGCTTTTTAGTTCCAAAATTTCACTTCTGAATTATTCAAATCTCTGTTTGAAATATTTATGACCGTGATATTAGACTATTGGGACTGCTTTAGAGCAAGTTTGAACGAAACCTACTTCCTTCACTCTTTGTGTGCCTCAGAGTCTTATTAACCATCTCTTGTCTCTCTGCTGTGTTTCGTGGAGAATTCAAAAGAAGCATCTGGGGGGAGCTTCATGTGTCATGTGCCTGGGTGACAGTAATGCACTATTTCTTTTCATCTCCAAGCAATGCCTGCATTATCAGTGTCTAAGATGTATGGCAAGACAATATTAATGGTGTCTTTCGGCAGTGTGAAATGAAAGAGGCCTCAGCAAAAACAAACAATCTGCTCTTTCTTCTCAAGGCGACTGAGCAGGTATATCAAAGGGAGTAAAAAATGACCGTGCTGAGTGCTGTTTGTCTCTGCTGGGTCATGAGAGAGATGGCATCCCTCACTACAGAAGTGCAACCATTCTTACTGCACACATACAGGGGCACCGAGGGGCTGGATCTGAGCATCACAATGGCATCAAGGTAAAGATTCAGGCTATTGAATAATATTACTGTATATATTTTTGAGATCTAGTCCATAACTTAAAAATTTTTTAAAAAATAACACAGAACCCCTTTTCCCCCGACCCCTCCACAGCGCACGTCGTACAGGGAGTTGGGCCGTTTTGGCCAACTCTTATCATGTGATCAAACTTTAAGAATAACCAGCATAGTGTGACCAGGGCGTCTTTCCTTTTTCAGGGACACAGCTGGAAGTGTTATGGAAGCACATGGATGAGCATGGCTGGCACTTCTCAGAACCGAATCAGAACCGTGCATAAAGTTTCCTCATCCTGTTTGTTTAATATGTAGCTATTGTAAAACGCGCTGGATTTCACACATTTCACGCATTAGCGCACGGGATGCGCGGGTTCCCCTGCGGTCTCCCCAGTCATGCCCGCGGATCGGGTCATAAAATTCTCCTTTGATGGCGGGTTGGGTTGTGGCGGGTCAAACAATCCCGGCCTGCTGCCGCCGCTCACCACCGCCGTCCACGACTCATTCTACCATCTTAACAGCAGGTGTTTGATGTCAATATGCGGCGGATTTTCATAAAATAAGCAGCGTTTTGTTGCTTGTGATCCAGAGAACGCTTTTGTGGAGCCAAATGTCTCATTTTCCACGGCATGTGCGTCTGTGCACGAGTTTGCGTTACCTAACATCCAAAGCTTGCAGAGTCTGCCCTCAAAGTGCTCATGCCCTTCCCAATACTGTATAACTGTGAAGGTGAAATTCTCCTCTTAAGAGCCAGACATTCAGAAACTAATGAGTGATAAGCAGCACCACTCGTCTCAACATTCAAGTTGAGTTTTTGATGGAAATCTCAAAATGTAAAATCCACAGATTAGTTTTGTAATGTATAGTTTTGTTTCATGTGTATAAATCCAGTAGTTTCAGTGATATTGGACATTAAAGGGGAATATTTTTCCCCCAGCATTTTATTGTTACCATAGTTCCAACCATAGACTTACTACCACAGCCTCAGTTTTAAAGGTCCTATATCATGCAAAATCAACTTTTTGGAGTTTTTAGCCATGTTGTTATGCTATTTCCTTATCAAAAACACCCCCAGAGCGGTTTTTGGCTTCATTCACGCAGTTCTAAGTAATCCTCCTGAATCCTGCTCTCTGAGCAGCTGCTCCGCCCTCTCCTGGTAAACGACTGAGCTGTTCAGTTGTGTCGTCACAAAGGAACGGAAATGCTCTACGTCTGTAATGTAATGCCTTACGGCCTGATTTTAATTTATAAAACAGCTTTTTCATTATTTTTGTTGTAAGAGAGAAATAAAAATATCTAAATAAGAAAAAAAAAAGAAAAAAAAGGAACTCTCCGAGGCGTCTGTGCTGTCCCGTGAGAGTAAACAAACGCACCCCCGGCCGGAGGATCCGAAACAGCGAACAGAAATCATGTTTGTGCGAACGGAGCTCTTTCTAACCTACTCTGGACACGGCCTGTTCTTTTTCCTTACCGAACGATAATATCACGGATGCGCGTTTGGCTCTATTAGATCCATGGTTTGGCTACGAGAGGAACAGGACTAGTCAACCTTCCTAAAGAAGAGTGCACTCGCCAGAAGTTGGAATTTCTTTCCGGGATTCAGCTACTATATCAACCGACCTGATGGATGCTTGGTGAACCTTGGCCAGAATTGGATTAACTTTTATAACCAACGCGAGTGCCATAACATAAACACCCGATGATGAGAGGCCAGGCTGAGCGGTAAGTCAATCAAAACACGCATTAGCGTGTGTGTTAGCATGTGTGTTAGCATGTGTGTTAGCATGTGTGTTAGCGTGTGTGTTAGCCATTTATGAAACTGTTGCACAAGTCAACTCCTTATAACTGCATTATGTGAAGTAACTTCACTTTTTGCAGCGATATTTATATTTATAATACTGTAAATGTGGAATGAGCTGAGAGAGGGGCGGAGTTAACTGAATCGAAGCGTCTTGTCTTCTGGGTAGGGAAAATACCCCCCAAAAATACTTATATTTCTCTCAAACATGAGTACTCCATAGTGATAGAGGTACAATATATCATATAAATGCCCATACTTTACTTTGGAATGGCTAAAATAACATGATACAGATCCTTTAAAGCACCCACCCCCCCACATGTTTGTTCTTCATATTAAGCTGCAGCTCGTTTCACATGTACTTTTTCAAATAAATTGAAATTCATATAAGAATGTGACATAAGAATTGCATTTGTGTTTTTGACTTGAAACAGGTGCATATCAAACATAAATTTAGCTTATCCTTCCTATTTTGTTGTTGTGTGTTGAAGTGGGATTCTGTTAGGTGGTCCTCAGAAAAAAAATTGGAAGATAAAGTGGTCCTTGGGCTGAAAAAGTTTGAGAAACACTGTTTTACAGTGTTGGCTTGGCTTGTCAGAAAGGCTTAATATAAAAGGTTAAAATGCAAAGAAACCTGGACCTCGTAGGATGAAAATAGCGTAAATTGAATTGGAAAAATAAATTGCTATCTTGTTCAGTTTCAATAATCCAATGAGTGCATTCTATCCATTTTTCTGTCTGTTCTACTTATGCAGATGTAGGTCTTAATGAGACGCTGTTAAAATTATGCACCGGCTGCCTGATGGAGAATAGGTTAGGAAAGTGCATTAATAAATTAGCCTGTGTGTCTGGACTCATTCTTGTCAGGAGGCATCGCTGCTGCCTCCGTGCCGTTCTTCCACTCTGGAAAGTGCTCTAAACAGTAAGGTGGAGGAGATAAAAAGCGTTTTACTTCCAATATTTTAATATACTCACTTTATTAAAAAACTAAAGCTGTTTTCATCTTTTTATCGGCCTGGTAATGTATGCTGCACACCTCCACAGCTGCAGAGGGGAGATCTTATTGAAAACGCACATACGGGAGCTAGCCAAGCAGGGGCTCAAGCCTCAATGCTCTTGTCCCCTGAGCCTGAATTTCAACACAACACAGCTCACTCCTATTTTCATCACATTCACTGAGTTTTGAAGTGTTTCCTTACAGATTTTAGCACATTACTGTCAGTTTATCAAATTAGCCGCTGCTGCTAAGTGCACATCTGTTTGCTAACTATAATAAAAGCAGCACCAGAACTAACCTTCGCCTGTATGTGCTGCCCATTGACACATGTCCTGATATTAGGAGAGAGCAGAACTAATATAAAGAGCCCTGTCTGGCTTTAGACTGACTGTTTGTAGGCTACGTTGTGGCTCGGGGGGAGCCTGCGGCACTCTAGCACCCACGGTCCCAGGAGGAGTGCCACCACCACTGAGTGAAAAGAAAAATGGCTCCAAGACACTGAGATGGAAATGTGGTACGATGAAAAAAGAAGTTTAGAAAGTCAGAAAGACCAGAATAATATGAAGAAAAGTGTTTAATAAAGTAATGCAATATGTACCGCAGTCCTTGGTAAATACTATCCTTGAACAGTTCATAACCTAGTGTTGAATCTCTGTATTCACTTTAATGCAGTAACAAATACATAATATGCTGGAATATGAGAGGTTGATGGACGTATTGGACTGAGAAACAAAGCGATGTATTGAGTCTCATGCGGGTTCAGGTAATGCGGGGAGTTGCATGGCATCAGACATAAATCAAATGTATGTACTTTGTTTTATACAAAGGCTGATCTAAAATTACAGGTCAGAAAAGCAATTACTGTTTCTGCGGTTGTCAACACAAAGAAGAAATGTGTTTGAAACAAAAGACGAAGAGCTGATGAGTGGCACAGCCTGCTGTAGCTTTACCCTGAGGTGTAAGAATTGTTTTGCCTTGCAAAAATATTCTCTATAATGTGCATTTTTCCCAGAAAATACTATGTGCTAGTAGCACAAGTGTTTCGTTCAGGTCACGAGCAGTCAAATGTAGCTCCCACTGGTCCTGGAGTCTTTTAATTCTTACAAAAGACATCACAGAGAAGGGACCACTTTTCAGCACCATGGACAGCACCAGAGGCACAGCACCACAGTTACAATGCTGTCCCAGACTATACTGACTATACCGTACTAATCTTCACACGTTTTAGCAGAACAGGGAGATGAGTGTAGGCAAAACCATACACATAAAACAACATAATGCATCTCTACTGCCATCTGCATAGTGTGTGATTAACCTGCTCTGAGGCAATACACATTACCAAACAAGCAAACAAACAAATTAAAATAGCAGGCTACCAAAGTATATAGCGCTGATTTTGAAAGGCAACACAGCAGTTAAAACCTCCATCTGTTGAAATGCGTTCCCGTGGTGCTCCTATAACTGTGAACACCCACACGCTGCAAACTCTGCCAGGAGAACAAAGACAAACATTTCAGAAGCGTGCACCTCTCGCACTGCCGCCGCGCACTGAGAAGAAAAGCTTTTCCCCATGCTAAATATATGGGCCTGACGTGGGAGCATGTGGGCTGCCGGAGACTCAAGATGCACTACTTTGCTTTTACTCAACTCTGCAACATTAACGCTGCTAAAGCTCTGTAATCACATCATTGTACATTTGCACAACTCGTGGCTTTGTTTTGCATGCTGTGATATCTTTACTGTATCTTTGAATGTCGAGCCTCAATTTATGATTCCAATGCAATGAGTATATTCCACTGCACCCCAACTACATCAGTATTCCCTGTATGCCATTGTTACTATCTATAAAACATTCACAAAGATAAGAGTCCTATAAAATTATGGGCCGCAATACATTCATATTTATAGTCAACATCAAAGGAAAGCAGCAGTGGATTAGAGCCCATTTTGGCTCAAGGGAGGGAAGCCATTTCCGAAATTTTCGCAAGAGAATTGAGATTCTTCTTCCCCCATCCTGCTCCTCTCATACAACCAGATTTAATGAAGCATGTTATTTGAGGTTATAGTTAGTATTTCACTATCTCTGACCCAGTCTTTTTTAATTATAGCCAGTGGGCTTCAAGGTTATACCCACAGCTACGCTTACATTTCTCAGAATATACAAACAGTTGCTAATGAAACAAAAACTGCAGAGATTGTATGAGAGTATCACATAACATTAATAATATACGTGGCGCTTCCTTTTTCAGGGTGGGCATTAATTCATTCATTTTCTTACCAGTTAAATTTTAATCATAGTGGCACATCAGATGCAATCATTCGTCTGGGCCTTTAGGTGCACCTCGAGATAGGATACCTCACTATAAGTTGCGTGACTAATGGTAAAATGTTTCATCAGTACCAAGATGCAGGAATCTGGCACTGTGCTTGAGCATTCACATTTTTAAAATAATAATTTGTCACCTAAAAAACAACATTTTGCCACTCAAACAACCAGTGAGAGGCCTTTAACTCTGGAAATTAGTATAAAAGTTTTCTCTTAGTGGATTAAGAATAGAAATATGGGCCAATAGTGTCCCACCAAACACTTGGACATCTTAGGAGGTACAGTATGTAGATTGTGTTAATAGAAACTTAGCCCAGCTGTGTCCCAGTGGACCCCTCTGCAACCCTTTTCATTCAGGGCAGAGAGATAGGCCATCTTCAAAGTCCTTATTGCCTCTTTGTATCGACCAAGCTTCCCTCCCGCCCATGAGGCTTCCTATTAGAAAGGATTTGTCTTACAAGCTTTGTGTGCAGCCACTCACCAAAACCACAAAAATGGAAAATATGTAATTTTCTTACTTAATATAAATTATAATGTTCTTTCATCTTTTACACTTAACAGACTGAGGCTGCATTTGGTACCCAACATCATGGTTTTGTATTATCAAACACCAGCACCAGTTCTTTTTAATGAAATGCTCCTTGTGTTCCTAAAGACCCTCCACGTCATGAAATCAGATTTTTTTTCATATTATATTTATTTTTTGTTTTATATCAACACTCTACTGATTCTCAGATAACCTTCCATCTTTGCCTCCTGTATGTCATTTCTACAAGCTGCAGTCACACCACTATCACAGATCTTCTAGAATGTGGGCGGGCTGCAAACCTGGTGCTGATGACTGACAGAAGAAAATGCTTCTAAAGATTTCATTTGGTGCGATTAGATATTGCCTTACCACTACACGGCAGCTTCACAAACAAACTACAGAATAAACTAATGGTTGCACTTCACACAACAGTACTTTGATAGCCTGTCTTACATAGTCCCATGATATGTTTCAGACACAAATATAACATACAGGTTTCACATGTAATCTGTCAGTGTCCTCAGTAGGGATGCACTGGATTCGGATATTGGAGCCGATACTGGAAAAAAATACAATATCGGGTATCGGCTTCAAATATCTGATACTGAACCGATACCAGTTTGGGATCTCAACGCCTTAAAAACACAACTTTTACCACCTAAATCTAAGTGAATATGGGCATGCTCATGCTGTATATCATTTTGAAGCTCAGACCCAACCTGGAGAATTAAATCGCTGAGTTAGATTTAACATAGCAGGCTAAAGCTAGCGGGAGCATGCTAATGCTAACGAAAACTAATCACGGCTGGGTCAGAAACTATGATAGAAATACCTAAAGTGGCCTAAAAAATCACTGCTGAAGCCAAGTGTTTGCATTTTAGTTTAAGAAATAACTGATCTAACATATTTGTAATGATCAGATCACTTTATGTGAGTTGTTTATATTAATGTAAGTAAGTGCTGTATTTGTCATTGTACAAGCGTACAACGAAATAGTGTTCAGGTGTTAGTCCTGAGCCGCTGCGACTGAGCCGCGCTGCCATTGTGGGCCGACCTGACCCGGAGGCAGGGGAAACTGTAGCACCTGGTGGAAACCTGGCTGCTTTCAGTGCTCCTCTGATCCTCTGAAACGGTGCACCACTTCCTGGGTTTGTCCCTGTTTCAGAGTGTGGTGTCCGGCACCGGTCAGCTCCTTCACCTCCTCCTACCTCCTGCGGTCTTTCACCATCTTCTGAGAAGAGCTTAGCAGTTAATCTGTTTTATTCTCCAGTGAACGTTAGCCAGAACAATAGTTTGGGGGTAGGGGTGTCCATGGTTAACCGATTAACCGGTTAACCGTTAACCCGAGTAAAAGCATTTTGCTCGGTTAACTGGCGTGTATAATTTGCCGTGCCATTGGAAATATTTGTAATACATTATTGCAACACCAGAGACCGCCAGAGCGCTCCCAAACATTTGTTCACGAGAAGCCGTCATCGCGCATGGCTAGCTAGTTTAACTTTTCAATATGAAGCGGGCCATAAACAGCACAGCATGGGAGCGCTTTACAACCGAGAATGATGGATCAAAATGCAAGTATTGCATTGCAGTGCGCCTTAGATATACTTCAACTTCGTTGTTGTACCATCTCAACAGCTGACACCACTTAGGAGGAAGCTAGGTAAGCTAAAGGCACAAAACTTGCCTTTCTCGTTATTGTTAAAACGTGGTGGAGAGATAAGTGTTGTTGTTGTTGTTGTAGTAGTACGCATGAATGACTGTGTCTTTGCACAATGTTTAAAAAAAAAAAAAGCGGCTAAAGGTAAAATAAATAAAAAATACTGTAGGGCCATGTGAACACAAGTCAGTGACCTACTTTGACTACTCTGTCATTACCACTGCATTTTATTTCTATAAATTAATTTAGTTTTAAATGTGTTCCAGCCATTTAATAAAGGTGTTAACAATATAAAACCCTATTCGCGTCTGTCAGTATAACGTAACGGAGGGGGCGGCGCGGGTGGGGTTTTGGGGTTGGTTAGTGCGCAAACTAATGGTTAACCGGGTATTAACCGCTAAGGGCCTCGGTTAACGGTTAATGAAAAACTTGAAAACGTGCAGCCCTATTTGGGGGTCTTGTCTGGATACTTGTCTAGATACCTCCTTCCTGTAGCTCCTCTTGTTTCGCCTCCACTGTGCTGCCGGTGCGGCACTTTTAAGAAAGTCTCTTGGTATCGGTAAATATTGGATATTGGCAGATACGCAAACCCCAGTATTGGTATCGGTAGCAAAAAAGCTGGATTGGTGCATCTCTAGTCCCCAGACAAGCAAATGTTCAAGTCATACTCTTTACTGATAACAATTGTAGTGCTTTATGCTCAATCAAAAACAACTTTTACATAAGGTAGAAGTTGTTTATTTTTTCATTTTCTTGTTGTTTTGGTTCTTAGCATCTAACCCCCACCACCAACCGCCAACTGTTGATCGGAAAACCCACAGCTCGCCTTCAGATTTTGTAGTGCCATTTTGAAAGGGAACCTGGAAGTGTGCTCATTACGACACAACTGATTTGCAAGCATGCCGTTAACTATGAAACCTTGTATTTTCTGTCACATTTCCACTTCTGTCTACAGAGGGCGCTCCTGGCCAAGTCGAAATCCTGACCAAGTACACAGTCCTTACTCCTAAATTGTGTTTTAATTTAAAAATATCATAAGATTCAGTTTATATAGTAATTTTATTTGCTTGTACAGATCATAATTTCCGAAGCACTTGTTTGGCCAACTTGCATTTTACACATCACAAAATCTCTTCAGTATTATTGGCTCTCTACTGTACAGCTGGAAGGACAGAGGCAGAAAACTGTTGAACACGACTAAAATATGACACGATCTGTCTTCACCCTCGCACTGGAGTGGAGTCTTTCAGGAATATATTAACAACACTGCAGTAAAAAAAAAGCACCCCACAGCGGAGTAGCACAAGCTGAACCCATCAAATTAATCTCAGATAAATTTGCAAGTCATCATCATTATTCAAATGTTTTAGAAGCTGAATAAAAGATCAAAGAATCAAGGATGTAGTGAGATGACAAAGATGCATGACAGAAAAAGATGAGAGGCAGAAAAGTGGGGAATAAAGAGGAAGTTTGCAAAGCAGACACATTTTGATGGACAAAGGGGAGGCATTATAAGAGCAGATAGGCAGACAAACGCATAGGAGCTGGCAGCTGGGAGAAGTCTGGAGAGCAGGCAGTCAAACTCAATGTGCGGGGCCACTGTCATGCAGATTGATAGATTCATAAATAATGAATTCCTAAAAACAGGTGAAATCAGCCCTGTAAATAAATGTGTTGTCTTATCTCTGACCAACAGCCAAATGAGCCGTCACTAATGCCTCAACACATTTCACTGCATGTATGTCAGGCTTTCCAGCATTAAAAATCACTTACCTGCCCCCTATTATGGATGATGACAGGCTTCAGCCAAGCTTACAGAGTGCCCTTTGTGTTGCTAAACACAGGAGTTATAATAAACACAGACTAAAACAGAAAATGTCTATTTGCAGTCAAAGTATTTGTATGGCATTACGTATGTAAACACATTTTTAGACATTTTTCAATAAATTGGAATTGAAAGCCATGTGGTCAGTTGAATTTGCCTTCCATTTTGCAGGTTTATGAATTTTTTATGAAAATCTAAGGCAGTGCACAGTGCTAGAAAGATCCACAATGTCATTCTAATGATTGCCTCTGAGGCCCACAGACTTCATCTTCAGGCTCAAAGGAGGAGCACAGCTGTACTCTGCTCCTGATTCATACAGGTTAAAGCTTTCATTTCTGGCCACGGCAGCCCCCAACTCTCATTTCTTTTCTCCACCACTTGTATATGCTGCTTTCGACTTTCCATTTTGTTTCTATTTTTCTCACCATATATCATTCCTATGCTGTCACTACACACAATGAATTCAGTTTTGACATTATCACAGATCCTAACTGCCAGAAAGCTAATACAAGATGCACACTGGTTAAGCTTGTAAATTAGCATCACTCTAAATTGCATCGTCCCAAACACATATGAGCGGGATGTATGTGTCACAGTTGTGCAGCTCCACAGCCAAATAAAAGTGCGCTCTGAACACTGTCCCTCAGAGTCAAAGGCAGAGCTTCACAGTCCTCAAATGCACCGCTGTTGGTGTGTAGAAATTGTGGACGGAGGAGAAATTTTGTGTTGCACCTGAATGTGAGCTTGCTGCCTGGAAGACATTTGGTATACTGTTTTACTCTGAATTATTAAACGCTGCCTCTTATTGCACTGGAATAGTTTAGAGGCCACAGACTCCAGCTGTTGGCACACTACTGTATAATTCATATACCTCACTCTTTTGAGTATGGTTATTTTTGATACCGAGCTTTATGATGATGGACATAACAGAAGTCCTAAGTGTGACCGTTAAACCCCCCCCCTCACAGTGGGGATGATGTTGATGGTGCTAGCTCAGCTCCTGCAGCGTGCAGGGGTAAACAGGCTGAAGCCTTCAGCAGCAGCACAGATCGCCCTGACACTGGCTCCCAGAGAGGCCCTGCTGACAGCCCTCCTCTGCAATGCAAATCCCCACTTCCACATGAGCAGGCCCATCACAAGCTCTCCCTGTACACTTGTCTTCATGTCATTACCCCGGGGAGCGCCACACTCGGTCCCTCTCCTCCAGCCCGGCCTCACGCTGGCACCCTCCGCTCAGAAGGAGAGAGGGTTTAAAACAAAGGTCTGCTTGCCTGACGTGTTGGCAGCCATGATGGAGGGCTGCCACAGGCTATTTTCACTGGTGCCTCCTGTCACTCACACTCCTCTCCTTGCCCTGCAGCCATGTGCACTGTATTTCATTAGGCCTGATTTTTGCTGACAAATGCTGGCTGTCGTGCTGTGCAGCCCCCTACTCTCTCTGGACATTACACCAAAGTGTGGCTGGATCTGCCTTACAAATGAGTTCCCTCTGGCTCCACAGCACAACTGTGCCATTTCACATGGCCACAGGCGCAGCACATAAACTGGGTCGTTTTAACTCTCAAAGTATGACCTGCATGACCCGCTGACCACTTTTATTTTCATCCCATTTTAACTATTCTGCCACTTTCTCACAAGTTCTACAGACCTCCCCAATGGCTTTGAAGCCCTATAGGCACAATAACTAGCTTTTTTTTTATATGTATGATTTATCTGCTTGTTTATTCACTGACACAAAAGGCTGTTGTAGTTAAAGGCCAGGGAAATAGAAAAGTAAAATGTGCAAGAGGAAGTGCACACAGGAGCTACTCCTTTAACCCAGATTTCTGTAATAGCTGATAACGGACTCACAGAAAGTTCTCCAGCCACAATAAGAAAAGGGTTAAATAGACTAAAATACAAAAATCATTTGTAGTCTGTATGAATAAAAATAGATTTCTCCTGTGATGTAGCTTAATTACCAGAGAGTGGTGTTGAATCATTTCATTCTCCCCCATAAGCGTTAGGGTTAATAGTAGGCTATGTCATATGAAAGGGGTCACTCACTGTGGTATTAAACACTCAACAATACTGGACCCTGCAATAACTAACTATACCACACAAACTGTTTGTATGACAAATACTTTCTCCAGAGGCTGTGGCATCTTATTCTAAGAAGGAAGACAGGTAATTTAGTATCTTCTGAAAAGCACAGAGACCAGTCCCAGGGGAGAAAAAACTCCCCTAAATATGTGGCTAATGCTCCTTTGAGGAAACAATGGTGAGGTTAAAGGGCTAATAACACCAAGTGTCTGTGAGTAAATGCACATTGTTTAAGATTGTCCTCCCCAGAGACTGCCTGAGACTACAGTAGGTTTTCTGTGAGACTCACACCTGTAAGCATTCACACTATAGATACATAAATAATACACTCATGAGCGGTGCGTCCAAGTGACTGTGTAAGCCAGTGTCCAACAGGCGTCACTATAAATATGTATTTGACATTTGAGTTTGTGATCTCTAAATTATGAGTTTGTGATAGCTAAACTGAATATATATCAGGTATAGGAACAGGAAGTAAATAACTTATAAGGCCATACCCCTCAACTGGAAAGGCATTGATTAACAAATACAAATCTACAAACCACAGACTACATTCTTCAAGCCAAGGAAGCTAATATGTCAACTTCAAAATGAGCATTATGTTATGGATGGCAAGAGACATTTGCAATTCATAGTGTGTGAAAAATGTACCTTTAAACCAGGGGTCCCCAACCTTTTTCCTGCTGTGGACCGGTACAGAACAATGGCCGCTGGCTGCTCTGCTTTGCGACGACAACACTGGAGGACGCCATTGCTCCGCCATTGCTGTAGTACCACCATATAGCCGCTAGTCCCCCATTGGAATCCATTGCACTTTAGACACGTCAAAAACAACTTTAATGCCTAATTTTTTTGGAACTGTCAACAGCTGGATATTCCTCCTGTGCTTACGCTGGGTTAGACACAATCAGAGGCATCGGGCTGGTTATCGTAAGAAAATTTTTGAAATCTTGTACTTAATGAGGGTCGGACTGTTAGCATTGGAGCTGCGCGAGCTACACGTCACGCTTTTGGAAAAATGATCGCGAGCTGAAGGGAAAGGGAGAGAGCAGACGCTCAGCGGCGCTGGCGACAGAATGACGTTGGAGCTGCGCGTAACACATTCAGCTGCACGAGGCTGCGCTGATTCTGTCTGTAATAAAACCAGATGAACTCGAGTCCAAAGGATTTGTAGGGAGACTTACTATCAGGAGTTTCGTATATACGAGCTAATTGGCGTGTGGACAGGCCAAAGAGACATAGGAGAAAATGCTTCTCTTTTTTTCTTTTTTTCCCCCCATTTCTCTGCGGCCCGGTAGCAAATACGTCACGGCCCGGTGGTTGGGGACCACTGCTTTAAATCACAAGACTATAGTTTTCTAAGTGTATAGTTTTATAGACATGTTAGCTGAAGCACAGAAAACATACAGTCTTGCCTAAAGGCTCATATGTAATGTGTCACCTCTCTTTGCAACAAAGCCTCCAAAGCCTTCAAGCACTCCATACTGACCGAATGCTCTGCTGCTGCCCTGAGCTGCCCACACAGAGCACCCAATCACACAGTACACTCACATAACTCCAGCCTTCACAACGTGAATTATTCAGCTTTAGCCGCGGCGAGGCTAGAGGATGAATAGGCTCGGCTGGGGCTGTTAAACAGGGGCATAACATGCATGCAAAAGTAGTGGTTGGGCCGTGTGTAATGTTGTGTACGGACTAGGGCTGAAACAACTAATCGATTAATCGACAACTAATCGATTATTGAAATACACGACAACTATTTTAGTAATCGATTAATCGTTTTCTGGTTCACACAGACTCAAATAGAGCAAAAATGTTATGAAAATGTAGTATATATAATGTAGTAGTAATGTAGTTTGATGAAAACCTACTTTGTTTTTATAGTTAGTGTCTGTACTGTTTTGTACATTGTTAATTTCATGAATATCTGTCTGTGTCTCATCCAATCAGAAAGCAGAATTAGCGCTAAGAGCCTCCAACAAACATTTACTTTAAGTTTACTCCATTAACACGTCCTCAAGCGGCGCCACTTAAGCATTATGTGATAAAAAAAAAGAAAAAAATGCAGATTAATCGTAAACAATAATCGATAGATTAATCGATTACAAAATAATCAGTAGTTGCATCCCTAGTACGGACATATAAGCTGTATACAGTATGTCGGGAACAGGCTCATTCTTATAGTACAAGGTCGGTGCGTCCATAGTCATACACACCCCACAAATCCTGTTACTCTAAGATGAGCTGATCCCCACAGCACACGTAAACAAACATGCATCTATGACAACACAGCGGGATAAGTGAAAAGGGCAAAGTGCAAGAGGGACAGTGAAGGAGAGAAACGGCTGAAGGAGGAGAGAGGAGCCATTGCGAGGGAGGGAATGCATTTAGAGTGTTGACATTGCAGTAGCCCACATGTGCGAGCTGAGGCATAATCTTCTCCCTGTTCTCGTTGGCTTTTTAATGCGCCTGCTATTTCCATAAACCTGCCTCCTGAATCACTGCCAGCCTCGCGCACTCCCCACAGGTCACACTGGCTAATACTGGGAGTAAATGCGTGCAGCAAACACATTTTCAACCAAGGCCTCTCCAAGACAATCACGGCTGTTCACAAGGCTACCCTGACAAAAGGACGGGGAGAGTGGGAGGGGTGGGGTGTGTTTTTCTTGCTACAGCGGATAGACGTGCTGCAGTGACAATGATTATTTCTGGATTGGCTGGGGCTGTGGAGTAGAGGATGGAGTTTAGAGGACTTAGGGAGTGGGTGGATAGTGGAAATTATGAAAAGTTTTCAGTGGCACTAAAAATGGTCCTGTAACCTGCTGTAGTATAAGTTCTAGAGTAAATGGTCTTTTCCACTGAGCATCAAAACCCCTTTCATGTTATAGAGAGTGGTCTACTAAATCTTTATCGAGGGGCAGCGAGAGAAATCACATTAAAACTGCAATTTGATTGGATTTGATGGATCTGCTTATTGCAACGAAACTGTAAATACTTTCATAACATCTCCTGCAAATAACAAAATGACTTATCTGTATGAGGTCTTATGATTATGAATAAAACCTTCTAACTCTATAATTCAGACCTGAACTGATGTAAACATAAATTGCAAGACTAATCGCAATTGCTGAATTCTGAAAAATTGCTCTTAGATTGTGCAGCCCTACATTGATCTGGAACTATTTGTCTCCTTGGTCCACTACCATTCAGATTGCACATTTATCAGAGAGTAAAGCTAAAACATAAGCATTCACTACATGGTCAGGGTCTACATCTATGCTCTGATGTGTTAAACATATTTCAAACTGGTCTCTTAAAGAAATCCATTTCATAAGACTTCAGACGACCACAGACTGAACAATAATATGTCATGACCAATATGCGATCACAGCAATCTGTCACATGTCCCTTTGCGTCTTCAGGCAATGCTTTTACATCTCTCACGGCGCCAGCGAATAGTGCACACTGTACTCACACATTTGAATGCACACAGGTTACAAAGCCAAAGTAACACGCACAGCTGGTAAACTGTCATAGCATGGCGTGTTTCTTCAGCCAAACCCATGTCAGCCATTTGTGTCCCTGAGGTTCCCATCAGACTTCACAGCAGGGATCGCACTGTATATTCCAGTCCAGTACACTTCCATTAGGTCGCACTGTTCCTCTTAGTAACTAACAGGGGACGCGGATAATAACTTCCAAGAACACTGGCCTGTCCTTTCAGCCACGGCGCTTGATACCAGACTCCTGTATGTGGGAGGAGCAATAATGAGGAAGATGTAAAACGCATATTTTTATAACTTAACATAATACTTCGATATAATCTTTCCAATCATTCACTCATATTCTGGTTATTAGATCAGTTACATCCATAGGCGTCGATTTATGTTCTTCCCAGTGGGTGCCCAATCAAAAAAACAAAACAAAAGACGGCGTCAGGATGGATCTAAAAAATTCGTGGTTATGAGACCCCGGTGCTCTACCTATTGAAAACGGAGTACCGGCTTTACAGGTTAGGCTGTATATACCTTGGACAAATTCATTGGTTTTCTGTCACATGGCTTTTTCATGTTACAGATGCCAAAAAATTGTCTTTGTACAGCTACAGTAGAAACCCAGCTACTCTGTGATTCAGAGAATTCAGTTTTCCTATAGATGTTAGCAGTAGCCATCAGAAGTGGGAAATTGTGATGCTCGGTAAAAGAAGTATGTGCAGATCTTTTGAGAGATAAGTTTATATAATTAGAATATCTGAGCTAAATGCTACAGGTGTTGTGATCTGACACTTGTGATCTGGTTGCTGTCGTCTTATCATATTTTACTTTTTTAATTTTATTTTAATATTCTTTATGCATGCCCTTATAGCAATATACTGTAGTTTGAAAGTTCTTATTATAGCTTATTTTTATCTAAATTCTGTGTTATATGTTTAATGTTGCACGATTGTACCGAGAAAAATTCCTAGTTTTTTGTGAACCTGTTCTCAAACAATGGCAATAAAAACTATTCTGATTCTGATACACACTGTATATAATGCCCACCAAACCTTTCTACAATAGATTTTTGTTGTTTCTTTTTATGTTGATAATGGTGAAACCTCGTAAATTGAAAGTCATAAAATCAATATGCCATTCTTATTTAGAGGAAAGGGCTTCAATCACCATTATTTTTTAGGTTAAGAGAATCCGGATGGAACAAACAATGACAGTGAATCATTCATGCCCCTGCCCAGACCAGTATCAGTTCTGACCAAACAGCACAGCGGCAAGAGTTGGGCTAGGCTGAATCTAAAAATAATCATAATAATAATAGAAATTTAAAAAATGTTTAGCAATTTAAAATTTCAAAGGGAGAAATCGTCCATGATGTCCACAAACTCAGACATTTTGCAAAGCTCTAGGTGCCCTGTCAGCCGAGGTCCAGGTGGATTTTCTGCTGTAGAACCACGGAGCGGCCGTTAATGAATCGCCCACAAGTCTGAGAAGGCAGTACCCTGTCGAGTTCTTTTAATACATTCATACTACAGGCTTGAGGCAGGGCCCGTTCTGGACTGACAAGTGATAATGAACATACCTGACAAAGACACACTGTTTTCTATTGACATAAATGTATTCTTAATATAATCAATACAGACCAAATAAAATCTATGCGCTTTGTGAACATGCAGCAGGAGTTAGAAACCTTTCAAATACAACTGAGGGAGCTAACCACTATGCAACAACACCCCTCCACCCAGCTATATATTACGAACAGTATTATCGCAAAGCGCATCAATGAACACTGGACTTGTATACACAACATGAGGCTTTAATAACGAGCCTAACTGGTCAAAGGCCCTTGCAAGAGATGGATGCAGGTGTGAATTATTCAACACATCAATAAGTTTTGAGTTAATGTTTCATAACTTATCGATGAAAATGTTTGAACTCTACGGTAATAAGACCAGAGCCCCGGGCAATATCTGAATATCAAGTGGAACTGAGCAAACAAAAAACTGGCAGATTTACTTACCATCGAGCGTCGAGGAAAGAGCTTGCATCGTGAAAGAATAAAGTGGGAGAGGACAACGCTAACAAAACACGCAAAGTTCACACTGTATGAATGACATACAGTACTGCGTTTTTACATCGATAGCTTGTGTGTGAGGCTTTGTACAGGTCAAGCGTGTTAAATAGTAAGATGACTGCAGTCGTGTAGGCTCATTTGTGAAGCCTAACACCCGTCACTGTCGGTACTTCTCTACGACACTGTCTGTTTCAGGAACGCTGGAGACGGACAGAAAACAGGAGGATGTGTGGTGGTCGGGGAGAAGGAAGTCAACAGGAGGCACCTACTGCAGTCAAAGGTGCACGGGGCTTCAACGGCGGCAAGTCTCAAACTCATTCCCAGCCAGAAATGATTAATTGATGTAGGTTTACAACTTGTCAATTACGTAGCCTATAAAACCGAATGGGTCATTTTCCTGCTACTTCCTTCGCGTGGATTACTATAGGTGCCAGATGGTTTGACAGTTTTGGCTAGAGCGCACCATCAGACTTGTTAGCGTCTATGCCTGGCCCCTCTTGGCCTTAATCTAAACATGAAGCCGTACGGTCCCCGGGGGAAGGTTAAAGTCCCGGACCGCCTGCTGAGCGGGGGAAAAAAGAGAGTGTTCTTAATGAATGTGAGATCTGAGAGACCGCGACGACAAAATGCTGCAACATACGCCGTTTTAGCGAACATTCATGAACACATCCTCTGGCATTTTACACAGGGACTTTTAATCTCCCCGTCTTCTATTATTCAAATGCCAAGGAAAATAGAGGAATAAGCCCTGCGGCGCCGAGCTTGGCTAATTTGCAGGATAAACAAAAGTTCCTTCTTCTTTTTTTTTACAGCAACTGGAAAAGTGTTGTAGTTTGTGTTCATTGTATATATTAATATTTATCTGGTACACAACTTTTGCCTGGGCGCCTCTTCTGTTTATTGCGAGGGTGTGGCCTGATGAATCTGAGAGTACGCGTTTTTTGACATTAGGGCTTTGTGAGCATGCCGTATGGTAATATTTTCTGCTCTTTATACAAGCAATTCCCAAATGAATGTTTAGCTGTCTACCAATGAATAATACATGTTTTAACATTTTTGCCTAACATCAACTGAAGTTACCACAGCAAACATTCATGTCATGAAGTCAGCGGCATAAAAGCCTAATATGCTGTACCTGATGTAACGCGTTCTGCTTATTTGTTTGTTCAAGGTCTCAGTCAGCACGGGTTTCAATGGGAGTTCACTGGACTGGGCTGTTTGAGAAGAGGATGTGTCGCCTCTCAGGCATTCACTGAGCTGTGGTGAACGCAAGGTCTTCTATCTTTATTTTTTCCGGCTTTGGGACAAGGCACAAGGACACGACAGGATGTTAAAAGAAGCATGCAAAGATAATGTACTGTAGAAGCTGCACAAATGCAAAAGTGATACTGAACTTGCTAGACCGTCTGCATGCCGGGTTCAAACTCTGGCATCCCTTTGTGACTATTGTATGATGCAGCACACAGCAGACACATAGAAAAGTTAAAAATGGGCTTTTCAAACAGCGGGGAGGCAGACTGAAATGCTTTCCAAAGTAAGAGTGCTGCTGGCTGGTGTGTTTTGTGTGTGCAGATGGCGCGGCAGACCTCCACAGAAGAAGTCAAACGCAGGACAGAGGAGCGGGGGACGGACAAACAGACAAGACAGACACGCGACACTTACCCCTGGCAGTGTCTTCTGTTCGTGGAGAGCGTTCTGGGCTTTGATGGCCGACTCCCGGGCGCAGTAAGTGAGAAATGCACAACCTGCAAACAGAGGGACGTCCGAACACATTATTACTACTAACACATGCGCAATTGTTGCTACCAAACAGAAAACTAATAACATGTAATAAAAGTCAGCCGGCGGAGTAGAGCATGTCCTGAAGCGAGCAATAGCGCAACTGACAACAAAGAATAAAAGACTTGATCTGAAAATGTGACTCCACTATTAAAATTCCATATAGGACAGAGGGAATGGGAGTGAGTACTGAAGCAATCATTTTCCCCCTGACTGTCTGAATAAATAGATTTGCTTGTGTTCTATTAATGAGGTTCATAGGGGTTACCATGCATCATATTCCTGCCACTTTGAAGATGGTTTATTAGCAGCGTGCACATTTGGGATCTCATTTCAACAGCAAAATATATTCAGTGGGTGGTGATGTATTATAATGGCTTGGCCCAGGCCATGTTTGAGTTTTTATTTATTTATCTATTTATTTATTTGTGTGCTCTTGCGGTCTTATTCAGCATATGCAACTCTGTACTTTGACATTCATATCTGTAATCTCGCCATTTTTTTTCGCAGAAGGTCACCATAGCAAATGATGTGGACTGTACTTTTCTTATTTCAGCACCTTCATTATGGTCATTATGCACTTTCAGGCTTAAGTACGTTGATGTCCTTGATATCAGTAACTAATGTCAAGAAATCTGTCCATGAAAAAACTTGCCCTGTCGACAGATTTATTGAAACTAGTTACTCAAATCAAGGACACATGTACTCATTTCTAGTTTACTTTTTGCAGTGTGGACTCATCTTCTCCTGGCGCACAGCTTAAATATATATTTTAGCATAACCTGCTTTTGAAGGGAGGTGATTTGAGCAGTGAAATGATCAGAAAAACTCTGGCTCTCGGTAAGAAAAGGCACTGAATATTCAGGATGAGACAACTTTGCGTGAATGAAACAAAACACCTGGTTTGTTTGTCTTGAGGGAACAACATAATAACTCGAATAATGAAATTGAGTATGCAGAAGTGAGCGCCAATATAAAAAGCACAATTAATTAAAATTAAGAACATTTAAGGAAATGTTTTGAAGATGTTACAAATCTCTAGTATCAGGATGCTTGCTGCGTGCTGCTTAGTCACAAGTCACCGTCCCTTTTGAGGAGACGAAAAATGGTCCCAGAGCATCCACCGTTATGACCTCAAAGGTGGCTGACTGTAGCAGTGGTGTCACAGAAAAGTCTTCCTTGTCCCAGCACCCTTAAGCTAATGATTTCCAATGAACACTCACAAAATCACTGCATCATTCAAGCTTCTGTCTATTACTCTTACTCTGCTCAGCGTCAGCTCATAAAGAAATGCAAAGGTTGTAAAAAGAAATATGTTTCTGTGGTGCTTGGGTTGCTTGTTTCTGGAAAGACTCAGTGTAATAGGAAGAACTGGTTTATTTTCCTTGTTTGTTTTTCGCTCATTTTTTACTCTCTTAAGGCACATGTGGTTTGTTTACTTGACAAATTCTTTCCCTATCTCAAAATAAGGAACATGTATTTTGCATTACAATCGAAAACATGATTTATTTTTTAATATGTAATGCATGAAGCATTGAGAATGAATTCATAAACACACAACTCAGGGAAACAACAGAGAAACATGAATTACATTCAAATGTGATTCTGCTTTTTAATGTATGGCTTAATAAGAATTTGCAGGCCATGGGCAAAAAAGCTTTAACAACCCTATAATTGGAATCCAAACACGTACAAATTGCCAGTGTTGCGATGCATACCAAGTGCAGAAGAGGGAGCTCGGGGTAGGGGCATGATGAAATTGTCTGAAACACAACAAAAAGCCACTGTAATCTGAGCCTGCTGACACAGCACTGGGGAAGCCATGCTGTTGTGAGGAGATGATCGTCTGCATCATATGAGAAAACTTTAAAAGTTATTTCTCAAACAATGATTTCAGCTCGAGGGCTAAAGCCAAAAACTCTCCCATATGTGCCCACTCTGCTTCTCTTTACCGTGTTGGATTTATGCACTCTGTAAGCACTTGTGTGAAGGGAAAGTGGACCAATTACCCTCAGTCACCATTGTGAATTCACTTGTAATTAAACACTACAGTAAAGAGAAAAGTGCAGTTAAGACAGCTATAGAAAAACAGTATACAGTCAGAGAATTTCTGCCCAATTCAATTTTCTCTGTGGCTGCAAATGATAGTGCAGACTATTTGGTTATAGTAAAACAGCTCAGTTACAGTTTCATGTTTACAATTTCTTTTTATTATTGTCTGTTTCCAGACAATAGACAGAAAAGGTATATATTAAAATAAATGTTTAATAATAATAAATAATAATAAATAATAATAATGTTTTAATAATAATCAAATAAATAAATAAAAATTGATAAAAGGGGGAAAGGAAAGAGAAAGAGGAATGACTAAGAGATGGGAATATGTTTATATGTATGTGCTTATGTATGTGTATGTGTTTATATGTATATGTATGTGTGTTTATTTCTTGTTTGTTTGCTTCTTCCTTTCCTCTTCTTCTGCTCTTCAAATCATCCAATTATTGGTCCACCCCCCTCTCTTGGATTTTATCTATTTTAAATTATTATCATTAATATTATTATTATTGTTGGGTGGATTATTATTATTTATTTATTTTTGTTTGCTTTCTGTTTTTGTTTACTATTATTATCTTTTATTTATTTTTTGTGTGCTTATTTTCCTTTCCTTAAACGCCAGCCTCTGTCATCCACCATGGCAATTCCCATAATCAATATTATTGAAATCCACGCACACACACGCGCACACACACACACACACACACACACACACACACACACCCTCATCTACCCTCTCTCTCTCTCTCTCTCTCTCTAATGGAAAAACACAGCAAAATATCTTTACAATGTAAAAACAAATTCGTGTCCATTCTTGTTGTCTGGGTCTCCCCACCCATTAATGTGTGCATGTCCCCTTCCTTCAACTGTCGTCATGTTTTACCCTGTTTAACAGAGTCGTTAGCTCTGTTGGTTTTGTATGTTTTTTTGTGTATAATAAAACTCAAAAAAATAAAAAATAAAAAGTAAATGTTTATTTTTCTTATTTAAAAAAAACAGTTAGCAGTAGTTGGCAGTTTTATTAAGTTACTAATTGCTAGTTTGCTATCTGCTAGTCTCTTCATGCTTGCGTCATGAGTTGATATCCTTTGCTTAGCCTTGATTCTTGATGAGTTAAACTGACAAAGACTGACAGGCTGCGTGCCATTAATGACCATCACTGACAATATTTGTCTCACAACATGTCAACCCTAGCTGGCAGCCAGCTAACAATAACATTAATACCAAAGAACCAATCAACTGTACATGACTCACATTACAGTAGGCCAGTGAAAAACAAGACTAAAGCTTCATTATGGCACATAGACCGAACCTAAGCTAGCAAAGCCTTGAAAAATAAAGAGGTGGAGTCCTCTTATGAGGACGTAAAACATACAATACTTAAAAACTAGAACTAGAACATGAATGAAAGACTCTTCAAACACAGACATCAAACATCCAGGTATATTTAATATCAGAAGCTGGTTCGTGGTGAAATGTCGGCTTGCAGTGCCTTTGTGAAAGTACCAATACACCTTCAACTTTTGCACATTTTGTCATGTTTACAACCATAAACGTAAAGATTTTTTTTTAAGATATTTATTTTTTACTGAAAGTTCACACACAAGTAACAAACACCTGTGAAGTGAAAGCAAAATTATACATTATTCTTTTATTTTACAAAAAATAGAAAAGTGAAAAGTGGGGCGTGCACAAGCATGTGCATAACCATTAAATAGAGGCCACCTGTGTGTAATCTACTCTCAGTATAATTCCAGCTGTTCTGTGAGGGCCTCAGAGCTATGGTCAGAGTGTATTGTTCACTAAACAACATCATGAAGGCCAAGGAGCACACCAGAGAGGTCAGGGATAAAGTTGTGGAGAAGTTTAAAGCAGCGTTAAGTTATACAAAGATTTCCCGAGATTTGAACATCTCACGGAGCACTGTTCAATCCATCATTTGGAAATGGAAAGAGTATAGCACCACTGCGAACTTACCAAGACACGGGCGTCCACCTAAACTAACAGACCGAACAAGGAGAGCACTGGTCAGAAATGTAACCAAGTGCCCCAAGATAACTCTGGAGGAGCTGCGACGTACTGCCGCTGAGCTGGGGGAATCTGTATATGGGACAACTATAAGTCGTACTCTACACAAATCAGGCCTTCATGGACGAGTGGCAAGAAGAAAGCCATTATTGAAAGGAGGCCATAAGAAATCCCGTTTGAAGTTTGCTAGAAGTCATATGGAGGACACAGCTACCATGTGGAAGAAGGTGCTTTGGTCAGATGAGACAAAAATTGAGCTTGTTGGCCCAAATGCAAAACGTTATGTATGGCACAAACCTAACACTGCTCATCGTCCTGAGTGCACCATCCCCAGTGTCAAATATGGTGGGGGGAGCATCATGCTATGGGGCTGCTTTTCCTCAGCGGGGACTGGGAAGATTGTAAGAATAGTTGGGAAGATGGATGGAGTCAAATACAGAGACATTTTGGAGTAAAACCTGATGAAGTCAACAAGAGAATTGACCCTAAACACAAAGCTAAATCTACAATGGAATGGTTTAAAAACAAACATATAAATGTGTTAGAATGGCCCAGTCAACGTCCTGAACTAAATCCTATTGAAAATATGTGGAAAGACCTGAAAACTTCTGTTCACAAACGCTCTCCTTCTAATTTGACAGAGCTGTGTCCTCCATATGACTTCTAGCAAACTTCAAACAGGATTTCTTATGGCCTCCTTTCAATAATGGCTTTCTTCTTGCCACTCGTCCATGAAGGCCAGATTTGTGTAGAGTACGACTTATAGTTGTCCCATGTACAGATTCCCCAGCTCAGCGGCAGTACGTCGCAGCTCCTCCAGAGTTATCTTGGGGCACTTGGTTACATTTCTGACCAGTGCTCTCCTTGTTCGGTCTGTTAGTTTAGGTGGACGGCCGTGTCTTGGTAAGTTCGCAGTGGTGCTATACTCTTTCCATTTCCCAATGATGGATTGAACAGAGCTCTATGAGATGTTCAAATATTGGGAAATCTTTGTATAACTTAATGCTGCTTTAAACATTTCCACAGCTTTATCCCTGACCTCTCTGGTGTGCTCCTTGGCCTTCATGATGTTGTTTAGTGACCAATACACTCTGACCATAGCTCTGAGGCCCTCACAGAACAGCTGGAATTATACTGAGAGTATTGTAGATTACACACAGGTGGCCTCTATTTAATGGTTAGGGCAAGGTGTGAACATTAGGAATGTTATAAAGGCAATTTAATGCACTCAGAAAATGCTGTATGAATACTTGTGCACGCCCCACTTTTCACTTTTCTGAAAATAACAGTATCACATTATAATTTTGCTTTCACTTCACAGTTGTCTGTTACTTGTGTGTGAACTTTCAGTAAAAAATTCAAAATAAAATCTTTATGTTTATGGTTGTAAACATGACAAAATGTATCCGCGATCTTGTCCTTTCGGTCATTACCCAAATCTCATGACCATAGGTGAGGGTGGGAACGTAGATCGATCGGTAAATTGAGAGCTTTGCCCCGACTCAGCTCCCTCTTCACAACAGTCCGATACAGCGACCGCATCACTGCTGACGCTGCCCCGATCCGTCTATCGATCTCACGCTCCATCCGTCCCTCACTCGTGAACAAGACCCCGAGATACTTGAACTCCTCCACTTGAGGCAAGGACTCTCCACCGACCTGAAGCGGGGAAACCACCTTTTTCCGGTGGAGAACCATGGCCTTGGATTTGGAGGTGCTGATCCTTATATAACAAAGATTATTCTGAACAATAGGGGCTACATAAAAACACATACTTTGCTGTGCACTGTCAATCTTACAGTCAAGTCAAAGACTGTGCTACTTTCCAAAATGCTTCACTTTCTTTTACTGCCACTTTCAAGCCCTGCTCCATCCACGTGCCCCAGGGGAGTTGAGCTACCCCTGGTGCAATGAAAAAGTGTGAACTTGTTCTCAATGTGGCATTTCCTTGGCCAGAAAGTGTGAAGGTAGCAGAGCCCGGCCCCGGCACTGCTCTTACATCATTTGCACTTGCTGGAAAATGCTATCACTGAAGCTAAAGTATACTTGCTTATTCGTTTACTGCCGGGTGGGTCTCAGAGGGGACTGATCGGCTTTTGGGGTCAGAAGCTGAAGCACACATCATCAGTGCTGATACAATGTGATTATGGCCTGAACCACTGCCAGGAGCACAGACAGGGACGCAGTGCCACACAGTGAGAGAAGGAAGACCTAATCAGTTTGGGCTCTGAGAAGCTTTTAACTCACATAATCACGTTCAGTGGTGACTCCAGTGTCACTCAATGACATCTGTGTTTTACTTTAGGTCCTGCATACTTTTAAAGTCCTGGATTTATTTACTTACATGTAGCTCATTATTTAAACGTATAGATAGAATAAATGTATTTTTTGTGTTTTAGGTCCTAGAAGCTTATATTATCAAATTGCATTCACTTTAACAAGTTGTGATTGTGTTCACAGTCAAATAAACATAAAGATGTTTGGAAGACAGAGTACGAGATGTAATGAAGACGAGCTGAAGCATGCAGTTGGCACTGACTTTCCGAAATGCCCTCACTCATTGTTCTGACAACAATATTTTCTCTGCCCACACTTAATGGGCTTGTAATGAGCACAGTAATATAAGCACTAGCCTAGCGTAACCTGTAAACCTTAATTAAGTCAGACAGCCACCTTAAAGGGGCGCCGTGTGCAGTCACCATCTCCTAATCCTGGGGCCGAGAGTACTCTTCCATCAGTTTTTCATCAGTCGATCCATGCGTTCATGGGCTCCTAATCCCCCTCCACTTCTCCTTTCACTGCTCCTCCCCTCCGCCTCTCACCTTGAGCTATGCCGGGAGCTGGGCTGTTGGACGGGGGGGGGCATCGATGTCCATCATGAGGACAAGAAGTAGTCCCGGGACCTTCCCTGCTATCCTTTTTGACCCCTGACTAGAGGACCAGCCATTGATTTGTTGCTCCTCGCTCACGCAGTCTTGACTAGGCCGTGAGCAGCAGTCAAACAGATCCATAGGCAGCACGTCCCAGAGGACAGGCACAGTGAGTTATTTGCACGAGCCGAATTGTGTTATCATCTGGTGACCGATGTCTAATCAGTGTGACAAATGCTATACATTTCCGAAAGAATTGTTTGCATGTCATTGGACTAATAGTGGGTTAAAGCAGGGGTATTAAGGCAAACGCACACGGTGAAGCAGTGGAACTTCAAATGGCTTTTCTAAAACGACAGGGCATTTATCTTTTGTAATTATTTATTTATTGCCAAATTACGGCTTGTAGGGCAGTGCTGTAAGAGCGACCAAACATGACTTTTTGTTGCATGTTAATGCGTAAGTTGGCGACAGACAGGAGTTTACCTGCTGCAGGGAGTCGCTGCTTCTTCCGCTCCTCCTGCCCCTCGCTACAAAGTTTATAGCGGGCCCCTTTTCTGTCAGAAACCAGACATTCGTCACTGTTCACTGCAGCAGTGCAAAAAGCATGTTTTCCTCGGTGCCATGCCTAAATCCAGCAAACTGGAATTGTGGAGCGGGGTCAAAAGTGGGCAGGTAAACATTCTGCCACTCTTCATCTTTTTCTTAACATCATCACAATCCCACACCTAAAATGCAATGGCAAAAACTAAGATATGAACTGAAACATTATTATGCACAGTGAGTTTTGTGATAATATCTAATTAAAAACAGTATTCATTCAACTCATTCAAATGCCCAACACGGCTATGTTTTTGAGTAAGTTTCATTCAATAAAGTTTGAGTGAATACTGTTTGATTTGGATCGCTCGAGCTGCATCTCCATGCACTAATGCTCTTTCACAACGTAACAGCAGGATAGCATTTTGGCACCATTAACCCCACTGTAGTGTTTAAAGTAGTCTCGCTACTTCATTGCTGCTCTTAAAGCCAGGCCCTGATCTATAAAGTATATACGAGTGGCCTGCATCCCTGATGAGCGGGCTAATTGACACTGTTAATGGATGGACTTTCACAGAGCTGTAAATAATGTGCTGGGGTTCACACTCAGTGCCTCCTGCTGTAAACTGGAGTTCACCTGCCAACTGTCCCCCCCCCCCCAGCCAACTCTCCTCTGATCACACCATTTACACACAATCAATACAAGTTTCCACACGGCACTCCCCAGTCAAATTGCTCCTGCCATTTGGAAAACCGAACCAAATGACCAAACACAACTTCTCCCTTTAATCAGCGAAAAGGCAACAAAGTAACAGCATAATGTAAAGAGTGTGTGCTTTAATATCACAGTGTCTTCTGGACCACTCCCGATAGGGGAACACTTTGATTGGTTGTTTAATTACAGCAGCATGGGAAGCTCTGTTTTAAAGGTCCTATATCATGCAAAATCGACTTTTTGGAGCTTTTAGCCATGTTGTTATGCTATTTCCTTATCAAAAACACCCCCAGAGCGGTTTTTGGCTTCATTCACGCAGTTCTAAGTAATCCTCCTGAATCCTGCTCTCTGAGCAGCTGCTCCACCCTCTCCTGGTAAACGACTGAGCTGTTCAGTTGTGTCGTCACAGCGGAACGGAAGTGCTCTACGTCTGTAATGTAATGCCTTACGGCCTGATTTTTATTTATTAAACAGCTTTTTTTTTTTTTTTTTTTTTTTTTTTTTTTGAAAAAAAAAAAAAAAAAAAAAAAAAACAGCAACCCTCCGAAGCGTCTGTGCTGTCCCACGACGCTAATCAAGCGCACCCACGGCTGGAGGAGCCATGGATCCGAGCATAAGTGTTGTTTTTGAAGACTGAGCTCTTTCTAACCTACTCTGGACACCGCCTGCTCTTTTTTCTTACCGATAATGCCACGGATGTGCGTTTGGCTACGAGAGGAACAACCTTCCTAAAGAAGAGTGCACTCGCCAGAAGTTGGAATTTCTTTCCGGGATTAAGCTAGCTACTATATCAACCAACCTGATGGATGCTTGGTGAACCTTGGCCATATTCAAAGTGGATTAACTTTTATAACTTTTATAACCAACGCGATCTCATGGGAGTCCAAACTGAGCGGTGAGTCAATCAAAACGCATGTTAGCGTGGGTGTTAGCATGTGTGTTAGCCATTTATGAAACTGCTTTGCACATGTCAACTCCTCATAACTGCATTATGTGAAGTAACTTCACTTTTTGCAGCGATATTTATATTTATAATACTGTAAATGTGGAATGAGCAGAGAGAGGGGCGGAGTTAACTGAATCGAAGCGTCTTATCTTCCGGGTAGGGAAAATACCCCCCAAAAATACTTATATTTCTCTCAAAAATGAGTACTCCATAGTGATAGAGGTACAATATATCATATATATGCCTATACTTTACTTTGGAATGGCTAAAATAGCATGATACAGATCCTTTAAGCACTATGTCTGGAAAGCGGCGCTATAGCGAATTGTAAAGACATCTGTACTCGCCTGCTGCATAAAGTCTTCATCTGATGCCCCGGATGTCACATTAGAAGCGAAATTCCCAATAATAATGTATGTACGTGTCCTTCCCTTTAAAGGTGAAAGACGTTTAAACCTCGGAGACAGGACATTGATCACAGCAAAGCCACAATCACAGATGACTGACAGCAGCAAAACCGTCCGGCTACTAGGAGGCAGATCAGGTTTTCAGACGCTTTGATTTTACAAATTGAAAGATACCTTTTAAGATAAAGCTTCAAAAGCCCAGAGGACGCTGGAAGGGAGAAAAGAAGTGAGGCGGAGAAACACACACTATCCCTTAAACACTAATTGCATGTCGCTACAAACAAACTTGCCCCGAGTACTCATGCATTTGCTCATTAAATTCAATATATAAAATAATTGGCACTTAACAAGCTATACTCCAATTGCGTTTTCCCCATTATTATTTCACATTCTGAAAAATAGGATTTAATGTACTTGTCCTGGTGAGCTTTTTTTCTGACTTCTTTATTTTCACGTGTCACAAAGAGCAAGTGAAAAGTCATAATTAACACTAATGGTCTGACTAACAAGCAGGCAGCGCTAGTAATTGGATCGACATATATTTCCTCTGCACCACCTTTAGCACAGAGAGAAAGGAGAGAAATGGAGGGAGGAAGGAAGGGAGGAAGAAAGGAGGGATTGGAAGAAAGAAAGTTTTAATGAAAGTCTAATGAAACTCTAATGAAAAATTGCAGTCTTCCTCGAATCTAACCCGCACAGCCAACAATAGCAAGACGATAACCCATCCCACCATTAATTAATTTCAGTAGCCGTTTTTAATTAAACTAGATCTATGTTGAATAGTGAAGCGCAGACCAAGTGCCGAGCTGGAAGTGATACAAAGCCGTCACACTGGGCTCATTCATCCAAACGAACATTTGATCATCGGAAAAGAAAAAGAAAAAAAACAGAAAGATTTATCTTTCATACTTGCCTGAGCACTATTTGGCACGTCATTTTGTGGCATATCATTTATAAGTGTTTCCGAGATCTGAGAGAAGGCGCGGGGTTTGCTATTCATATTGGAAAGACAATAGAAGATTTTTGAGATGTGGATGGGTGTTACATTACTACTTTTTGTTTTCCTCTTCAATCTATAAGGTAAAAAACGGTCTTATATTGCTTTATCGCACTAATGAGGAAAAACGTTGAGCCTGAGAAACAAACTTTGCTATTTTTAAGCCCCTGTTAAAATGTGTGAATACTGTAAGCTAAGTCCGATAAATGGAGATCATTTATTGATACAAACAGCTGATGCTTGGTGATTAACAATATAGCTTTTCTTTCTTTCCTACAAAATATCAAAGAGGGTGGTGACACGTAACAGTGCACAGGTGTCTAAAAACACTCACACTACTCCTGAAGAAATTATTTTAAAAATGGTAAATGGTCTCAACTTATATAGCACTTTTCCACTGACGTTAGGCACTCAAGGCACTTTACATCAAGGATCCACTCACCCATTCATACACCAATGTACGCAGACACTGGAGGCAAGGAGGATGAAGTGTCTTGCTCAAGGACACAACAACAGTGTGCACCTTCAGGAGGCGGGATTTGAACCTTCAATCTTCAATCATCAGACGACCCGCGCTACCATCTGCGCCACTGTCGCCCCATTGAGTGAATCACGAAACTTGATTTATCTGAAATTGCTTATTAATCTACATCAATTCATGAGTTTTATATCATAACAGCGTATGACTTTTGTTGTCCAAATGAAATACCCAATTAAAAGGTTTCAGGTTTGAGAGTGAGATAGATTTTTTTTTTTTTTAGACAGTCGTGTGTATTTGCCCCTGAACAGTTTGGCAATAAAGCACAGAAATGGTTAGCTACAACAGTCTTCCTTCACTGAGGAGATGGATGTGAAGACTTGAGACGCTCCACGTGGCTAAAATGATGGGCAGTGTGGGGATGTACAGTAGGGGGGACACGGACATACGTTTGCCCACAGATGCTCCCTCTGCCTCTCTGCCCATGCTCCAGCCCGGGATGGGAGCAGTCTTTTGGGGGAGGCTGGCAGGCAATCAGTGATGTCATGCCAGCAGTGCAGAGATGGCAGCTTAACCTATTTTCAGAAATACCACAGAAGTGCTATTTATAACCATGCTGAGCTGCATGTATCTTCACACGTCGCTCACAGACCTCAGCTTTAACGCGTTTCCCCAATACTAAACGCAAATTAGTATATGTTGATTTTAACAGTGATTGAATACGGTATGCAGCCATTGCCAGTGTTAGCTCAGTGAAATTTAGTGACGAAACTAGCGCATGAGGCTGCACAACTTTGGAAAAATCCAATTGTGTATTTTTTTAACACATTTTGTGATTATGATTAGATTTGCAATTTCCTTTTTTTAAATCAAGACTCAGTTTACGCATTGTGCACTTTAATCATGTCAAGGAGCATTAACATCTAAGAGAAAACTGAAATGAAATGCTAAAAAAGAACTACACAAGACTCACTGGGATTTCATTTCAGAACACGATTGGTTAGCAGGTTTTTATAACAGGCTCCCATAGAAATTCGATATTGCTATATACTGTTGCGTGCAGAGCGCAGCAACAGTATATAGCAACAGCCTGACAAAAAAAAGATTTAACTAACTGTTATGATCTGGGGTCACTGCAGTTGGTCAGGTCAAGGTTCAGTAACACTATGTGCCCAAAGAATGAGACCAGTTGACGACATGAACATCCTAAATAACCAGGTTATTCCATAATAGTGATAATAATAATAATGCATCGGTTTTATATAGCGCTTTTCTGGACACTCAAAGACGCTTTACATTGCATTATTTGTTCATTCCCTACTCGGTTGGTGGTAAGCTACTATTGTAGCCACAGCTGCCCTGGGGTAGACTGACGGAAGCGAGGCAACCAGTCTGTGCCATCGGCCCCTCCGACCACCACCAACCACTCACTCACTACATTCGCTATCATCTTCTTCCCTGACGGCACGGGCGTATTCCAAGATGACAATGCCAGGATTCATCGGGCACACATTGTGAAAGAGTGGTTCAGGGAGCATGAGACATCATTTTCACACATGGATTGGCCACCACAGAGTTGAGATCTTAACCCATTGAGAATCTTAAGGTTTTGCTGGAGAAGGCTTTGAGCAGTGGTCACATTCTTCCGTCATCAATACAAGATCTTGGTGGAAAGTAATAATCAAAGCTAAAGTCGGTCCAACCAGAGATTGGAGCAAGTGACCTTTTTTTTTTTATCAGGCAGTGTGTATGTGATCAAATTAATATCAGCCTTTGCAATTTACTAATTTCCACCACTCAAATGTGCAATTAGTCTTGCAGACCTATTAAAATATATGAATGCTATTTAATTAATTACTCTTTAAAAAAAAAGAGTTTCTTAAACCAGTTTCCTTATTATTTCAGTTTTGATTATACTCAAAAATATACTTTCATTTCTAAGGTACTTGGTCCTATAAGATAAAGATCGCTCTACTGACTTTCCCTATATTCTTTCCAGGACCCAAACGGCTGTAACCTGCGTCTATAGTAGGCTCCCGTGTGTCGCGCGCTGAGCCATCACTCTGCCCGCCTCCTGCCTGGGGATAAAAGCAGCCATTTGTTTCAGCTTCTCTGACAAACGCTTCATCTTTTCCCCTCCACTTATCCATCTGCTCATACATCCATTGTTGTGTGCCCACGTATGTGCCAGCCTCCCTGTCCCCATCCCTCTCTGTCACGTCAGGACAGCTCAGCGCACGGGATCAAGCCACAGTGCTAAGTCATATTCACACTCCGCAGATACATGTAATACATTTGTGTAATATTCATTCACACCGGCATCAAGGGCTCAGGGCATTTGGCATTCAGAGAGATGTGACAGCTTGACTAATCTCTGATTGTTTTTTCGGCCAAAACACTGGGGTTACACACAGCCCTCCAAGGCCACGGTAGTATAAGGCAAGACAAATAACTTATTATTTTGCAGGCTTGTACGAGGCTTTATCGCATGAGTTATCCTGAACCGTTCCAAAATAGAGAGGGATTATCACAAAACATTGCATTAAAATCTCCTCTCTCTCCCCCCCTCTTGTTATTTCATTTTGCCTCTAAAATGAATCTGTGCCCAGCGAGGCTCAAACACAACATTAAAGCGTGCACCAACCCCCTCCTCCTCTGCCTGTTCTGTGCGTTCCCTCATAGCCCCCCGCCGCTCCACCCCACAAGAGTACATTCTGCTCTGTAGGCAATGGCACTCGCTGTTAAGCTCCACATACAAAATAGATAGGCTTCTATCCCTCTATTTAGACTAAAGCAATAGCTCTGACCTTTGTGTAGTAACATGAAAGAGGAACATGCAAGGACAAGTACATTTATGTAGAATATAACCCAACAATAATTTCATTACATATTCGTGCATATTCATAGCAGCAAAGTAAAACGATGTAAATTGCGTGATATAAGTGATGTGATTTTCTTTTTGAAAGCATAAAACTGCTCAAAGTAATGTAGAATATGCAATTTAACAGAACATAAATTAAAAACCTAATCATTCTGGATACTAGCCTGTGATAATTTGTATATTATGATTGCAATGCAATGATGTTCAAAGTTTATAGTCAGTGCAGCCTGACACTTTTGAGGTTTTATGGCCAGACTCTCTTTAACATGTCCACCCAAGTTAATAATATACCTGCACAAGTTTGTCTTTATAAAAGTGTTATTCATTAGACATTAGTAAGCTTCAACTTCAACACAAAGAAAGAAAGAGGACTCCCCCAAATAGAAAGCTCTTCACTGACCGTAGTTTCTGAAAATAACAATATGCATTAGTCAGCTACATACACAACTACTAAAACAGGCAAAGAGTACGATAAGTTTGGGGGCTCTTAATGTCTAAAGGCCCATTGTAGCCATTTACAGTGCCTATAGAAAGCCGGATGACAGTATCCACGGACCCCACACTAACAGCCTCAGATGTGCCTCAGTCTGTTCATGCACCAGACTCCCATTAAGACCAACGCATTCGACAAAGGTCACCAAATAATGGCACTTCCAGAAAAGCGCATGAGGACATAATGTTCTGTAATAATGAAGGTAGCATCACACACTACATCAGTGGCTCGCAGAAGAGGCTCACAGGGAGGAGGGAGGTTCAGGTGGAGTCCATGGACTGTAACCGCCAGCACAACATCTATTCGAGTGAGATCTTTGAGGAGATCCAGCCGAGAGAGGCGAAGGGAGGAAGGCCGTTTCCTCCTCCTGAAGCCGTGGGCCCACAGCGGCTCTCAGGACCAGTTGAGCTGCTGCATCTTTTATGAGGAATGCCCGATGCTTATTACAATATTTACAGATGTTTATGCATTGTAAAGTTTGTATTATTGCAGCGTTTGCTTCAGACTGGTGGCCTTTGCTGACTGACCCCTTCAGAGTACTCCGTTTAATGAATCACAAAAACATAGAAAAAATAAGAGTGGGTTGTGTCATGATTATGAAATATAAACGGCTTATGCCATTTCATTAAATAAGTCATTATGTATCATTGTGTAATGTAGCACTTTTGTCACGTACAGCTCTGTTTGTGGTGTGTAAGTGATTTGGTCCCATCTGTTTCCTCAGGGGGAGGCTGTCCTACAGCAGTGCCGTGATCTTTGACACTTTCCATAAGGCGCAGAAGACATTATGGAGATGAACAGCCTCTATTTTATATAAGAACACTGCACTCTGTTATCAGCCCCATGTCGCACTAAACAGCACCCGTGGAAAGTGATGTTTTGCATTCAGAAATGTTTAATCTACTTCAGATCTCAGGTATAGCACACATCTTAGATGTGCCTGTTGGTCACATACTACAGCACATAAAACCATTCACCCTCACATTTAGAATCACTAATCAACTTTTAGCTGCATGTCTGGGACTGAGAAAGCCCGTTATATATTACTAACATTTGAGATGAATGGTGCACCCTTACCTCTCTTCTTTTTTTATAGTTCACTATCGTTATCCATCAGACGAGCTTCATAAGAAAAATATCAAATGTATATAAATATTTAATAAAAAATATTCTGGCTGTGGTGCACAGCAATATCTCAGCTCTATTTATACATTCATTAACAGGTTAATATTGATAGCAAACTGCGGTGCTGTCAGACTGGGCTGAGAGAGCTCAGGGACTGGATCGTCTGTCTGTAAAAGAGAAAAGTGCTATTTTCTTTTATCCATGTGCCTACCAGATTAAAGTTGGAACTGGGAGATGGGAGTGTCATTAAAATTGCACACATATAATTAAACTCTCATCCACTATTGATCTTTCAACATAAACACACCACAATAAATGCAAAATGTATCCCGTTTATATAAATGCAGCTAATTGGGATTGAAGGGAGAAGTTTTTAAACAGCCTGCAATGAATTCCACATCAGGAAATCCTCCACCTATTAATACCAATTGGGCGACAATAATTGGCAGGCCATCGACGGCGTGGGCAGAATTAATCATTTGAGGACTCCAGTCGAGACTGGATTTTTAATTGGCAGAGGCAGCCACTGTTTAGGGAGGCAACCAGCTGATCACCCGGGAGACCACTGCTTCAGACAATGCACATTTGCTAATCCTCTTGAGTCGAGTTATTACGGCCATGCATTATTATCACGCTTTACAAACTAATTCCATGTTCTCCCCTGTGGATTACCAACAACACAGGGAATAGTTGCATAAGAAAACAAATGCACAAAGCACAAGGCTGATCAATTTTAAAAGCTGTCATAATAATACGGGTTTGGCCAAACAATTTGTCAGTGTATTGATAATATTATCCAATTGTGTAAAAAGGTTTTTGGCCAAGAAAATGTTATGTGATTTACAGTTTAATGACAAACGCCCTTTCTCTCACTATAGGCTTGGGAAAAGCATACTGCAATCAAGATTGCATAGGTTGTTTAAAACCTGCTTAACCTGAACATTAGACAAACATGTTCATAAATGCATGTGATTTTTGTATTGGTTCAGTTCAAATTTCAAACTTCTCTCAAATCATAAAAAAAAAGGTAAAAAGGATGTAAATACTTCCTTTCCGAAAGTGACTGCTGTGTTAATAAATTAGGATGTTGTAGCCTTGAAGCTAATTGCTAACTTAAATTTGATGCTAAAAAAAAGATAAAATAGTGCCAAAATCTGAAATAATCTTTTAAACACTCTCAGCTTGACGTTTACATTCTTGTAAATTATATTCTTTATTAACGTTAAAATATGCACAGTAAGTCCTAGTCATTATCCTACAACAGGAAGCAAACCAGAGCCAAGTGCTATCACAATGTCTTTCAGAAGAATTACTCATACTGTTCCAGAATCATACAACCCAAACACCAATGGCTTGTGAAGTTTTGGCATACAGTATATTAAGGCACAGAGCTATAACATCAATCCAAATACGATTCAGTATAGTGTTTCAGGTTACTGACAGATAGCTTGCATATTCATAGTTTGCAATTCGTTTTAGCCGAAGCATCATTTTCTGTGTTCTAAATAAAAAAATTGCTTATGTTTTGGCATTGCCCACATTAATCTAAATGTAGCTGTAGTACCTCATATTGGAGAACAAGGAGGCACAGATGTCGGCACTTGAAATTTATACCTGAGCTATAATAGGGATGTATATTTTTCAGCTAAATTATACAGCCATCCAATAAAGTAACATTTTGTCTTAATATAAATACAGAAAGAAGCTTAAATTGTGCTTTTTTCCCTGACACGGTGATCAGGCAGCAATCACTCAAGGGCTAAATAGTCTTGTGCAATCATTATGCAACACTCGGCAATAAGACATAGTATGTGTAAGCAGCAGTTCATGCTGTTGAGAAGCTGGCCACTTTAGCCATAAATGATTAACATAATGCAGTCATTAATATTATTCTTCATGCTTTTGTTTAGAATGATGAGTTTGTGAGTCAAAAACTGAACTTATAACAGAAGAGCATGTAATATTTAACAAGTTACATTGGACACTGAATTGAATGTGCTTAAAGCTGAGGTTCTACCGCAATAAAAAAAACACAGAATGAATATTATTCATAAAATTATGCAACATTGTCATTGATAGGAAATCCTCCTTTTGTCATATAGCCTAAATTCTAAAATAATAACCCATGTGAGTCTCAGCCCTCTGCGTTAAAGGATTGCATTTTTGTTTTTTGTTTTTTCGTGCCTGGCTCTGGGCAACAAAATATTGAAGATGGTTACAACTATTGTGACCAGTACTGGATGGGTCAAATTATTTAATGGAACAATGCACAGGTGGAATGTAATTTGCAAGTGGAATGAGCCTCTGCGAGAATAATTAAAATAACTATGAGTCAATACGTTGCAGTAGAGATTAAGTTAAAGGTCAAGTCACAATAGGCCATTCGCAAATGCCAGGATATGATGATGCTTATGATGAAGGCTATTCTCATCACCATTGTGCTAGTGCGCTCTGCTGTATACCGCTTGGTAATGGAAGCTGTCAGTGCACACCGTGAGCTTCCATTGCGTCCGTCATCTTGTGTCACCCTAGTGACAGTTTAAGGCGGTCACGGCGTACGGAACTGGTTCGGACTGTGTGCTATCCCGTGCGTGTGTGCATCCCTGGCTCCCACTGCACTCGCTCGCACATGGGGGAGATGTTATAGAAAGCCTATGGATGAATAAATGATGCCGCCCCTCCGCAAAAAGATGGGACAGGCAAGGGGAAAGCTCGTTAAAAATGCATCTTTTCCAAGCGCCTCTGCCCCACTTAAGAGCGTGTTAAGAAATACAGATCTGGCATTGCGAGTGAAAGTGGTACCATGTATCAGCAGTGGGTTTGTGTACAAGCGACTGATAGGTGTAAACGCCAGACCTGCGAAAGGGAAATTGTTACATTGCACGTGCGTAACAGCACGTAATTAGGGAGAGAATGAATAAAAACTGTGAGTAGGACCAGGACAACATGTCAAAACTCATAAATGTTAGATGGCAACGTGTTAGGATGCGCGCGCTATTGATAGCATCTCTGGATTGCAAGGGAGAGGGTGCGTTAGTGGTGCTTATTTACAACAGAAAATCGCTGGTAGACAATATCCAAAACATTGTTTACACTTGAAAGGAATAGACACCCACGTCTAATACTATTTGGGCCAAAATGGCAGCGTAAGGGGCGACACGTTACCTTTGTGCATGCCGGTGTATCGGTCCTTGAGAACTGTCAGTTCGTGGATTTTCCCAAACTGTTCAAACAGCGGTTTCAGATCTTTCTCCTCCAAGTTCCGCGGTATCTGCCCGATAAACAGCTTAATGGCATCTTGGTCTTTCATGTTGCCGTTGTCCGGATGAATGGAAATGGATTCTGAGCCGTTCATGGGTTTGGGGTACTGGTGCTGATGTGAGAGCAGTGGTGGTGGCGGCTGGGTCGCTGGTGCCCCCGGTCCGGAGTAAACCAGGTCGGAAAGAGTGGGCTGGGGCGGCTGTGGATGCTGCTGTGGATGCTGCTGCCTTCTTGTTTCAGTCTGAGTGAATCTGGCCATTCTGAGCTGGGAGCAGAGTGGATAATAATGACAACACACACACATACACACACTGTGAGAGAGCAAGCACTCAGCTGGAAACCAGGCTGACTTTCTATCAGACACAGTACAAAGCGGAGGGGGCGAGAGCAGCGAGAAGAACAGGGAAGCAGCGGCATTACGCGCGCTGCAGCGGCATCTAGCGTCGGGAAAAAGTTACTACTGTAACGGCCAATTAGGTTGAATTAGCTACTGTACTGTTTACTCTGTAACCCCGTGACCATTTAGCATCCTCATGGATTGGTTATTGTTTGATGTAGGCCTAACCCTGATTTCCGTCAAGTCAAAGCTTCACTGCGCCTAAAAGATTTGCCACTGCGTTCACTGTTGTCAAAAATCCAAATATAAGTTTATTTAGCTAAAAACTGTTTATAGTCTTAATGACAAAGTATAGCAATGCATTCCGGAGACACTGTGCCTGAAAACTAAATGTTCATGTGAAGAAGTTCAAGGCTAAATGACATGCTATTGATGGACAGAGAGTATTTGTAAGTTATAAATAGCTTTGGCAGCTGTCGAAGGCATAGGGGAAGGCTATTTATTTTTGCAGGGTCAGTGGCAATGACATGTCATGTCATGAGTATTTTGCAATGTTTGGGGGGCAAAAAATGTGTTATCAGTGTGGACCCTTCAGTGACAAGTACCGTGCCCTAAAGAAAAGCATGTTGTTACCATTTAATGTAATAATCCTGTTTTTCAAGTTTTTTAGCAAGGGTAAAACAATGCTTGGGCCTGATCTGATTAAACAAGATACACAACAGCATGGTGCCGTTTTCTTGGAAGCCCAGGTTGCTCGTTACACATTAAAAGATGTTGACATTGATCAGAGTACATCCTAGTGGATCTATTTGCATGAACCAAACGCACTTTCTATCTGTACATCTGTAGCCAGCCATTAAACAAGTCAAGGCTGCAGCAGCAAATATGAGCTATAATTAAGGGACTTACTGTAAGTAGGTCTGCTTTTCAAATAGCACTGGGCCTAATCCCTCAAGAGAGGTTTTTATTTGCATCATTTGGCTGCTCTCTGCTGACACTGTCAACAGCACTCGGATCTAAAGCCAGTGTCACTATAAACCTCCCATTAAACGCTGCTCCAACTGCACTGCCACCTATTGACAATAACTTAAACACAAAGCACACTTAAAGTCAGACTCATTTCTAATTACAAGCCGTTTAAGAGTGGATTAAATAAAGCGATATATAGTTCGTGTGAAGGCAGGCTGCGTGCGGATGGGAGTTGGATCAATAGCACTGCTGCGCTGGGCCGGTGGGCTGTGAGGAGCATATCTACAGGGGGTGCCTCAACAAACTTCAGCTATATTCACTTAGGCACAGGCAGAAACAAGAGGCTCGGTTTGTCTGGGCAGAGAGGAAACATCAGAGCAGCAGAGACAAAGAGAAATGTAATGCACCATCAGGTAAAATATGGATTTGGTTACAGGCTGACTAGAAGTAGAACTGTGTCTGCTAGTCTGTATGTTTCTCCCAACATGCACTTTCTTTGAGGTGATTATCGGCTTATTGGCTTGACTATTCAAAACGTAATTTGGCAGGGCCTCAGGCTAACATTTGGTGTTGGTTCTCATGCTTTACAACATGATTTTGGCATACCACTTCAGAAAGGTTCCAAAAGCAACTCCGAATTACAAAGTTCAATAACAATACTTCAACAACACACTCATCATCTGCTGTTTGTTATTTCACTTCATCTTCAATAACCTAGAAAGAATATCACTGACATTGAAAAACAAACATATAGGCTGCGTTATTCAAGGATTCATTACTCACACATAATGTAGATACCAAAGAATATTATTATAACAACTGCACTTAGCGCTATACGACTGATGTAACAAGGAACCCACTGGTCGCATAGGTGCAACCAAGGAACATTTTTAGGCTCACCTACATTTTAGGTGCAGCTGCGGCCAAACTGGTCTCAGTCTGGAGCCATGTTTAGAAAATGAATGAAGAATCAATTCAGACCTCGCTTGACATATATAGCGCAATTCCAGTCCTTTGTATGACCTTTATACAACGTACAATGACAAATAAAGCTAACTTTGAACTTTGAGCAATTTTTGTTTTGTTTTTAGCACTTACATTGAGTCCCTCCTGCCACTTTAGTTTGAGTCCTACTCGCTAATGATTTTGTTTGAAAAGACGTTTGTGTGCACTGAGCAAAGTGTCCCTCCAACAGAACAGTAAGACGCTGAATACATGCAGGACACTGTCATTAGTGGTCAATAACAGCTGGCGGTGCTATGTTTCTCCATTCAGACTTGATTCTTTTCCGTTCAGTTCCTCTGAACAGTGGGGCTTCAATGCCTTCAAACACACACGGCTGCCAAAGTGCTGTTTGTTTTCGATTGGTATAGCGCTGGCTCCCGAGCTTATTTTGCAGTGTTATAAATGTATTGATCAGAAGAGGCAGGCCACTTGCTGAATGTGTCTAGGCTTGTGAATAGGGGCTGGCAGGGAGTGAATACGTTCTGTGGATGGCTCAGCGTGTTGGTCCAGCTTACATGTGTCTAGTACAGGGAGCAAAGCGAGGACACATCCAGCTCGTGTCCAATAAGGCCTTCCTGGGAGACGGCTATTTTTAGGAGTGTAGCCAAATGCGCACAGGGAGGCCTATTGAGAACTTCCACTTCCATGGCTTTTTATTGACCAGTGCCATTAGTGTTTCGCCGGAGCTGAGGGCAAGTGACAAGAAATCAATAAAGGTCACACTATTAGAGCGAACTAAAAAGTTACATACAATTTACACTGGCTGCTGTTGATTCGGGTGCTTGTTAACCAGCGAGGATGTGTTGAGCTTGGGAAGTCTTGGAGAGGCCCACTGGGACGGTGAGGCAAGCGTGGGGGAAGTTGCTTTGCATTCTGGGTAGAAAGTCAGACAGACACATGGTTAAGACACTCCTAATTACCTAAATTCATCACACACTGAGAGAGATTCTGGTCACATATTGTGCAAACACAGCAAGGCACAAAAGCATACAGTGTACAAGCAAGAATTGAGCAAAAGCCATATGCCAACCAGGCGTATACTGTGAAACCCAAATGTGAGTCATACTGCACATTAACAGTACATTATTAAAAGTAGCTTGGCCTGTTGTATACTGTAACAGCAGCTTATCCACATGTAAATCGCAGCGTGTTATCTTGAATTGTGTCAGATGTGCACGGATAATGTTTTGTTCATACTTTTCTAATAATGAGCAATTTATAGAAACCAACAAGTCGGTATTACCAGTCTGTATTCACCTTGTGTTTTTTTTTGAGTGTAGTGTGCGAATGAGGAAATCAACGTGCAAACCGTGTAACTGTTGCCGTTCTGGGAGCGCGTTTCTCTCTGCTTGGACTGGCATGGAGAACTTCTCAAAGTGTACTTTAATAAGCGATAGGAGTTGTGAGGTGTCCCCCGGCGCCTAATTCTACACTGCACTGCCGTTCTGCATTGCAAAGCACGCCCGCTCAAGTGGAAGGTGTTGTTGGAGAAAATGAGGGTGTGATGTGATGATGGCGTTTGGCACTGGAGACAGTTTTATGGACCAGTGGGTTTACAGGCTGCAGATGTGATAAGAGCAGGAAGCTGTGGGCATCACCTTCTCTCGGGGTTTAAGTCCCCCAGCTAAAACTAGTGGACAGCTGACACATCGACCATGTCTTTCACATACTGTTGCTATCTAGTGTCTCTACAAGTAAACCTTCGAGGGGAAAATGATACTGGGCTTAAATATTGTAGAGAGAAGTTAAAATCCAACTGAAAGTGAAATATCTGTAAAAAAAAAAAAAAATGTCTTTCATGCATAATGTTTTGTCTTTAGCTTTACTGTGCATGCCCATCTTGATTTAGGTCTTTCCACATAGAGAATAATCTTTGTGGTTTAAATTTTACTTCAATCCCATTCTCCCCCTAACTGTTCTCTCGACAATCTTTAAAATGAGACTTTAAAGGTTTTAGAGACATGATTTTAAGTAAGTAAACTTTATTTATATAGGGCTTTTCACAGACACAAAGTCACAAAGTGCTTCACAGTAAAAGACAACAACTTTAAAACATAACAAATGCCGACAATCATTGGCAGGGCGAGTTCGATTGGACTAGAATGCTTTTGTAAACAAATGTGTTTTTAGGCGCTTTTTAAAGATGTCCACGGAGTCTAGAGAGCGTAAGTCGAGTGGGAGTTTATTCCAAAGTCGGGGCGCGGCAGCTTTGAATGAGCGATCTCCTGTTTTAAAACAGGTGTGTGGAACCATCAATAGATTCTGCCCAGACGATCTCAAGCTCCGGGTCGGGCTGTAGGGCTTTATGAGGTCAACAATGTAAGAAGGAACTTGACCACGTAGGGCTCGAAATGTTAGCACCAAGATTTTAAATTGAACACGAAATTCAACAGGGAGCCAGTGAAGCGATTTTAACACAGGAGAGATATGGGCCCTCCTGTTGGTGCTGGTTAAAAGTCTTGCGCCCGAGTTTTGAACTGACTGCAACCGATCCAGCTCTTTTTTGTTGAGACACGTGAAGAGGCTGTTGCAGTAGTCCAGTCGTGAGGACACAAACGCATGAATAATCATTTCAAGCTCTTCTCTGCACATCATGGACCTGAGCTTGGCGATGTTACGCAACTGAAAGAAGCAGTTCTTTACAAGCTGTCTACAGTGTTTCTCCAGTGACATGGATTCGTCAAAAATCACCCCTAAGTTCCTCAGCTTTGCTTTGGCTGAAAGGCCCAGGTCACCCAAGTACTGTTTGATAGGGGGGGTAGCACTATCTGGGGCGATGATAGTGCCCCAGAGTTCAGTTGAAGACTATTTTCACTTAACCACTGCTTCACTTGTGTGAGACAGTTGAGTAAGGAGCTCAGTTTGTGGACCTCGGAAGTCTTAAAAGAACAGTACAACTGAAGATCATCAGCAAATAGATGATAGGACACATCACTGAATTGCTGGATTATCCGACCAAGAGGAAGAATATACAACAAAAATAGGAGAGGCCCCAAAACAGAGCCCTGGGGCACACTGCACAGCAGATTGCCGGACTCTGACATTATATGATTAACAGACACACTGAAAGTTCTACCACTCAGGCATGAAACGAACCATTGAAGCACTGGGCCCGACATCCCAATACGGTCGCACAGCCTGTTTGTCAAAATCAAGGGGGTCGACCGTGTCAAAGGCTGAAGAGAGGTCCAATAAGACCAGCACTGTGCATCTCCCTGAGTCTGCAGACATCATGATGTCACTGGACACTTGTGCTTGGTTAAATGCTGTCAGTAAACATTCTTGGGGAAATAAAATGCCTTTAGACTTTAATACAGTGGAGAAGGGTTTAAGTGCAGCCAAAGATAAAATATCTGTCCATATAAAGAGACTTACTGCATTTTACTGCCTGCTCTATAGAGGAGGCTCATAAAGCCATAAAAAGGCAGACTTCACTTTGCAAACGAACACAGTCGAACACAGACCTTGCCCTTGCAGGGTTGCTGTCAGATCTGATGAGTGGCAAAGGCTCATCATGAGGAGGGTTATATAAAGAGATAAGGCTTGCTTCACTCCAACACGTTTCTTACTACAGTAATTTGAAAACCTATTGCTGGGTTGCAGGTGACATCACAGCATTCTAAAGGCCAAGACTATTATATGGAGGAAAAATGATTTGTTTTTGAGTAAATTTTTGGTCTTGTACAGAGAGATCTTGGACCCAGTGACCCAGTGATACTAATGATCATTTTTGTAATTCATACATTTTCTTTTGAGCTATGACTTGTGAAAGTGTAATGCTGTTAATAGCAAAAACTGGCTCCTGCCGCCCACTGGGTCCGGTGACATGATCACATTCTAGAACCTGCAACCCAGCAATACATTAAACCATATTCGTGATGATAGGTGAAGAGTTCTTGTAATTCCAAATGTCTGTCGTACAGGGGCAAAGGAATTCTTCGAAAAAGCAAAAAAACATCTAGTATCCACATCAGCATGAGGACAACTTTGTGTTTGTGTACCAACATGATGATGTGGAATTATCAAGAAAACAACTCTTAACAAACTCAAAGTGGTGAACTTGCTTAAGGGCTTTTCACAAATGAACGTGAAATGCTATGTGATAAAAGAAGGGAATAATGCAGCCTTTAGTTTAGTGACATTAAATGGACCCAGTAAAGAATATGTTTCAAAAACAGTTTATTAAATTATGATAAATGCATTTAAATATGTGTAAAGGGTTGTACCTCTTTGTCAGGGTTTTGTGGATTTTTGTTATGTCTTGTTGGCACACCTATTTCCTTTGCAGAAGGTGTAATACCTACATCTACTCAGTGCTTTTTGAATAAGATTTACAAGTGTAACTAAATATTTATGTCAGGAGTCCCCCACAGCATTACATTCCTATGATCTTTAAATACAATTCAGCGTCATCTGTCAATCATTAATATGAGCATGACTGTGCCAAAATTAAGACAAAATAAGGTGTTATTCTACAAAATACCAGATTAATCTCACTTATTTAGTTTTTAACTCTCTGAATCACTGGTGACAGATAAGTGAAAACAATATCTGAGCTATGCTAAGCACTATACTATAGTCATTTCTTATAAGCATTTTTTTAAGATACAGTATCACAACTACAGTACTTACAATTGAACCACAATTGTGTTTTAATATGGTTAGCCGGTAAGCTAGAACCAAATGGCCTCTGACTGCAAAACAGTGCATTCAGCACTTTTCTTTCAAAACTGTAGGCCACGTCTATATTACTGCTGTAAACATAAACATAAACATCACACCAAATACGCAAATAATGATAGAATATTCTCACCAGTGAAAATGACAAGCCAAATTTACATCTGCACTTGCAGCTTTCCACCACTAGATGGGAGCAACATACCACTTTGACTCCTCTTTGTAAAATGTGAGGATCCTTTTCACTCATGATGACTAACCTTAACTAAACATAGCCAATATCCCTAAAGCCACGTCTTAAAATAATCCATATCGACATGTTTATAGAAAGAAATATATGTAGGAATCCTTGGCAGAAGATTAGTTGAATTTGGCAAAACTACAAAGTCTTTTGGTAAACACATTTTGTCTGTGCAGAAAATATACACTTTTTTTCATTTGTACCATTTTATGTGGCTTGAGAAATTATAAAATGGACAAGAAGCCAGTGGACATCTGCGCTGGGCAAGCTTCAAGGAGACGGCGATGTAGACTTCCCACACAGTCCCCTCACATCAGACAGACAAGTATGACAAGAATGGCAAAGTTTTCACTCACTCACCATGATAAGGGACCAGGATCAGTAGCCAATTTTCTGCTATTTCTATTATGGGGGCCATTATTCTTGCCTGGGCCCCAGCAAGTCACCCATACCCACTGAAAAACATACGTATGCCCCTGTTTTGCTGAAGTCAGTCATCAGTCATATTTAGGTTCTTGTTTGCTGTTGTAAGTGGCTTTTGTGGTGGGAAATGAAACGGGACATTACAGTAGGTTGGGTAAACACAGTAAGTCACACTTTGTTGCTTTATTATAGTCTATTCTTTTACAATGGGTCTTAGGTGGACATTTATACTTATTCCCTACACAGTCTGCTTTTGTGTCACTAATCTCAAAGCATATATTTCAACAACTGGAGGAAGTAGAAAGTTTAGGAAATTAGCACATGGAGGACAAGCACATTTCACTCAAGATTGTTCTCTTGATTTCATCAAAGATCTAACCAACAACACGGAAGTGATTTAGAAATCTACAGACTAAGAATACATGGTTTTCAATACTACATAAAATCTCACAATGAGGACTTTTTTGGGCCCAAGTCACATACATGTAATTAGTTCTACGAATTACTTATGGCACTTCAATAGGCAAAACAAGCTATGCACATTCTATTTCTAAATCTCGTTTATGAAAAATTAAAGGTCATGGGTAATTCTTTCACCAGAGAAAGTTGAATAAACACCCTCATATTAACTGTAAAATGTCGCCATCAATAATCAAGGTTCCGACAAGGTTTAGAGAACATCCATCAAGCTGAAAATTAAAATGGATATGACATTTAAAACCCTTATTTATGAACAGAATACAGGCAGTCATAAACAAATGCAAATTAGAGTTTTATCAAAGAAGATACTTTTGTATGTGAAAAAGAATGCATTAAGCTTAAATGAACCAATATTTCCCCACATGATAAAGTGTCCAAGAATGAAAGCCAGACAATAAACATTATCCAGAGGCATTTCACCTTAACCAATTATACAAATGAATTAAGTCATAATTGCTTTGAACTAAAATTTCACCTTCGTCTGTAGTCAAATGTTCAGCTTTGAAGCTGGTTCAAACTGCTCTTTGAAGCTTTTCTCATAGCTGAGCACCAGAACTAAACAACACAGGACATCCCTTTTCCACACAATTGTTATATAACATTTTACACAGAAAAGGTTTTGGGCTGTACATGCACTCTCTGATTCCTATGACGCATATACCTCAACATCCATCTCCATAAAGGCTATTTTCAGTTATAAATACAAAGAACATTAAGGCAAATAAACATTATCCGTAACACCTTCAAAGATGGCATGATACTACAACAGACAACGGATCATATACTGACTCCTTTGGCTAATGTAGAGAACAGTGTTGTACAGAGCTGCAGTTCGGTGGTACAGATTGTGCCCACTGCCGCGAGGAGAGCAAACCACTTAAGATGTTTTAAATGTCTTTTAAGGAACTTTATACTAACATGAAAAATCATGACTATGTCTTTTAAAGCTATTAACTGGGAGAAAATTACTGTTTTGTTACTATTTTTCTTCCTCACCATCCTAATAACAAATAAACAAATACTAATTACCAGTTCTAATTCACCCAGTTAAGCAAGATCAAACGAAAATTTGAGACAGACTTAAAAAGATCTAGTATAGACCGATTTTTATTTTTTAAATTTATTTTCTTGACTAAATGAAACATACAAGGCTCTGTTTGAGTGCATTACTTGAGTGAATCCTCTACAAAAATCATTGTTACAAAAATTGATTATATTTTTCTGATGTGGAGCAATACACTGACTGTATTGACAGCAGGAGTTATTATCCACCTGCACCTGGGGAGCAAGTCGGCATCCCTGGGTTTAAACATCACACTGTGCAATTGGATCCTAGACTTCCTTCACAAGGCTCTAGGTTGTGTGTGTCGAGAAGAACACCTGCCGTGCTATTACCCTCAGTACCGACTCACGTCTCACCCCTTTGCACTATAGGGCCTGACCGATATATATCGGCTAATATTTGGGTATTTTACAATATTGGCTGATATGGACGGCCCGGTAGTACAGCAGTTAGCGCTCGTGCTTCACAGCTAGAAGGTCCCTGGTTCAATCCCTGGGTGCGGCCTTTCTGTGTGGAGTTTGCATGTTCTCCCCGTGTGTGTAGGTTTTCTCCAGGTACTCTGGTTTCCCCTACCACTAAAAACATGTACAATAGGCCAGGATGAATGACAGTGTGATTGAGAGTGCACATGGGGGACGACGGATGGAAATGAACCCAAGGCTACAATCTGGTGTGGCTTGTTCATTAACATGCACTGTCCCTACCAAATAAACTAATATCGGCCGATAAAAAGGCCAATATCGAAACCGAAAGTGATAGACATTTTTGCACTGGAAAGAGCTCTGTCAGAGCTTTAAAATGAGCCCTACACCCTTGCAGATTTTTGCGTATAATTTTGGATTAATTTGGAATCTACTCATTTTTGTCTTTCAAACAAGCTGCCTCTGAAGTACCTACTAAACGTGAATGACCTGAATAAATCAGCTCTATACCCCTCATACAGCGCCCCCTGCTGTCACAGTTCAACACTGAAACGTTTAGACGCATCATACAATGAAACCATGTACAACAGGCCAGGATTAATGCAGTGTGTGAGTGGTTGGTGGTGGTCGGAGGGGCCGATGGCACAGATTGGTAGCCTCGCTTCCGTCAGTCTACCCCAAGAGACAGCTGTGGCTACAACAGTTGCTTACCACCACCGAGTACGGCGTGATTGAATAATGACAACAGTGTGGCACTTTGAGAAACTTGGTAATACAACCTTGTAAAGTGTAATACAAGTGTAAGCCATTATTATAATTTTATTATACACAGAATTATAAACAAGACATTTTTTAAATATCGGTGGTGCATATCGGCATCGGCCAATCAAAATCCCCAATCATCGGACTTAGAAAAACCCATATCAGTCGACCTCTACTAGATATATATTTCTATACATGACTGAAACCTTTACTATAAAAAAACAAAACAAATTACATCAAATTAAATTGTTTAAACTATCGGACTATATATCGGCTATCGGCAAACCTTCCTATATGTATCGGACCCCAAAAATCTATATCAGTCAGACCCTACTCTGTACTATGATGACCCATGACTGTGTGGCCCACTAACCATCTAACCACAAAGTCAAATATACTGTGGAAGTGGTAAAGAGCAAGTTCCTGGGGGTACACATAAACAACAAACTTACCTGGACCGAAAACACAATGTCTATTGGCAAGCGCCTGTTCTTATTCTGCAGGATGAGGAAGTACATGTCGTCCCCTCTCATCCTCACAACCACGAGTGCCATGACCAACTGCATCTCTGTACAGCGACGGATTGTAAGAGCTTTCAGAGACTCCAGACTCCTCTTCTGTCCATTATGAAAATTGGAGGAAAACGTTGCCTGACTAGGGTAAAGGAGGTCATTAAGAACAGTACACACCCGCGGCACGGACTCTTCTTACTGCTTACTTCAGGTAAGAGATATCGCAGCAGAACAGCTTCATTTCACAGGCTATACATTGAACTTAACTCATATGTAAGAGCTGAAGCTATGCCGGCTGCCTTATGTCTATTTTATTTATTTGTAATGACATTTTATACATTTTTATGCTAGCACTTATCTACCATCTATCGATCTATCCATCTATCGACTCTCTAGCCCAACATACTGTAGGTGAGATTGAACACAGTCAGTCGTACTCAGTATGTGGCTTCAGTCTAGTTTGTACTCTATGTTCCATTTCAAGCAACACTCTGTCGTAGTGGGCGATCTTAAGAACACAATACACAGCAATACACACAGTAGTGAAGGCAGCTATACAGTAAATAAGCCAGGGAAGTTTGTGGGCCGCTAGGTGAACACTGTGGACAAATACCACCTTTTGATATAGATAGTTAATACAATTATCCAGACGTGCCAAACGAAGCCCCTAAAAGACAACTAAGGTGTAAATGTTAATGCTGTTGATAGGGGAAATTATGAAATGTTAAATCATGGGCTGTTGCAGAGGGCTGTCTTCTCTCTCCTCTGATAGATCAGAGGCCAGCAGTCTGTTCACGTCACATTTTTATCAGCACGGTCTAATTTGGCCAAAGGGGAGAAATGAGCACTGATCAGCACTGCTCTGGCATGCTTACTCCAAGTCGAAGTGCAACAAAATAAGGGTAGATGGGCCCCGTGCCATGTGGGAGGTGTCAGTGAAAAGGGCCATATAACAGGCATGGACATTAACAGAGGTGCATAAAGGTGATTGAGGGATGGTACATGGGGGGCGGAAGGTGGATGTGGGACGATTGGGTTTTGCAGCTTTGTTTACCTTCCTTCTTGACAGGCTCCTCAAAATCCACTTGAGGTTGACTGCGTGCGTGCAGATACTGGGCGTTACTGAGGTCACTCTATACAGCTCGCTAAACAGCCCACTGGACCATGAGCCTTGAGGGTTATTTCACCTCTGCTGGAAATGTGACAGACGCTGGTCAAGATCCCAACGGCCCATTCCATAGGGAGCCTTACAAACATGAGTTGAAGAACAGAAAATAGATCTACAGTGCCACTCTAAAAGGTAAATGTCACATGCATTTTATGTGTTCCAATACGGGTTCACAGTTAATCGCAATTCAATCAAAACCTTTCCAGGTGTAAACACTAAAAATTTAAATATGCAAGGGAGGGATTTGATCATTTATCAAGAAACACAAAATTATGATGTTTTTAGCAGAAAAGCACAAATTTCAAATGGCCAGAGCCGGAACTCGAACCCACAATGCCGAGGACAGAACAGTGCCATCACAAAGGGGTGACCCATCTTTTTCATGCCGAGGGGTCAAGAGTGTTTGGCTGTCCGGGGGCACCAGTTTTATAAAATTCAAAAGACTCAAATTACATGAATATATTGCAGCATATTAATGACGTCATGTCACAAATTCATACTTTAACAGTGATTTACAAGAACAGAACCTACTGTAAATTCAAGCAACAGATGCAAGAAAATTAACAGTTTCATTTCCAGAAAGAGCCACTGTAGAAGGCCCAAAGGGCACCACGCTTACAATGCTTACAAGACTATCGGCTGACATTTAATGTGTATGTACCAAGAAAATCTGAGTCCTGGCACCAGAAGGGATGCTTCTGTTTTAGTGGTAGAGGAAACTGAGGCCATACACATCAACCAAAGATGTTAATAAAGATTTCAGGAGCAATACTGTATTTATTTATTCATTTCAAGGACTGCGCATATTAATGAACATTTCTGTAAATGCCACAAGGCTATTTTTCATCTGTAGTCCCAGGACAGTTCAGCTCCACAGTTTGCTACTATAGCTGACAGGGCATGGCTTAAGCTTGACTCATGTGTCCATAAAATGAATGTCTTACAGATATAGCTATGGGTGTTTAATAATGATGAAGATTCCACAAAATAAATCCACAGGTTAATCACAAGGTCAAAAACTGTTTGGCCTCAAGCCCTGAACGGCTTCCACAAAGTGCTATAAAAATAAAGTTGACACTGACAACAGCCTATCTGCCTGGCTATGAGTTGCAAGGCTCCACCAACACCCCTAAACCAATGTAATTTGAGGTGCAGTGCGATACAACATAAATGTATCTTTCAACCTGAGGTTGTAAAAAATTACTTTATGGAATATAATTTGTCATTTGGGTTAGTTTTCCTTTCACAGCTGCACTGTGATATTTTTTCTGTCAGTCATGGTCAGGTGAGATTTCTTCCCATTTTATGCAGATAATTAATTCACTCAGAGAATTGTCAAAGGCATGCTAAGCAAAATGTGGTGAGATATGACCTTCATTCACATTAATATGCAATTTCATATCTAAGAAATAGATGAACAGATATCTTTTGTCTAAATGATTCTATGGGCTAGTTGTTAGTATTTACCCACTTGTAGTCAAAAGAAAAAGCAAGAATGGTAGTGATCCCTCTGGAGGACACTTGTCATTGTTAACCTTTAACCATCAGTTTTAATGGGGGAAATGATTTGCTAGGAATATGAAAAATATCCCAATGGAAACGCAATTCAACTCTTTACATTGGTGTTAATCACATTATCATTAACTATACCTTGACCTTGAGTGAAAAGCAGAAAGCAAACATGAGTGGACACAATACATTTATCTTTATACTGCTTCATTCTATATTGTTCTTCCTGTCTGTCCAATAGTCAATCATACAGAAAGTTGACTAGCCAAAGATTATATTCAGGTATTGTTGCTTCAAAATGATTTAGGGGGGCATATACCAAGCATGTGCTTATGTGCAAAATGATTTCTTACTCACACGGCACTCTCTCTCATTTATATATCAGATTTGTAGTATTAGTACTGAAATACACACAACCTCAAATGGTAAAATTGGTCTCAACATGCCCACAAACAGCTGTATGCTATTTTCCAGCTTGCACTTGCTATTCAGCACCTGTCTTGATAAATTACCTCCTTTGTGTAGAAGGAAATGGTGTAATAAAAGTATATTTTGCGTGCGCTCTGATGGCCTGGCTGCTCAGTCACTCTCCAAGAATTTGTCTAAAATGTTAATATTGTAAATACGGTAAGCTTTCAGTGCAGACTGTTGTGTAAATCTGTTGTGGATCAAATTTGATTTAGGATGCATAAGTACAAAGATCATTTGTATAGAGACAATCCTCTTAATGGTCAGGCCATTCATAACTCTGCTTAAATATCAAGTTCTTCATTAGAAAAGTTGTGTCTTCTTCAAGCCAGTTACAATTAATTATTAATTAATTACAATACAATTAATTTGAAGAGCTCCAAACATCTGACTTCAGAAATGGCCTCTATGTTGACTTGCAAATGAGTGTATTGTCATGTAGTTGAGGTATCACATAAGACATTAGGAAGATGCTTCTGTTTTTGTTTTTTTTTGTTTTTTGTCTGTCTCGAAATGCCAGTTCTTTGATTCTGAACTGGATTTTGAAGTGAAAATCAAAAATTTGAAGCTGTGCCTGCCCCACAGTTTGAGAACCTCTGCTCCAGTTTTTTTCAGCATGATTATGCATGGCACGGAGGGTCAGGTGCCAGTGTACAGTTGTTGTCACACTGGCATTTAGTGAAATGATTGGCACCTCAATATGGTACTGCTTACTGACCCACATTAGCATATTTTTCCAGTAAATTTTGATTAGGACCAACTGACACATGACCTTTAGTTTAGAAGATAAATTCAAATGGGAAATTAATACTTCCCAAATGTCGTAGCTGCCAGTGCATGCCACATGAGAGGAATTAAGTGTTAATGTAATATAAACAGATGTTTCTAAGCGTTAGCGTCAGGGGCAGCACCAGAACCCAAGGAACCGTATATAGGGCGGCACGGTGGCACAGCGGATAGCGCTCGTGCTTCACAGCAAGAAAGTGTCGGGTTAGATTTCCATAGGGCCTTTCTGTGTGGAATTTGCATGTTCTCCCCGTGTTTGCAAAGGTTTCCTTCGGGTACTTCGGTTTCACCTACCACTAAAACAGGGACCAGGACTCCCCTGAAAAATATATTCTTAATCTCAGTGGGACTTTCCTGGTTAAATAAAGGTATAGTCATTGCGACTGCACAATGAGGAAAGCAAATTGTGATATTTTACAAAACCTTTTCAATACAGAATAGTACTTTCAATTTTAACACAAATCATAAGCAATTTGTTTGTTTTGTTACTTTTTCTTCAGCAAATTTTGTCAAACCAAGTCGGAGGAAAAAGTGAGTACACCGTGTGGAATTTCTTACAATCCTGCCTAAACATTCACAGGAGAGGGAGGAATAAGTGAGTACACCGCCTGAATCTCACTGAACTCCAACAGTTTTGTAATGTATGGTGCCCACTGTGAAGTATGGTGCAGGAGAATCATGGTGTGGGGCTGTTTTGGTGCCTCAGGGCCTGGGCTATCATCAATAGAAAAAATAAATCAATAAGTTCATCAAGATATTTTGCAGAAAAAGCTGAGACATTCACAAGAGCATGTGAATAAGTGAGTACACCTCCGTATTAAATAGCTGGCTGATCCTTCTTTTGCAGCAGTAACTGCTTTCATGTAGTTGCAGATTAGATGTTCACAACGATCAGGATGAATCTTGGACCATTCCTCTTTACAAAACTGTTGCAGTTCAGTGGGATTCAGGTGGTGTACTCACTTATTCCTCCCTGCCCTGTGAATGTTGACATGTTATGGCCAATAAAAATATGATAAAATGTAAATGTTGGGGTGGTATTAGTTTAAGCAGACACTGTTTAATCATTCTTGTGATTTTAATAAAGATCGGACCACATTTAGTGACCAATTTATGCAGAAATGTAAGAAATTCCACACGGTGTTCCCACTTTTTCCTCCCTATGTATGTGTGTATGTGTGTATGTGTGTATGTGTGTGTATATATATATATATATATATATATACATATACATATATGGGATGTCATTCGGACTAGAGAAGTGTGGTCGGATGGTGACTAAGAGAGGGAAGGTAGTCCACACAGAAGGGGTCTCACTCCCAGAAGGAACAATAGCAGACATTGAGGAGAGTTGCAAATACCTCGGAATCCCACAAGCAAATGGCAAGGAAAGCGGCTACGGCCAAATACCTCCAACGAGTAAGGCAGGTCCTAAGAAACCAGCTCAATGGCAAGAACAAATCCCGGGCAATAAACAGCTACGCCTTGCCAGTAATCATATACCCTGCAGGAATAATAAGCTGGCCAAAGGATGAGATACAGACCACAGATGTTAAGACACGAAAGCTCCTAACCATGCATGGAGGGTTCCACCCAAAATCCAGCACCCTGAGACTGTACACTAGCTGTAACGGAAGGAGGCCGAGGACTAGTGAGCGTGAGAGCCACTATCCAGGATGAAACATTCAAGATCCATAAGTACATCAAGGACAAGGCTCCAACAGATGACGTGCTCAGTGAATGTCTCAGACAATGGGGAACAGAAGATGAGGTGCTCGAGGTTCCATCATGGGAGGACAAGCCCCTACACGGGATGTACCACTGAAACTGAAGTGGCGGATATCAAGATATCCTACCAATGGCTAGACAGAGCTGGCCTGAAGGACAGCACAGAGGCACTCATCATGGCTGCACAGGGGCAGGCCTTGAGCACCCGAGCAATAGAGGCCCAGATCTATCACACCAGACAAGACCCCAGGTGTAGACTGTGCAAAGAGGCCAATGAGACAATCCAGCACATAACTGCAGGGTGTAAGATGCTGGCAGGGAAAGCTTACATGGAGCGCCATAACCAAGTGGCCGGCATAGTGTACAGGAACATCTGTGCAGAATATGGGCTGGAAACCCCAAGGTCAAAGTGGGAAACACCTCCAAAGGTGGTAAAGAATGACCGAGCCAAGATCCTGTGGGACTTCCAGATACAGACGGACAGAATGGTAATGGTGAACCAACCGGACATTGTGGTGGTGGACACAGAGCAGAGGAAAGCCGTGGTGGTTGACATAGCAATACCTAGCGACTTCAACATCAGGAAAAAGGAACACGAGAAACTAGAGAAATACCAGGGGCTCAGAGAAGAGCTAGAGAAGGCCTGGAGAGTAAAGGCATCAGTGGTGCCCGTGGTCGTTGGGGCACTAGGGGCAGTGACCCCCAAACTGGAGAGCAGATCCCAGGAAATACATCAGACATCTCGGTCCAGAAAAGTGCAGTTCTAGGAACTGCAAAGATACTGCGCAGAACCCTCAAGCTCCCAGGCCTCTGGTAGAGGACCTGAGCTTGGAGGAAAAAGAGACCGCCCGCGGTCTCTTTTTTTCAATAATGAAAATGTGTCGCTATTTTGCTGTATTTCTCCCATAGAGTTATATTGGCCCCTGCCCTCCACCTGACATTATGACATCACATTCTAAATCGTGAACGCCACCTATTATTATGTTTTGGGACGAGTGATAGTTTAGCACAGTATTAATGGATAGGCAGAGCTTAGAGTCAAAGGTGTCAACATGAAAGGAAATATAACAACGCAATGATAGTTATAAATTGAAACGAGATGAGATGATGTTACTTAGTGATTCCTCTCTCAGACACGTTTAAATGAAAATGTCACTTTTCCATCTGCCCCATTAACTTTTGTGGCTTGAAGCCAGTGGTCTCCTGAGATATCAATGCCACCGCTCTCCATGTTCAAGAATGCTGCTGGCATTTGTGGCATTTCCAGTCTTGAATAAATCACCACCAAGGGAAAATAAAGTCACTATAGGAGACCACCATCATTATAGAACTGGAAATCATGAGTAGAAAAAGAGTGAGGCCTTAACTATATGTATCTGCATCCAAGCTTGAACTAAACCCATGAATATAACAACATGAATACAGTATATTGTAACTAACAATGGGGCATTTTCACATAAAATTCCAAGAACTATAGAACATCAAGAAAAATGTGTTCAGCAGCAGGTTTATTACCATGATACCACTCTAACAAGGTTCTGAAATCCATCAGTCTGAAGAAATCATTTGGTCTGCGGGTACATTTTTTACAAAGGGTAAGACAACGCTGTGTGAATTCGTCCTGATTAGACAATGTGGGGCTGAGGAACAGACAGGAGGGCACAGCTGAAGATGCTCATGATTTTGATGGAGTGAAGTGAAGAAAATGAGCAATGGTTGGAAACTGTCCAGAAGATCAGAGGGATCACTGTTGGGTGTTAGCCGGGTTAGTGCATGCGGATGCGGTGGTGCATAGGAGGCAAAGAGGATTTGAGGGTGAAAGGATTCTGAGGTCACCGCTGCCATACAACAATTCTCTATTTTTTAACCCAATCCCAATAATTAGTTCATGATATTTGTTTTTACTCTATATTTATTTATCTACTAATCTTACAAATTTTACCTCAAAGTAGTTTTTTAATCAAGGTATACAGCAGAGAGTCTTTAGCACTATTTCTTTTTGATGTAAATGTTCTCTATTGAAATTCTATTGGTTTTAGATCTTTTTTCTCCGCCACAAGTCTGAAGCAGAGGTGATAACTGGAAACAACATAGATTTGAAATGTTCATTGCTTGATACTTTATTATTCATATTAATCCGCTTTTACATTAAGACTGTGCATTTAGTCATTTCCGATGTCCCAGCCTGAAAAGTTAGGGAATCCCTGGTTTAGAGGAAATAATCTGTAACAATATGGATTGTGCACAGTCACTTTAAGCGCAGCAATCCAGATAAACTACACTACAGTATAAATCTGTGTCTTACCGGCATTGTGTCTTTTTGCTCATGCCACACTTCTCCTCTGCCTCTGCGTCCTGTAATCTGGTCTGCAGGTACGAGCAGCAGTGGCTCTTCATGTTAGCACCTGCCGCGTATTTCTACTCACATAGTAAATTGGGGCTTTCTTTTAGCCCTTGTTGATAATGAATGAATGAATGAATTGATTGATTTACTGAATCAATACTATTGCTGAATTTTTAAACCATACACTGTAGCACTTTGAGATATATTTGGCAAATGTTAAGTGCATTATAAATAAAATGTATTATTATTATTATTATTATTAGCCTCTCTACCCCTAATGATCACCTGCTAGGTAAGCAACTTGCCAGTCATTGTTCGCTGCCCTAATATTAATTGCACTCACTCTCATAGTCGCAGTAACAGATCGTCAAGTCCGTGCCTACCTTACTCAAAGCCGTGACGTCTGATTAGAAGATACAGACTAACCTACAATAGTCCTAAAAGTATATTTCCAGTTATAATTCCATCCTATAATTACAAACTGACTCATCTCAAACTAATGAGCCTAAACCAGAGCAGATCTATAGACGGGTAATGAGCAGTGATCCGTGTAAACGGCACTATTGATACTCCAACTTACTAAACAATAAAAGTTTGTTTTTGAACAGGTTTAGGGAGTTTTAAGGGAGTTTTTTTAGAACAAAGATGGGTGGTAATAGGACCAGTTAAACCCCTCCTACTGGTCTGTCATTCCGCCTGCAGTTAAAACTAAGAACATTAGTGCTGCTGGCAAAGCTTCTTGGATGAGAGGCAAAACGTTCAACACTTACTCTACAGAATACAGATGAGAGCTTAGACAAACACTGATATACTGTCGTTAGTATTTACCCATGTACACTTTCAACAAAACAAAACATATCTGTCAGTGTGGGAACGGACATGATGTGAAGTGCATGCAGTAAATCAGGCTAGATCATCTTGTTGAATTACTTGGAAAGCTCATATTAAATATATATCTACGAAAATTTCTAGAAGCATTTCAGTAATAGCAAAAGCAAAGCACATTTTAAACATCAATGCTCTACATATCTTATACTGTTCTCTGATTTTGCCCCATTTAAATTATTGTACTGTGGTTTGGGGTAGTACTTATAAAAACACAGTTAAACCAATAGTATTGTTGCAAAAAGAGCTATCCGAGTAATTCATAAAGTTGGGTTTTTGGACCACACAAACTCATTATTTTTAAAATCAAAGATCATGAAGTTTTGTGACATTGTTGAGTTCCAAACTGTACAGATGTTATACAAAGCAAGGTACAAACTGTTACCAGGCCAAATACAAAGAAGGTTCCAAGAACGTACTGGTTGTTATGAATTACGTGATGAATTAAACTTTAGGATTCAGAAACATAGCACAACATTGAAAGGTTTTAGTCCAACAGTTAATGGTGTACAATTGTGGAATAAACTGGAGATGGAGTTGAAACAATTTCCAAACATCAACTTGTTCAAATATAAATACAAGCAAAAGACTTTTGAAATATACAGAGAAGAAGAAATGCGTTGCCACTAGGGGGAGCAGTAGGAACAATTGGGTGTGTTTTTTTCCTCTATAATCAAGGAAGAGTGTTGCTGCTTGGAACGGTTGTCATTCCATTGCTCAGATTGACAAATTCAGAATTAGGGTAGGCAAGTTATGAATCTGTTGAGAGGAATCCTCCCAACGGGCTCAAAACCTTGTCTTTTAATGCACCACTCAGCATAGGAACATCATCTACCAAATCAGCTGTTGGGGCAGCTGGGTGGGGGTTTGTTGATGGTTGGTGTTGGTTACTGCCCTCTTCAACTGGCCCGCTCTACACCCTGGCATTTTAATGCATTACACTATGCAGGGCTTACATCATACTTCACATATAACTCAATTAAATAAATATATATATATATTATTATTATATATATATATATATATATATATATATATATATATATATATATATATATATATATATATATATATATGTATTAAATGTACCTTTATAACATAAAAGTAACCTTCGGTAATGTATGGCACGGGTAACAATCTGATTTTTTTTTATTAATGATTGCATTTTTTACTTGCTTTGTACTAGACATCGTACATGAAACAAGATCGCTGCTGTAGTTGTACTTCGTTTCAATTAATTATACAAACAGTTCAAATGTTGTTTTGTAAGTTTGTACGTTGGTCTGTGCTAATGTAGCTTTCTTAGTTATGAGTTATAGCACATTCTTTTGTTGTTGTTTCTTTATTTTGTTGCTGTTTTTTTTTTTATTGTTCCTCATTATTTGTTGTTACTTTGCCCTATGTTCCTTGTTTATGATTTGCTACCTTTTCAATGTAAATGCTATTGTTTTCATTTTTGGGGTGGGCGCTTATAAGCCTTTGGCTTCGGCCCACTCCCTTTGAGCAGGTTAACTGCTCTAGCAAATAAATAAACTAAACTGAACTAAACCTGGGAGAACTGTGAAAAATATAAAAAAATAAAACATTTTATCTACCACCATGTGTCACTCCTTTACAACAATGTAATCATCGTGGCTCTGTGTAACCAACTGCATTCTCTTTCGGTCAAGACCCAGATTTAACTTTCCCATAATAGCTATTTGCTAAACTGAAGTAGCAACTTAATAATTTATCAAAGGTTCTTGGAGTAATTTGCCCTTTGGAACCTGCTTCTATGATGATTACATAATGCTCTGGTGATGGACAGCCCATAACAGCCAGAGACAAAGTGAGACGCCGGTGACAGCCAAATTATCACAGCTCTCAAACTGAGCCGCTGATATACTGCATTCTATGAAATTGTTATGTTGCAATGACTACAGTATATGCACTATGTTTTTGCTAACCACCGCAGTTCTCTGCTGCAAAGAACCTTTCCAAACAATAGAATGTGCAACACTGAGTACCGTATTTTCCGGACTATAAGTCGCTCCAGAGTATAAGTCGCACAAGCCAAAAACTGCATAATGAAGAAGAAAAAGTCACACCAGCCTTGGCAACTACCTGGGCATAGACACGTAACTGCACCATTGACAAGCCTCTTCCGGCAGCACGTTGTTCAAGCTCCCATTTGCCAACTCGTTCCTCTAGCTGTGGCCATCTAGCTTTTAGCCCATCATTAGCTTTTTTGTTTTCTTCATTGCAGTACAGTAAGAGTAAAAGCTTTTCGCCAGTCTCTCACAAGTTTCTCGCTCACTCCAAACTTTCTTTCTGCCGCTCGATTATTGTTTTTTAAATCTTCAGTAGTACAGGAGCAGCAGATACTGGTACACAAGCCTAGAGCGCCCTCTAGTGGCTGTAAATGTGAAAATAACGAACATGTGAAATTATGTATTTTGATATATAGGTCGCACCCCCAGCCAAACTGTGAAAAAAAGTGTGACTTATAGTCGGTAAATAATTGCAATACACACACTCTGACTAACCACTGCTGTCTGGGACATCAGGTACAAAGATACAACTTTTGAAAAAGATAGTTATTTCTTCAATGTCAACAACATCAGAATGAATCGATCAATGTTCTACAGTTTGTCACCATGGTGGGCACACTAAGGGCAGTGTGCCCTTCAATCCAGCCTGCAAAACACGGCCAAGCCCAAAATGCACTGTCTAAAAAGGGGGAACAACACCAATGTCAATGTGTGCACTGAGATAAGTAAAGAAAATGCATAACTGCTGCTATTTTGTTGCTCTTTATGTGTTTAGCACAAATACATCCTATTTGAGCATTGTACTTGCTTGAAATGCCCCATTTTGCCAGAAGCGCGGGCCTCCTAGCAAAAAAAAGGGTACATTATACCTGGTTTATGAGAACAGACAGCCCAACCACAGAGGAAAATACATGCATCAACACTTGTAGAATTACAGGGTTGGAATGTTATTTCAGGAACTGCCATTTGAATGAAAAAATATAGCGCAGCCTTGAAAGTTTTTTAAAGGTTTGAGTTTAAAGCCATTTTCACTAGGGCTGAGACAAAATATGTTTTCGCTGTTTTCTTTTTTATATATAAAGTAAACATAAAGTCATAATTACTTATTGTATCGCAATATCGGCCCCGAGTATCGTGATACGTATCAGATCATGACAAAAGTGTATCGTCCCAGCCCTAGTTTTCACACATGTATGAGCGCTTTGTAACTGCACCATCAACCATGAGAACTAAATCCAACGGACGTCAAGCAATCACAGCCCGGCAAATGTGGCAACATGAATGCACATGCACGTTTCCCTGATGTTACGTGGTGGTCATTCTCTTAATTCCATTTGTCATGGGAGGTTGGAACTCGGAGCTAGGATAGTTGTTTTTTCCGAGTTTCAGTGTTCCAGTTGTCAAGTCGGACATTTTAGTGACAGTAAAAGAAATATACGAATCATTTAAGCTGCGATGCTGATAAAATCCAATATAATATGGTCCTAACTTACTTGTTTTATGAACCCGAACAGTGTGGTTATATTCACGATCTCATAAATCAATAAGAGTTTTCATTAGCCTGTGAGGGACGTAAGCAACATTAGTATCGCAGAAATTCCAACATCAACATGCTACTGCTCAGCAGCCTACATGTAGTGTTTTCATTACAGTAGTACTCTGTAGTGGTGGGTGGTTCCACAGGAGGAAGCGCCATAAATACACAACTGCAACACAGCACAAATATAATAAAGTGTGTAGGCGGCAAGATGAACACTGTTGAGAAATACCCTTTTAATGGAGTTTGTGAAATTGTTTAAGAATCAAGTGCCACACCAAAAACTAGAGGAAAGAAGCAGCTAAAGACGATGGGAACACTTTATTTTACACCACCCTTGATACATTATAATTGCCAACTTTAGCACAATGTAATGTGCTATGTAACGATGTGTAATAACTTGTACCTATAGGTTACATGATAGAATATTATGTATTAGTAGTTTGGAGGAACACAATGTAATAAGATATAAGACCCTAACCTTAAGCCCTAACCTTAAGGGTTTTATGTCTAACAAGGGCAGGTGGACACCGTCCTGTGTAGGTGGTAACAGTGGAAAAGAGGTAATAGTGCGTTAAGGTTAGTCTAAAATTCTAAAGGCTGTTGATGAGTTAGGAAGGAAAATTAGCATGCAGGATTAGTTTAGTTTTCATGACACAGTGCATACATGTTAAAAATGCCTGTTCAGAGACTAGGCCTATCAATAGAAAAGGTTTCACACCTTTCAAGGACTATTACTGCTAAACAACGACATCTAGCCTGCAAGTTCACAATTGATTAAAAAACTACTAGGAAAAAAGCAGGTATCGGGCCTTTAACACAGGGGAATATCTGTCAAAGGGAAGGTTAAGGTGTACTTTATTGTCCTGGTAGGGATATTTGTTCTCTGCATTTGACCCATCCTTCAATGCCGCTGGGGAACCCGTCAGAAGCAGTGGGCGATGGCAGTGCAACGCCCGAGGACCGAGCTCCTGATGTGGAGCCAGGTGATTCTGACTCCAGTCCACATCTGGTCAAATGTAGAGGACAAATTTCCCTACGGGGGACAATAAAGTAGGATTAAGCTATTGTGCATGAGGGAAACCACACAGAAAGGCCCGCACAGTCCGGGAATCTAACCCAGAACCTTCTTGCTGCGAGCCAAGAGCGATAACTGCTCAGCCCAACAAATTTAGCAGAAAGTTTGATTAAAATTGTCGTGCATGAACTTCAACATCTTTCAAAAGATAATCAGTCGTTGATAGAAAACACATTTTGATTAAATCAAACAATTCCAATGATTTGGGTGTAATTATGGTTTGTGTGTAGTGGATCATAAAGGTTGATTGGAGCTTCAAGAGGTCTAATTGAATGACATCATTTAAACAAATATATTTAATTACCATTCATAATCCATTTTGTGGCATGGGTAGGGCATCATTTAGGGAATTAGAGGTTTTCTGGCTTGTTTGTATCTCAAACATTGCATTCCTGTGTGCAATACTTCACCCTCAGAGCCAACAACAGCATTCGGTATATACGGTAAATCATTTGATAATAGTAGCACTGTCGCAAACCCTGAAGGTAAAAAGTTAGCTCTTAAATCATAAACGATCATAAATAATGACTCTGTCATCAACTGACATCTACTGAAATGATGTTAACAAAACAAAAAACACATAATATTGTTCATCTGCCCAAAACTTTCCACAGTGCCATTAAGAATAAAAAGCAGCACAATGAAAAATGAATGTGGGTCAAAGTTGAAATCTCTAAATTACTAAACTAACAAAACAAAAGAGATTGCAGTATTCAACTTTGGACTTTCTGATATTGAAAATCTAGAAACTATTTGCTCCTTATTTGCAAAAACAAGCAGAAAAAAAGCAAGTTGCTGGTTATCAGATCAGATTGCATCACTAAAGCCAATAGAAACGCAACAGACTATTCGTCTGGGTGTGTTGGAGATAGACTTTGGACCCTGGAGAAGAGCAGTAAGATTCAGACTCAGAGATCGTCCCGAACAAAACAAATTGGATATTTTGACGGGATTGCTGTTGTTTAGGGGGCTTTTTTGGATTGCCACCCGAGGACAGAGGAATAATAATTATGGACCACTACCCTGATCAGGTAAATCAGCCTTTTTAAGACATGGGTAGATACAAAGGTTGGAAGAAAATTGAGCTTGACAGAGCAAAGTTCAGCCCTGTATCTCAGAGGGTACATTTTGTCTTAGCCATGTTATACATGAGAAAGACACTTGGTACACACTTGGTACATGATATTATATCTTCTAATACAATGTTTAATATATTCTATTGCTGTGGTTCCCAACATCCCATCAAAAGTAACTAAAGACATTAGAGAATAATAATCAATATAAAATACACTATAATGTTATTCCATCATTATAAGTAAATAGAGGCATCATAACGCCCTTATGATGCCACAGAAAACTCTAAAGCTTAAAAATGACAGTGAAGTTCCATTTGAAAATTATTTAATCTTAAAATATCCCCACAATGAGACACAACTTACGTTGGCTAAAAAATAAAGTATTACAGTAGAAAAATGGGGAGAAAAAAATGCTAATTAATGTACTGACAATAAATATTGAGCCCAAAATTGTATTGTTTATCTGTCATTTATTGAACTATAAGTTGATATAGTAATGATTGTGACAGCTCCATAAGTAAATAAGATTGGGTATCTTTATTCAGAAAATTGGCTCCCCAAAACTGCGAAGTTTTGGGGAGCCAGGTTGAGAATCACAGTTCTGTGAAGGAGGCTAGTAAATGGTTGAGTACAACCAAATTAAGTTTGATTTTATTATTGTATTTCTGTGGAGTGTCTTTGAGTGTATAGTTTAGTTTAGTTTTATTTCAAGCACACAATGAAAAAGTGTACAGTATGTACAACATAAGACAATAATCCAAAGAACACTGATAGTCAAACAAAGAAATTCACCGCTGCTTGAAAAGGAGTGGGATAAAGTTTAACACTTATCAATTTCCACCCCCTCTTCCAAAATTTTAATACAATAGTTTACTTCCTTTGGTTATATCCACTTTCTTACAAAACACAAGCACATATATCACATTTATATAATATGTTAGCAACACAATTCTTCACTCACTTTCCTTCATTCTTATAACGTTCAAAATAATTTCTTTAAATCTTTTCCTGAATTGTTTTATATTTGGACATTCCTTGAGCTGCACATTTAAGCTGTTCCACAGTTTTACCCCTTTTACGGAAACCTCCTACTGTTTACTATTGGTAGTACAGTATGAAATTCAGTTTTCTTCTCAACACATACCCTCCTTCCCTTTGAGTAAACAATTTTTGTTGCTTTGCCCTATTATGGAATTTGTACAGTCTGCAAATCCACAAGATCTTTATATTTTAATAATTTGGACTCCATAAAAATGTATTTGTATGTTCCCTATAACCTGCCCCATGGATGATCCTTAAAGCTCTCTTCTGTAAAATGACAAGTGGCTGAACTGTTGTTGTGTAATTGTTTCCCCACACCTCAGCACAATAAGTAAAATATGGCAAGACTAGTGAACAATAGAGCATTCATAAGGACTTCTGATTTAAGACTTGACTTGCTCTACTAATTATTGCTATACTCCTAGAAACCTTGCTTCAAACATGACTAATGTGAGATTTCCAGTTCAGTTTATTATCGATTATGACTCCTAACATTTTTATTTCATTAACCTTTTTGATATTCACTCCATCCAGCTTAATTTCAATTTGCAGATTATTTCGACCATTACCAAACATCATTAATTTTGTTTTCTTTAAATTTAGTGATAATCACTGCCTGAAGAAAAGATATTGGTGTCATCAGCAAACGACACTAATTTCAATATTTCTGACACTTGGCATAAATCATTAATATAAAGAATAAACAATTTCGGGCCCAACACTGCCCCCTGTGGGACACCACATCACACTCCCAGTTTCACAAACTGCTTTTGCTGAGTCAAATAACTTTGCGAGTACCAATGCGAGTGATGTTGCCCTTTTTGCTCTAATCCATACTGGCATTCATTAAGTATATTATTCATATACATATACATATACATATACATATACATATAAACTCAGAGGATACTGAGCATTTTCTGTCGTTGGTCCCAAACTGTGGAATGAGCTGCCTCTGTGTATTAGACAGGCTGACTCCCTTCCTGTTTTTAAATCACGCCTTAAGACGCATATGTTCTCTTTGGCATTTAGCTAGTTTGGAAGTTGACTTTTACTGTTCAAATCGCCCTCTTATGCCACTGTACTGTATATGTGTATATTTTTAATTGTATTTTATATTGTCCTTTTTGTACGGCACTTTGGTCAACTCTGTTGTTTTATTAGTGCATTATAAATAAAGTGGATTGGATTATTTTTTTCAAAAAGTTGTCAAGACGAGTGATAAAAAGTTTTTCTAGAATTTTTGAATACAAATACAATGTATTATTATTATTATTATTATTATTATTATTATTATTAAGTGAAAGATTAGTAGTTTGGTAGGTAGTGGATTGTAAATGTCCTATGGTAACTTCTATAATTACAGCTCCAGTAGGGCTGAACAATTTTGAAAAAATATCTAATATGATTTTTTTCAGATGAGAATATTTGTCATTAGATTTGCAATTTGTAGACTGAAACATGAACTACAGGAATCAAAGGAATTTCTGAACATATTTATAGAGGTCTGGTACTGCTACAGGGAAATGGGTTTAAACTCTTTGCATATCAATAAGTTTGGAACTTTTCAAATTACCATTTTACCGACAAAAATGTAATTCTGATTTACTAATCCTACTCACAACTAGATTTCCGCCGACTACTTCAAATACTGTGTAAAAAAAATAATAATAAAACTTGAGAGGACCGCATGTGTTGGAAATGAAAGTGCCACTGCCGCGTGTTGTTGACAGATGTACCGCTCTTGTTACAGGGTTGTGATGGCATTGAGCTGCTCGACTGGCTCTTTGACCAAAATGAGGGGATACTTCGTCATGAGGGAACAGGTCAGCACGGAAACCACAACATCTGGCCAGCGCAGGACCCGAGTGTGAGTGATGCAAGAGCAGTTGTTCTTTCAGTATTGCTTCCCCAGTCTTTGTACTACTGCAGAAATACAGTAGGGCGATTAGTATTTTTCTGTAAGTTGCAGCAATGTTAAGAACGGAATTTGTGCCTATGTTGACAGTGCAGCCCTTTGCCCATCCTATCTTTGATAGCCACGCATAATAATGAATAGTCTTCACCTCACAGATGCTGCAGCCACCCAACCAGGCCAACGATGACTTCCTGACCGCTCTTCTCAGTGGAAGTGACTCCGTCCCAGGCTCCCCTCTCTGGTCGCCCTCCCAGAGCGACAGTGGCATTAGCGAAGACCCACATTCGGACCACATGGACAGCCCCCTAAGACCCGAAAGCCCCCCGGTGGAGAAACACAGTATTACGGCGCTGGGATACAGACAAAGTCAGCCCTGAAAGCAAGCACACCCAATGTTGTCAGTAAGTCACCAAATGAAGAACAGTGCATGTAAGAGTGTGGAATGGATGTACATCTGTATTGAATATGGTAGGAGTGTGTTTAATTACACTATGAGACCTAAACCAAGCTGCTGCTGTTATGTGACTTCAGAGCTCTTAGTATAAATTTGGCATAGTGCTAAGTACGAGTCTGTTGGAGAATGAGATCCTTTGCCTCTCCCGCCTTCTGCAGTTGGGTGGAGTGGGTGAGCAGGATTATCCATGATGGAGAGTAATTTGTTTAGTGTCATTGTCACAGATGTCTGCAGCTGCCCATCTTACAGATCAATCTGTCAATCCAAATCCAATTATGTGGAAAGACAGATTTTTACATTGACATTACATTGACAAAAGTGCACTGAAACTTCACTTACTCAGCAGAGGTAAAAGCTGTACTCACAATCTGTTCTCAGGTACTGCAATGTGAATGTAATTTGGGAATAAGGAAAATACTCAGGAAGAGGTAGTACTAGTTTCTTTTTGACAAACTAAAATCCCAACTAAAATGAACAAAAGTAGAGTTGTTCGAGCACTCTTTTATTGGGAATAGTGCGTATTTTTTTGTTCTCACATGACTGGTCAGCTCAGTCTCACACAACCAGCTTTACTATTGTGTGCGGTTAAGAAAGATAATTTGGTACATTTTTGGGGGAACACAAGTGGAGGCACCTTTTGTTCAGTTCAAAACTCATTTTAATTAGAATGACGGACTGCTTCACCAAAATAAATTGATTGGAATTGAAAAGAGCGGTATATGAGGTATTTATGTGAACATGCCAGTTCTCGTTTGAAAGAGCTTCATGAATTCAGTCACTGACCTTAAACTAGTACAGGCTGCACTTGCACTATTTATAAGTTGATATTGGACGAATATTATATACTTCCTTTGAGTTAAATGTTAAGATGAGACTACACAAAGGAAATGACTAGTTTGTACCACAGTCTATCATTGTTTGCAGATGCACTATTCCAGCAGAAGGCGTTTTATTCATGCGTACTGTGAAAACATTGATTCATTATTTTGGTGCAACCTCTGGAACTATGCTGTGTGTATAGGTGGAGATGGCTGGGACCAGGTTTTCCCAAGTGGCGGGCTGAGGATTACACCGTACCCCTCTGATGCACACAGAACCCAGCTGCCTTCAGGAGTACCTCTCACAGTCAAGGACCTCCTTCTGTCGGGCACTCCAGATCCGGTAAGTCCAGTTCAGTGGTGGTGGTGACACACGTGATAAAAGCTACTCTCACTCTAGCGCTGCTGCGATATTTGTTCATGGAGGAACAGGTGGCTGTGGGCTCTTGACACACTCACAAGGGGCTGAGGTCTTTCTAAAATGCAAATGCTGTACTTATTTTTGTTCTTGTTTACGTGGAGCAGGCCTCCCCAGCAGGTTTGTTATCTGGGGAAAAGATGCACACAAATATTTCAGCGTGTTTTCTCGTACCGCTTCTAAAATGTGAAGCAGTCATGCAATAATTTGGGAAAGCTTAGATCATAAGCAGACTAGCTTTTGCCAGTACTTCATGCATTAAAATGGAAATGATGAGATACATTACTATGGGTAAGAGAAAGATAATGAAAGATAGATAATTTGTCTTGCCTCAGTAATTCTGATTAAGACCTTGTGAGTCGAAACACGTCAATAAATTAACGCAAATTCAGAGTGCCTCAGCTTCTTCTATACAACCTAATAGATCATTTGCTTTATTGGTGCAGAATAATCCTGTTTTGTTTAGTGTCATCTACCATTTTAGACGTATCCATTTGAATTTTAATGAGAGAATTTTGTTTTGGCCTCAGTAATGCAGTTAAGTTATGTGTTTTTATTTTTTGGTTTACACATGGTCTGTAGCCATTTTAGACATCATTTAATCAAATGTCTACTTTAAAGGAAAATTTCGTGATTTGATCTTGACGCAGGCCTCTGGTACTTGGAAGGTCAAATATTCTATGAAGTGGTACTTGGTGTGAAAATCATACTTGCAAATCAAGATTGGAAAAGGGAACACTGGCTTGCTGCACCAAATCAATTAATTACAAAAACATTTATTCTGGCTAATCAGAGCACACCCTTTATGTCCCTGAACGAAATGTCTGAGGAGAATGTCTTGTCCTTACATAGACTCTTTTGTTTCCAGGCCAAGAGAAGTATTATTGGCAGCACTCTGTATAGTGAGATGAGATATTTGATTAAAAAAGAAAAGAAATAAAGAAACTGAATTGAATTAAATCAATGGATCTTTTTACACTGATTGTTTTTGCAACTAATCAACAAATTATATTTTTACATGAATTTTTTTATAATTTTTTACTCTGAATTCTCCGGTACTTTAACGATACTTAGTTTTCGACACAGATACCTGAATACTTTTTTCGATAGCTATGCTAAATTATTTGTCATATAGAACCATAAAACAGAGTAATAATGTTAATTTATTCCTTTTCCTTATTTCATTTCTTTTGCATTTGTATCATTTGAAACAACCAAGAAACTTCCTTTAACTACAAAAGGGCCGAAAAACACTTTCCAAGTTTTTCTTATTTTTTTCCATTTTTAACCAAAACCGTTTTCCCCTAATTTTTCTTCCCCATTTTTTTTCTTCAATTTTTTCCAATCTCAGCATCACCATTAAACAAGAGGAAAAGTAGCAAATCCAACTTACCCTGGTGCTGTAATTGCTTTGAAACAGCAATGAGAAGTGATAAAGGTGCTCTGATAGTTGCCACATTTTTACTTGTATTTTGTAAGGCAGTGAGGAAAATAGGACAGCGGAAAGCGAATTTTATTAAATAGTGCGATATTTTTAATATTGGTATTCATACCACATTTTTATAGCCCCCGCAGCCCTCAGCACAGTCCATTCAGGAGTTGGTGCTCAATGAAGATGAGAAGAAACTGCTTGCCAAGGAAGGGATGACTCTGCCAAACCAGCTACCACTTACAAAGGTCACTGAGAAATCACTGCCATTCACTTAAACAAGAAAGAAAAAATGTATTTCTGAAATTATTGTCATTTTGTTTCTTTAGTACGAGGAAAGAATCCTGAAGAAAATACGGAGAAAGATACGCAATAAGCAGTCAGCACAAGAGAGCCGCAAGAAGAAGAAGGAGTACATAGATGGACTTGAGAGCAGGTAAGGAGCATGATTATTGTACGATGATTATGATAAATTATGAGCATGATTATGATTGCTACTACAACTAAAACACCCCTTTTGTCACCATGGTCATTTTTATTTATTTGTTTTACATACAGTATTTAGTATCTTACTTGTATTTTCTGTTTTCATGATGCCATCACTGAGATTGGTCAAAGTCACCTTGTGAAGTGCGGATAGTCCAGATGCACGATGCTAATTTGCCCCACTGGATCAAAACTGGACCAGCTTTACATGTCTTTCCAACTGTGTCATCACTCGCCTATATTTATCTTTAACGGTCAAAAACAGATCAGCATGCATGGGAAGACCACACATCGACATGTCACACAGATCTACCGTTAGGGTAATATGGTAATGCAATCTGTGGAGAAAATTTAAAGTGCTGATTTAGACTGAAATGGTTTCCTTCACTGATGGCGTGTGGTAATGTAAATTTGGATTGGTGTTTCTGAGTTGCCCAGAGGCAGTTAAATATAGAGCATTTTCAAGGAAATTACCCAATTACTACCTCAGAGAAAATTCTAGTTTTAAGAACTGATTTAAAAAAAAAAAAGTGCATTGAGGATAAGCCCCAGTATTAACTGTTTTATGATTGTATACAATTAGTAATTACACGTGTTAATAGGTAGTTATTGTTACGCAAGTTTAAAGCATGTCACTCTGTTTTAAGAATGGCTGCCTGCAATGCACATAACCAGGAGCTGCAGAGGAAAGTTTCCCAGCTTGAGAAATGCAACATGTAAGTACTTCTTAGCTTAACTTTCTGCCAAAGCCTAATTCACTCGAAGCCAGAGTTTATTTGAAGTCTGTGTTCCCCTTTCAGGGATTACTGTTCATTTGAATTTGTAGCTCGCACTTCCACAGTACTCTGCTGAATTGAATCTCTTTCATTGGCTTGTCCTCTCCACAGGTCACTGCTGGAACAGTTACGCAGGCTTCAGGCGCTGGTCATGAATACATCCAACAAGACGGCTCAGACAGGAACATGTGTCTTGGTAAGACCTCTAGCTGTTGGCCAGTGTAAATTAGTAATGACAGGAAAAATAGAGCCAATTTGTAGCAACTTTAAAAGTAGTCAGAATAAAAGTTTGTTTGCAAAAGCCAGATTAGGGCTATTGAAAAAAGAAAGAGAAAGATATACTCTATGATATTGATCAATTTTCAGAATGAGGTTATGAATAAGTTATAAGGTTGGTTACTGATAGTCAAAGCTTTGTTTTTTCTTTTCTGGTTTTATCTTTCCAATATCTGAAATTAAGCTGCTAAAATAGGGCTTTATTGTAATTTAAATCATAAATTGGTATACGATTTAAGAATGTGAACAGTGTGAGGGCTGACTAGGATGAGTCCCCGAAAGTAATCTTTTTTTTTCTAGAAGAAAAATTATGTTATATCATTCAGTCTTTGCATCCTTGCTTTAGGAAAGTAGGTGAGGAGTGCGAGATATGACTGTTTGTGATAGCAGATTTTTGTGTATCCTTTGTGGAGATTGTGCTCCCTTGAATCATTTAAAAAAAACACTCTCTCACTCAAAGATAGGCCACTATTAAACTTTATTTTCCGAGATTTACCCACCGTATTAAAGCCCTCCTCTCAGCAGAGCAGTCCCTGTCTTGCAGGCGGATGATAGAACAGTAACCACCACACACTGATGAAAAGCTATATGATTAGAGTTGAGTCTTTCGAAAAGTGCAGGCGACAGTGGGCCATTTTAATGACCCTTGACCATTTGAAGTTATTTAGAATCTGCACAACTTGGAATTATTTTATAGATAGTGGGCAAGACCGCCATCACAGATTTTGTCGATAGTTTATTAGTGCCAACTTACACTTTTCTTAAACCCCTGTACACTCACTTATTGTAAAAGATCAGCTCTACTAAATCAACAGTGGCATCAGCCTACAACAGATGCAGTGTAGGAATCCATGGCTTCACAATAAACCTCAACTCATATGTGTTTTATTAGCTGCAATAAAAGGTAGGTAAGCATTATGTTGAGTCCACAATCCTGAAATGAAAGCCACACAACAATTGGTTGGTACCGTACATCCTTGTGGCTACAAAAGTAAATCCGAATAATATGAATGACAATCAAAAAAATATATGGCATTGAAAATATCCACATTCCTCAAAGGTTATAGGATATATTGCTTCTGAACTTTTCTCCAATAATATGAATAAGTCTCACTTCTTTTCATGCTGTTTCCATAACTGTGTCCTTATATAATCCGTTTTTTTTCTTTTCCTTTAGGTGCTTTTGCTGTCCTTCTCTCTAATCCTGTTTCCTAGCCTCAAACCCTTTTCCGACGCCAAGGTCACGCATGGAGACTTCAGTCCAGTCAGAGGTATGTGTAACCTTGGCTGCTTTGTGCACCCCCCTGTCAGCGCTAATCTAGCTCCTCGCCGTCAGAGGCTGAGAAGCTTGGTAGAAACTCTGTGTTCATCCATGCACTGTTGAAGCCTTTCACCCGCTGTGCTTCTTTGCCTAATTGCGCTTGTCTCCCAGTCCCAATGTCAAACTTTGGAGATTACACTGAGGCAATATGTTTTTACTTGGAGGACTCCCATCAGCAGCTTTTTGATAAATGTTTTACAAGTCAGTCAAAGGATTGAGAGCATTTATTAGTGTAATGTGTTAGTCCCAGATCTATCCACATTTGTTCACGGCAGTACCAATGGCGATGAACAAAACACAACATGAAAGAAATTCAAACTTATTTGCACTTACCGTACATCTTGTTCAAAGCAAAGAAAAAAACAAAAAGTCTGTGAAGTATCTTGGACTATTAAAGTGTTCAACATCTAAAAAACATGTGTAGGCACAACAAGTGTATAACCAAGCAACTAGTGTTTACTTCAGATACTATACTAATATTACTTTGAAGGCCTGAGTTGCACCTGGAGCACATGGCTACTTAATACGCATAAACAGCCGTTCTCACTCTACTATAAAGGGTACATGGAAGCACTGCATAGGTAATTCTTTCCTTGCAATAATTATGTTTTTAGCAGCTGTATTTTAAGCTGCTGTGGACGTTTGCGACCATGTAACTGAGTGATACTGACACAGTCACGGTGACAGTGGCAAACAGGCTTATGTTAGCTTTTCTTCATCGCTTAGTGGGAGTGTTCCTCAGGCTCGAGTTCAAGATTTCTCTTTTCCGCTGCTTCACAAGGTTATTCACTTCTATATTACAATGCTTATAGACTGTGATTCCCCTGTCCTGCCAATAATTCTACAGTTCTGGCTTCTGGCACATTTACACTGATGTTTGAGTGATGTTCAACCCAACTTCCGGACACTCTCGTCTTTGCACATGCGCAGGCCACCTCAACATTGACCAGTTCCTTGGAAGCGAGGGATTAATTGGATTGACCGATATTGATAGGAAGCAAAAGTGAGCCAAGGACTGTGAGCCTCTGCCAAATGTTTAATTTGTATAATCATCAGCCTTATCATCAAGGACCTTATTTGTATAGCAAGAGCTTCATGGGCGGTATTGCTCCTTTTAAGATGGTTGCCAAAAATTTAAATAAAATCAAACAGCGATATATTTGAATATCTGAATATTTTTGGAAGGTCAGGATAACTTGAAAATGGGCCAGAGCTAGCCAGAGTTGAGAACACCTGCTCTATCCAAGCACTGACATTACACATTTATCCAAGTACCATCTCAGCTATGCCAAGTATTGTGTTATTAAACTTAAATTCACAAACCCTAACATCTTTGACCCAGCATTCTCTCTCTCTCTCAATCCTTTCAGTTCAGTCACGGTCCCTTCAGAATCTGCAGGCATCTCGTGTGCTGCATGTTGTTGACCCACAATTTGCCGCTGACGATGAGCCTGAGCCTCTTCTTCTACGTCGGCGTTTCCCTGGAGACGAGGCACTGGAGCACGTCAACTCTTTGATGGAAAAACTCAGCGTGCACAACGCTGACGAGCACGAGCATCTCTCTCTGCACAACAGCACAAGTGAGGAAAGTTCGGGTCATTTCCACGTGGACCCCATTACTGGCCACGTAGCAACCGTGACTCTGGACCCCCATCGTGCCGCCAGGCTGCGACCTCACGCTGACGATATGTGAGAGAAATGGATATCCCGCCAGGAACTTTCACAAGATGAGCTCTTCCCACTGGTAAAGCAGGGAATTATGGGCTGTATACATGAACATTTTAATTAAGATTTAATCCAAACTTGTCTTGGCAGTTGGCATCATGGGATCTTATGTACAAAAACATGTGACATCACAACAATCCAAAGAACCTATAGTTTAAAATTGAGGATCAACACCTTCTTTGTCAACATTAATAAACTAACAGTCTGAGTGACTCATAACAGTCTCCGACCGTAGGATGTGAACCAGGACAGATGCAAGTACTTTCAGCTAAATTTTATTGTTGGTTTGGAACTTAATCCCTGACAAATTAAGCCAATTATACATGACTATATGTGTTTTCTGTTTGGAGATTTCTTGCAGAAGTTACAAAGGCACCTGCTCATCATCAGATAATATAATTCCAGAATGGGAATACAACCTATTCATAGGGATGATTAAGATACATATAATTGAGAAGCAATTAAACCAGGTATAAACAAAAATAATAAAGGTATATAAAGGTATATTTAATGTCAATATTTTCTATTATTAAGCGTGACCAGCCACATTATCATTGTGATGAAAAATTAAAGGTTTTCTGGACCTTCTTCTGGAATAATTTACAATATAATTATTGGTGAACTTTGTGCAATGCTGTGTTTTTCAAATTCATTGTGTTTTGATAAATTTTTTACTTTTGCACCCATGGAGGATTCTTCGGTGCCTCTGTTTTTTTGTTCAAATTTGATACCGTCTTTGAACTTGTATATACTTGACACGTAGTTTTTTTTTTCTATTGCCCCTTTTTCCTGTTTGAACTCCATTGGGCTTGGGACTGTAATACTTATTCCATGTAGAAAAATACCTGGTTGGGTTTTCTCAACTTTTTATATCAACTTGCTTAATGATAACTCTAGGATGTTCAGTGTAATCGAAAACTGATTTGACTGATTAACAAGGATTTTGCCTGTGGAGTCAACAAACAAACATGTTAATGTGAGACTTATTCATCTTCAAGTTTTCCAAGCTTGTGTTTCTTCTCATTTGTTGAAATTATGTTGTATTCAGTTTGTTTTCAATTAGATCTTCAGCTATGATGGCATGTTGATATTAACCACTGTGTTTATCTTTATAAAATGCCTGTGTGAATACTGTTTTGCTCACTCAATAGCAGCCTGATGACATGTACTTGACACACACTTGTGAGAGGTACTTTTGCAAAAACATTTCTGAAAGCATAAATTTCCTGAAGTAATTAAGAAACTTTTGGATGTGTTGTATTCATAATGCAACTTCAAATAAAATATATCCAATGTATTCTTATTTTATTTTTGTAATGGTATTTTGTGTTTTTATCTGGGGGTGTATAATCTAAAGGGTCATAATAAGTAAGTGTATGTCTTCGCCCACTCTCAGTTTCACATGACTGAAGAGTAGAGACGTATAATAGGGTTTGGGGAACAATCAAGAACTCTCAAAGTATATTAATGTCAATTCACTATTCAATATAAAGTAGGCTTGGAAATGTGTCACTTGAAAAACATTTGCCTACCAAGTGTATGGATGTGAGAACCATGACAAAGGAAAAAAGATATCAGTATTTCTGCCATTGTAAGCAACTGTCAGCAATGTGTCTAGCTGCCCATTGTATCCCACCTCAGGTTCTGACACACCAGAATAATTGGAATAAAAGCTGGCCAGAAATTGTTCCTGCTTTAAAAAAAAAAAAAAAAAAGTAAATAAGGACTTTTTACCCTTGGGACCCATTCAAACAAGTTGAATTGTTGTCTCACAGGCTCTAACCAAAATGAATGGACTAAATAAACCAAGATTGGAATGGTTAATGAATTCTAAGAAGAAAAAGGAAATTAATTATTAAAACAGCAGCAGTCACTTTTTACAGTACGAGGTACATGTGTAGACAGTTTATCCCTCTAAGGCCAAACACGGTGACGGTTATGTCAGTCGGCTGCAGTGAAAAAGTCAAGAGAAATCTATAGCCTCCTCTTATCTCGTCTGACTCAGCGGCTGCAAGTGGGCATAGTCTCCTAACGCAAAGACGCTGACTGGTCTGTCGACTACTTACCAATATTATTAAGAGATTTTATCTTGGCATTTTCTTTTATGTTGTGATTTAAAGTTGTGTGACATAATGTGTGAGAGATAAGCATTCACATAGCTTCAAGATCAGTCGCAATCAAACTGAAATTGCAATATGAATGGCAAAAACAAGTCTGCAAACATGGCCTGGTGCCATGTGATTGTTGTGTGAGTTGAGCAGTTAATATTTCAGAGTGCTGTCAAAAACTAATGCTCTAATCATTGTGCCGAAATAGCCATGCTGAGAGCCAATTATCTGTTGCTGTTTTCGGTTTTCTCTCACCTTGCTCCCAGTAAAATTATGTGACTACTTTACTTTTGTCCTTGCCACACCATTCTCATTATTTTGAATATAAATGAATAGTCGCACTTTGTGAGGCCTCAAGGTTATTATTCAACATTCACTGTGGACATTAATTTATTATTATGTTTCTTTTTTTCATGGATGAAATAGCCGCTGGGTTTGTGTTTAAGTGTGCATTGAGTGTCCCTTGAATCAGAACCAAGTGCAGCCAATTATAGTTTTATGCTTCTTATTTGAGAAACACAACTAGCTCTGATTTTAACTGGATTCCCGCACATGAGAACAGGGAACATCAATTTGGGAGGTTGTTTAACGAATTTCTCCAAAAGGAGTGACAACTAGAAAACGCTGATTGTGCTGCATGTGCCGACTGCAACTGTGCAAGGAAAGGCTTTCAAATGCATTATGAGACAGAATTTTAATGATCAAATATAAGTTTCCCTTCTTTCTTTCCTTTAGCAAATAAAGCTACATAGTTTTGTATTAGTTTTGTATCGAATCCCGCCTCCTGAAGGTGCACGTTGTCGTTGTGTCCTTGGGCAAGACACTTCACCCACATTGCCTCCAGTGTCTGCGTACACTGGTACCCCCTAGGAGAGACCAACAGGCCCGGTTTGAACCGTGAGGCCGTCCTTCCGTTTTCCGTCATTGATGGGCAGACAGGTGCTTTGACAGAGTTTTGTGAGACTGTGCTTGTGTTTTTTTATTGATGATTTTTGGCCTGATCTTCCAATACTACAAAGCTGGTTGAACATGTCCTGGATTAGTTCCTCTGTCCCGGGTTGACAAACCCTGACATGGAGCTTCTGGATAAGTGACACTACAAAGCGCGTTATCAGTTGGTTAAGTTAACCCTGGGTTTCTCTGAGGATTTGTGGAGGATCATGTGAAACAGAAGGAGTTAGCACCAAGCAGCAGATCAAGAGACACAGGCACAATTCATTAAATATCAAAATCCATCACTAAACTTGACGACAATAGTCTATATTATACAGCACCATGAATGGTACGTGTCTGAACCAAGCAGCACATAAGGAGTATGTTAACATTTGTTAACAATGTTTATTATAACTTGAATGCAACACTCGTACTATTATGTGGACGAGAAATAAGCCTTTTTCATGTAGTCGTCTTAGCGTCAGCCACATGTGTAGTAAAAGTTACACGATGTCGCTACTTTATATTGTTTATTGTTTATTTGGTTTATTTGGGCTGCAAGGTTGTTATTAGTAACGACGATGTTCCCAAAGGGAGTAGGCGGAAGATAACTTATAAATGTCTACCCCCTCATACATTAACAAACATAGCTGTTGACATTCATTTAATGTCATTGATACAATTACAATTTAGTCGATAATGACTACAATAATGTCCATATCAATACGATCACATTGTTAAGATGCAAACAAACAACAGTTTGGGTCATGGTTTGACAATAGCATATTGGTCTAATATTGCTTTTTTACATTTATGTTTGAATTGCTCAAATGAGGTGCTAACCTTAAGTTCCTCATCTTGGTCATTCCAAAGATCTTCCCCCTTCCGAGTCAGGAACAGACTCTTTAAGGAGGTGCGGACCAGTTGTTTTTTAAGGTTCATCTTTCCTTGAAGATTGTATCTTTCATCTCTATTGATGAACATCTACTGAATTTTTGAAGGAAGCTGATTATGTTTGACTTTATACATTATCAGTAGAGTTTTGAATTTGATCAAATCCTCTACTTTTAATGCACGTAACTTTAGAAAATGAGGGTTTGTGTGATCACGAAACCCTGTTTTATGATCAATTATCAGAGCTTTTTTCTGGAGTACGATAAGAGTGTTTATATGTTTTTATAAGTATTTCCCCAGACTTCAATACCATAACTTATACTCTAACTAACTCTAATACAAGAGAACAATAAAGAATATACTAGGGATATACTGTCCAATATGTTTTACTTTACCTATTCGTGCAATGCTCTTGGCTAATTTTAATTTTATATTAGTTATGTGGGATCTCCAACTGAGTTTTTGATCCATGACTACTCCCAAAAACTGTACTTGTTCACTTAATTATTTATGGTAATTTGTATGTGCCCATCGATTTTCTTTTCTCCAAATACCATTAGTTTAGAGTTCAAAGTTCTATGTTCACCTCAACCATCAGCTGCTGTAGATTCTTTCCTGAAAACAGGAGTGTAGTATCATCTGCAAATAGTACCATTTTTGTTTTCTTTGATACATAAATGATTTATGTGAAGTAAGTCAAAAACAACTTTGGACCGAGTATTGAACCGTGAGGTACACCGTATGAAATATGTCTCAGAGTAGATTTGTACTCACCAATCTGAACAAATTGCTGCCTTTCACTTAAATAAGATTTTAACCACTGCAAGGGAATACCTCGTATACCGTTTCGTTCCAATTTTTGAAGTAAAATATTGTGGTCTATTGTATCGAATGCTTTCTATAAATCAATAAAATTAAAAGTCCTTATTCTCAATGCTATTAGTGACTTATTCAGCCAAGTCAATCAATGCATGGGTTGTAGATCTGCCATTTCTAAAGCCATACTGACAGTCGAGTAATAGACTGAATTTGTCAATGAAATTATTGAGTCTGTTGGCAAACAATTTTTCCAATATTTTTGAAAATTGCGACAACAATGAGTTTGGTCTGTAGTTATTAAACGCATGCTTATCACTGGACTTAAATATTGGAATTACCTTTGCAGTTTTCATTTTAAGTTCAATTTTCATTTTATAAGCCATGCGTGCTTTCAAATAAAGGACTTCTCTCACGGCTGCTCAATGTCTGTAGGAGGAGAAAGCTTGGGCAGGTCATCGGCTACTCTTGTTTTATTTTTGGTATGAAAACAAAGTTTTATGAAATCCCCAAAAATATATTTGTAAATATATATTTTGAGTGTCTATAGATAATTTTGAGTTTATATAAAAGTATTTTGAATAATTTTGTCTCAAATCTGATTCCATAGTCCTGCCCAGCCCACTTACTGTGTCAAGTATGAGGCTGAAGATTTTAATGAGCGCCCCTGTCAGTGCAAACGTCTGATTTACAGCCTGCGTTTAGAAACACAAGATCCGGCCCTGGCTCTAACCTTTTAGAATGAGATTAATGGTAAATGGTTTCAACTTATATAGCGCTTTTCTACCTTCATTAGGCCCAAAGCGCTTTACAGCAAGGAACCACTCACCCATTCACACTCTCATTCATACACTAATGTACGCAGACACTAAAGGCAAGGCAGGTGAAGTGTCTTGCTCAAGGACACGATGACGGCATGTGCCTGCGGGAGCTGGGATACAAACCCCCGCCCTTCTGATCATGAAACGACCTGCCTACCACTGCCGTTTACTGAAGAAACTATGAATTTTGCTCCTTACCAGGCCTATGGACTCTCTTTGAAAAGCACCAAGCAACAGGTAAAAACAATAGCCCCTCAGTCCGTCTTACCCACCTACGGAGGCTATACCAAACACCCACACTAGCCAACTAGACTGGCTAGTGTGGGTGATATGGTCCATAGAGCTCAGTGAACACCCATTCAATGACACTCATTAACCATATCAACAAATGCTATAATTGTTAACCTACTGCATGTTCTGATTTTCACTAATGTTCTGCATTCAACTTGTCTGATCATCAGGTTGTCAGGTTCAATTAATCATGTGAAAGTTTCAAATCCCTTAGCAAATTACTTCCATCTGTTCCCTAGAGAGTTTCTTTAAAAGTATAGGTGCGATCAGAAGACTAAAGCACCAACGTGTCCATTAGGGCTCACCCTCATCTTCTTCAGTGTTTAATCTGCAAATGGCCAGTTTCTTAAGGTACAGCTTTGACCCAGATGGAGTCAGCAGGGGGCAATTCCTCAACCAAACTTTTGCATTAACAAAATTGTTGTTTTGTTTCCCTTTTGGTTCACTTACTCACGCATAGACTAAAGGTACAAAAGCCTTGCACGTTAAAACAAACGCTACTTTCATTTTTGCATCCTACCCATTGGTTTGCTTTTGAGGGAGACTGAAAACATGCCACTCTCATAGCATTGTGTGAAAATATCAACCACACAGTCATTTTCATGCAAATTATTTCCACAGTGTTAAGCTAAGTATAGACTCACTACCCTGTGAGTGACTTTACATATCCAAGCCCGTTTATGGCACAGGAAATTACACTGGCATACCCATTGATTTACTGTGATAATTGAGGTTCCCCACGATACATATATTAAAGGGCATGTTAATAGTTTGCGTAAAGTAACTACTTCATGCATATGTATGTGTAGGTATGAGATGTGCTCAGTGCATGTGTTACAGAAAATCACAGTCTTTGTGTAACGAACTTAATATCTCCATATATAATTATTTTTCAACAATGATTTGATGATTTCATTAATCCTGAATGAACAACTTATGCAAATGAGCTAGAGAAAGATGAACGTGGTATTGACCTTTATCTGGGTATCAGTGAAAGCAATAGTTTATATGTTTTTCTAAAGACATTAAGAGGCAAATAAGTAATAACTACAAAAATCTGTAATGTGCAACATATTTGAATATTAATAATGCTCTGTAAAATCAAGCACTCAGGCACGGTATAGATGCAAAGGTTTCACTTGTTGGTATGGTATGTTGCATTTGCGTTTGAACCAGGCATAATGAGCACACATGGGTTGCCGTCTCAAAGCAAAAGGGTGTAACATTGGAAGATAACCGTGGAATAAAAATAGATAGAAAATGTACAATTGTGTTTTTGAAGCACAAGTAGGTGATTGACTGGTAGGTCATGCCCTTCAATGAATAAAGAATCCATATGAAGGCTGTCTTACTCATGTTTTATTCATGTACAGAACTAAACTAAACACCCTCCCAACTGAAAAGAGTGGCTGATGTATTGTATATTTGATGGTGCAAACGGTCTCTTACCTGGGTGTGATTGCCTCTAATGGACTTTCATCCTCCGTGCGTCACTGTGCTTTTTGCAGGCGCTCCAGCTTCACATAGAACCTACAGATGAAGTTAATTTCATATGAACTGCATGGATTTATACGTGAATGGTAGTGCATCTGTGTTTTTCACTTCTCACAATTACCTGTCCTCTGTGTCTAATTAATTACAATAGCTGTGGGAATAGCTGCTGAGCCCAGCCACCTGCGACTCCTACAAGAATGAAACAAACAAAAATGAATAAACATAAGAACATGTTTTATGTAGTAAATGCCTTAGCTATTGCACATTTTTGTATGGAGTGATCAAACAAGCTTTTATTTTCTCAAGACAAAACTTTATACAGTATATACTGAATATATTGTGATGTATTTGGGTTACAGAAATTGTTTCTTGTTGGTCATTCAATAATAAGTCTTAACAAAACATTGCGTTAGTCCTAAGTGCCCAAGCAGGCACCTTTGGCATTCAGGAAGTGAACTCTAGCCTGTACAATATACACTACTGTACCAGCCTTTACTATTCACATCAACAAACCACACAAATAAACGCATTTTTTACCAGTATCCACATTGCTTCTTGGACCGTGTGTTATTCTGCACAAATACAGCACAGCTTGTTATCAACCAACAAGTAACTTACACAGAGGTTCTTCTGCAGGAGTCTATTATTTATTTATTTATTTTATTTATTTATTTGAGCAGTTGAAGTTCTGCTCAAAAGGAGTGGGTCGAAGCAAAAGCTTATGATCGCCCACCCCTGAAATCATTACACTAAGAATTTATATCACAATAGTACAAAAGAACATATTACAAAGTGCAAAGTACAAGAGCATAGGAACACAGCATGCACACAACGTACCCATTTGTGATTTAACTTTACACATTATCAATCATACATTTAGCACATTATATTTTGATTTGCCTGGTTAGCAAAAGAGAACCTGTCACACTTCAAACCGGCTGTTTCAACACGAACCACTTACAAAGCACTATTTGAAATGTTCATATAATTAACAAACATGAACAGAAACAGAAGCAAAGCACAACTACAACGGTCTCATTTCATGTACGATGTCTGGTACAAACCAAATAACAAAAGGCGATCATTACTTACATACAGATGGTTATCAATTCCAAACACAGTTAACATTCCCGAAAGTCACTAGTTTTGTGTTAAAAAGAACATTAATATACATATTATCAGTGATCTTGCTACTTCCCAGTTGTCATTTCCATCCTCGATATGGTATTAATTTGTGTATAATTTTGCTTGCTTCCTTCTTTATTTTTTTTATGTACAATGAAATGATGTAATATGTAAGCCCTGCATAGTGTAGTGCATTAAAAAGCCACGGTGTAGAGCGGGCCAGTTGAAGAGGGCAGTAACTAGCTGATTTGGTAGATGATGTTCCTATACTGTGTGGTGCGTTAAAAGACAAGGTATACGAGCCCATTATGAGGCTCCCTCTCAACAGATTTGTAGCTCGACTACTCTAATTCTCCATTTGCAATTTTGAGCAATAGAATGACAACCATTCAGAGCAACAACACTCTTCCTTAATTAATACAATGCAAATTGATCTTATTACTCCCCTTAGTGACAACGCGTTTCTTCTTCTCTGTACTATTATACAGCACAAACTATAAAGCTCTATTTTCAATTTGTTGCATCCTGTCCAAACACGCTGCCCAATTTAGAGATGCTAGCACACATACCAAGACAACACAGGCTTTTAGTTTGTAAATCACACAAAACCCTGCTGTCTTTTCCATCTATTCACTGATAGAAAAGCGCTTTTGTTTCAGTAAAATAGGGGCTTGAGTTAATGGATCACAGCTGTTTGGGTGTGGAGGACAAAATCTCTGAAGGTAGAGTCAGCCCAAGTGTTTCTAAATGTCACTCCAATTACACCAGGCTCTGATCACTCTGTAAAGGCTTAGGACGACGGGCTGATGTGACGAGAGACACCTGACTCTGGGTGCGACAAATCCAAATCAACATTAGACACACGTTGCAGGGTTGTTTATGACTAAACTAATTTCAATCAGGGCAGAAAGATTAATCAAAACAAAACTGCAATATGAATGGTCACAATGAGCAAATTGCAGCAGCTGCTATTATAGTTAAAGTCCCTTCGAAGGCCTAAATAGCATGTCTTTGTGTTTAAAAAATAATAATAAAACTAAAAAGTCCTATAGTTATACAAACCTTTCAATTCAGTCCTGAATTCTTAGACAAGTTGATACGTACCTGTCTGGTCTTTGTGCGCGTCCGTGGAAGAGCTTGGTCGCTTCCAACTTCACCCCGTTTGGAGCTATAGGAATATGTTGGGAGAGGCCAAATGCTAACAACATCTTTGGTCGTTTTGCGTGACTGAGCGCACGCACAAAGACCAGACAGGTACGTATCAACCCGTCTAAGCTCTGGTAAGGACATATCTCAGTATGTAAAAACGGTGGCCTGTTCCTTTAAGGGAGGGTAGGGACACAAGTCACCCAAAGCGCTTCACACATTTTTATTTACTTAACAGCCCTATAGACTAGCAGAAACGGACCCTCATACCACCAACCACTCAAACCTTTCAGACCATGACCCCAAAGATCACTTAACCAATAACTCGGGACCCCCTTCTATAAAATGTAATTAGCATTTATAATAATTCAAGGAGCAAACAATTCAAATCTGGTTTAATTATGTTCATTATTAGGATATTAGGATTAATTTCACTAAAATATACAGTTTCTAATCAAAAATACATCAAATTCAATATCAGAAATTGGAGGAGGTCTCCCCTCCAGTACTAATCAGGCCCTATCTGCCTAGCTTCCAATATCAGACTGGATCGGGCATTCTCAAGGTTCTATAGTGCTTTTTGACTCCATTATGTAGGGGGAAAAAAATCACTTTTAACCATCTTTAAATGTTAAACCTGTCAGATGTACTGTAATGGGCAGTCACAGCAAAACATTTGGGGACTCATCTTCAGATTTTGAGTTTGGTTTGGTCAGGAAAACCACGCTGGAGGTTGTTACTGTATGAATGAAAATGAGCAAAAATTGAAGGTAACAACTGACAGGAAACAGGCTTTAAAGTACTGAAATTGGGGCCATTTTAATATTTCATAAGTGCAAGGCTGAGCTCCGTGGTCAGAGAAGAGGTAGAACATGCCTTCAAGCCTTGTTAAGTTTGCAGTGAGTTAATGAAGCGCAAATTCACACAGAATCTAAATCTGTTGTGGCATATTGGAATTGCCATGGTCATAGATACCCAGGGTAAAGAAAAGAGTATAGTTTATTGTTCTACGAAGGTAAAAGGTATGTATTTGAACTCAGCAAAGTAAACACACAAAAGCAAACAAAGAAAAGGTTTAAGTGACCGAGGAAATCCAACCGAGAGATACACCGCTCAAAACAAGACAAAAAGACGAAAGCACCATGTGAAGACACGAACATAGTTACCGCTGAATCAAAAATGGTCAAAGGCATAGCGTGGGAGAGGGAGGTTTCAAAGAGAGATGGGAAACAGTCACAAAACACCAATTGGCAGAAGCCACATGAGTTTCTATGTTGCTTGAGAGAGTACACCGAAACACTTTGGGATATCTTGTCTGTTTTTGGACCTCCTCAATAATCTACTGTCGTTTTATTCATTACTAAAGAAAGATTTCACAGATACTGTATACTCTTTTCACTTTTGCAAAGCAATTTGTTACAGGCCAATTTATCTGAAGTTGTTTTATAATGTGCACTCTAAAAAACACACACACAAAGCCTTTATTTTATTTTTCTTACTGAATATTATAGATTTACAAAAATAATATTGAGAAGACTTTAGGAACAAGCTTTTTTTTTATTTAAATGTAATAATAGTAAAAGTGAAGTATAAATTATTTGCATCTTGAATATGACTGTAGACATGTTGGTATTTGGTTAACTTAGCTACGTAGAGGTGATTCCTCTTTTAAGTAAATATTATTGTGATTATTATTTGTGGGCTTTATTGGATAGGAAATTGCTGAGTTAAATGGAAACGTGTAAAAGTTTGAAGAGCGGAGATATTCCGCAAATTCCAAATGACACCACTGACAGTCTTTTGAACTAAAAACAATTACAAGACTAAACAGAAGTTAATATGTTGGGGCGACGGTGGTGCAGATAGTAGAGCGGGTCGTCTCATGATCGGAAGGTCGGGGGTTTGAATCCCGCCTCCTGAAGGTGCATGCTGTCGTTGTGTCCTTGGGCAAAACACTTCACCCACCTTGCCTCCAGTGTCTGCGTACATTGGTGTATGAATGGGTGAGTGGATTCTTGCTGTAAAGCGCTTTGAGTGCCTAATGTAGGTGTAAAGCACTATATAAGTTAAGACATTTTACCATCTTACCATGCTTTGATCCACAGTAAATATTAGCTCTGCGTCTCTGTCTCTACTGTATATGCAGGCAGCGTTTGTTTTCAAGACACCCCTCACTTTTATGAGACTTTTTGGAGTTTTCATAAAATTGTACAAATGGATGATGTCAAAAATGTTGTTTTGAAGATTTCAGAGATGCGTGACACATATTTTATCAGTGCATGCACAGCAAGAGAGATTTCACTGTGGAGTTTGCAAGACTGAATAGATCCAAACACACATAGGAATTGGTTACTTATGTTGTGTTCCTACCTGGACGGATTTGAGTGTGACACACACCTGCAGAAATGTGTCTGCCGTATGTTCAAGGCAACTATTTAATAAAAGTTTCCTGTGTAGGGTAATGCTCAACTGTCCAGTTTGTATAGTCACTGAAGGACAGAACAAGCTGAAACACTGGGGTCTACAACCTTTACCCTGTGAGCTATTTTTACTTTACAAAACACACACTATGCATGAAGTTCACCCAAAATGTTTCAACAGGATTACAGAAAATGTCTTGAGCTATAAACTTTACTTTATTTACTTAATTTTGTGAAGATTGTTCATTACATTTCAAGATTCAAAGAAAATGCATCAAAAATGTAAGAATATATAGAAATGTAGAAAGCCTCTGGGGTGGTACTTGAAAAGGGCTGTAGAGCTACTGGTGAGCCCTGTGAGTCCAGCAGTTTTTAAGTCAATTACAAAAAACGACCTTTGCAACCAATCCAACACAAAAGTTCCATGGCACTTATCCAGGGTCATCACATCATTTTGAAGTGTCCCTTTGCTGCGTAAAATATGTGATGTTTCAAATGTCACGTCTTTGTAATACATGGCTAGGCTGACTTATTATGCATCGCAAATTGACATTAAAACCACACCACTGTCAGTGTCACTGCACTTGTAGCTTGAGTTTCCAAAAAGTGGGTCGCACTTGGATTAAAACCAGCCATAAAATCCAACCGTGCCTTTTTAATTTTGTTCCAAACTTTGAAAGTTTTGCAGAGGAGAAGGATTAATGCAGACGTAGGATGGGATTCTATATATAAAAAAATATATACAGTATGTTTTGAAGATGTTTAAGTCAAAGGAGTCAATGGGCATTCTGGTTTCAAAAGCACTTCAAGTGCGAAACGGGAAAACCATTATTGAATATACAGCCTGCAGTTTAGAGCTTTGAAAGTAAAAAAAAAAAAAGGACATAATAATGCAAAAAGTTGATTATTCATTTACATAGATAGACTTGATTTGTTATTGAATACACAAAGTACATGGAATGACATTTTGTTGCCTTGTCCTCGCAATTTCTAAAAATTGGCACTTAAAGAGGTAGTATGAAAAATAGTAGGTAAAGTGCAACCAGCATAGTGCAAAAGGTAGTTTACTTAATTATCATTTGTTGTTTATGTACATTCAGTCTATCAATATTACTCAGTTCTTTACAGAATTTAAGTGCAGATAGTCCCCTGCCCCCTGTCATTTATGCAGCTTTTCCACCGGCACTTCCTAGCCAGTGTACCCCTGTAGTCGAGTGTTTCCACCGGTCAGACCAGGGTCAACCAGTGTCAACCAAGTTTTGGGACTGAGTTTAACCCAGGGCCAAAGTGCGCTGAACTAATAATAACGTGTGTGACAGGGACAGATTTGCTGAGCTCTGATTTACTAGAGGAGATTTAATATTTCACAATACCGCAGTTTTGAATGTATTAATGGAAAACCCGAGAATGACAACATCAGACAGGGGAAGGGAGATGCGGCGCTTCTGCAGACCACTTATCAACTTTTTAAACAAAGAAACGGACTAAAAGCAGTGGACTGTGAGAGGAGCTTCTGAAACAGGTGGGAGACTGTCAGAACGCGAGGGAGAAACTTTAGTTGTTCAGCTAACATGTGCTGGAAAAGTTACAGCACTGCAGCATGACAAAAAGCACCTTTACCATCGTTACCTTTATGACTTTGCAAAGAGAACACATCATAATTCACATCAACCAATTGTACACTAATCAATACCATATCAAGGATTTCAAACAGTGCTTTGTAAGTGTGGTCTGTGTTAAAACAGCCGCTTTGAAGGGTAACAGGTTCTCTTTTGCTAACGAGGCAAATCAAAATATGATGTGCTAAATGTATCATTGATAATGTGTAAAGTTAAATCACAAACGGGTACGTTGTGTGTTTGTGTGCATGCTGTGTTCCTGTGCTCTTATACTTTGTTCCTTGCAATATGTTCCTTTGTACTATTGTGATATGTTATTTTGTATTGTAATGATTTTGGGGGTGGGCGCTTATAAGCTTTTGCTTTGGCCCACTCCTTTTGAGCAGAACTTCAACTGCTCAAATAAACAAATAAACTAAACTAATGTTTCTTCAGTTATGTGTATTCCTGTGCTGTGTGTCTGTGGGAGTGCTACCCTCAACTGCTGTGTTCCATTTCTAATGGAAATAGTACAGTATAGGGAAGCTAGTAGGGAAAACGTGGAAGAGCTTGGTCGCTTCTAACTTCACTCCCTGAGAACTTCAGGGAGGGGTCTCCTGGTGGTTCCCAGAGTCACACGCTGAGGCTGCGTTTCAGTTTCATGCAGCTAAAATCTGGAACAGTCTTCATGAGGATGTGAGACAGGCCTCAACTATGACAATGTTCAAATCCAGGCTGAAAACAGCTCTTTTTACCCGTGCATATGAAAACTGAAAGTATTTAATCTGCACTCTTGCCTTTTACTGTCATTGATTAATTTTATGTTGAGGTTTTATTGATTGATTTGATCTGTTTTCTTGTAATTTTATGCAACTGTGAAGCACTTTGAATTGCCTTGTGTATGAATTGTGCTCTACAAATAAACTTGCCTTGCCTCACTTCGTCAATAGAGGAACAATAATACCATCCTACAGCACCAATATGGTCCTATGATCAACTACTTGATGTTGATGTTGTTGATGCCATGACCCGCCCACACTCACCACTCTCTATACAACAGGCATACTCAAACTCTCGAACCTAAACTGTAAAACATGCCCATTACTCAATCACTCAAACACTAAATTCCTCTCTCATTCCCCATATATATGCTCATACACTCCTGGACACGCACACACACAGACACCTACACACACAAAGACAGTGTTTATGATTTATATACTTTTCTGTTTTGTTTTCCCTTTATTTTGTTTTTGTTGTGTGTTTGTTCATTTCATAACTATTTTATCACTGTCATTTTCACTATTGTTATCTTCATCATCATTATTATTATTATTATTATCTATTTATTTTTCTTTCCGATTTTGTTTTTATCCCCTCTCCTGCTGGGATTCCGCGTTCTATGTCCCATATATGTATGTACTCACTGTAAATACTTGACACCTGGTGCCTTTAAGGCACCTCACTAAATAAGGTAAACAACGAAATAATAAAACAATCATAACCAATATTTTTACAGTGGAAATGGGAATGACTGCAAAGGGACATATAATAATAATAATAATAATGTGTAGTGTTGATTAAAAACTATGACAAATGTAATACTCAAATAATAACTAAATCAATGGTTAGTATACAAAGGTGACTAGTGTTTATAAGTAATGATTGGATATGGTTATTATGCAAATGGGAGTTTATATATACACTGGTAATTTGCATACATTTCTATTTTCGTGCTATGTCTTCTTACTTGGAAGTTTTGTAATTCTCATGTGATTTTCTTCTTGTAAAACTTGAATGATTTTCTTTATTAATGCGGCTATACGCAAGATTAATGCGGAAATTGTTGAAAGGACATAATTGTGATTCATAGATGGACACACCCACATGGCTGTGTGTGTGTCTATGTATGGAAAATGAAACTTGTTATTCACTAATTGCTTGTATGTAAACAGGTACATGTATGCTTCTGTTGCTCATGTGCCTGGGCAATTCTGGAATTTGTAATGTAAAGTGTTATATTGTATGAAAATACGTGATGCTGCTTGTATCACCGTTATTATTACCGTTATTATTTACCTGCAGCCGGACACATGAGTTTCAGTACTGTATATTCTCAGTATTATGATGGGCTTTTTCTTTTGAAAGGACTTACAATTATGTGTTGTATTTCTTGAATTAACCTGAGATGCATGAAAGTAATTACTTTGAATGGGGGGTAGGCACTAATAAGCTTTTTTGCTTCTTGTCTACTCCTTTTGAGTTTTTATTTACTGCAATGAGGTAATCTTGCAATCTGTTTTGTATATTGCTCAAAATAAACAAAAAAACAAAATTAAATAATTTATAAAAAGAAAAGAAAAAAATTTGAACACAAGATTTTTTTTTGATTTTTTTTTTATTGGTTTTATTTGGTAGGGACAGTGCAAGTTAATGAACAAGCCACACCGGATTGTAGCCTTGGGCTAATTTCCATCTGTCGTCCCCCATGCGCACTCTCAAACACACTCTCATTCATCCTGGCCTATTGTACATGTTTTTAGAGGTAGGGGAAACCGGAGTACCCGGAGGAAACCTACGCAGACACGGGGAGAACATGCAAACTCCACACAGAAAGGCCTCGGCCTTGGTGGGAATCGAACCCGGACCTTCTAGCTGTGAAGCACAAGCACTAACCGCTGTACTACCGTGCCGCCACGGATGTTCACTTTAATTATGTTATTCCAGTTCTGTTAAATAAAGCAGAAGCCAGTGAGAATGTTTTTAATAATACTGTGAAGATCACTTTATTTTTTACCATCCCAATAAAAGATGCCCCTGACCTATTTAATGTTAATGATTAAGGTGCTGATTCTTCCCCTGCAAAGCAAACACTAGGGCTATGACTTTATCCAATTGAAAAATGTCAAGAGGGGTCAGTCATTTGCACTCAAAGATCTGATTACTCTCACCAACACTGTGGCACTTGACTGTGGGAACATAACCATTATTGAACAGGTCTTTTACACACTCCTAAATCATCTGAGAGAAAAAGTGTCTGAGTCAGTGCCGACATTATTGTGTGAGCAATGCCAGCGCTGTGTCAAAATACATTAAGCTTCACCTCTAACGGACACGCTGAGACTTTGATGTGGCTGTGTTCACTCCAGTCCAATCACGCGGCGAGGAAAGTAAAAAAAAAGAAAGAAAAGCCTTTCCAGCAGTGCATGAGGTGCCGATGGAGGTGGGAGGGGGTGCTGAGTGGTGGGAGTGCTGTGTGGTGGTGGTGGAAGGAGGGGGGCACATATAAACCGACGTGCAGCGCTGAGTGCACAGAGTAGTAGAGCCGAGAGAGGAAGACACAAGGCAGAGACAAGGAGAGATATGGGATCCCGAGTTGTTTCAGTGCTTTTTAACGTTAGCGCTCTGATGTAACGCTGAGCAAAATGAACCTGCTGTTGAATGACAGTGGAGTCCAAACCCTGACTCCAGAGCCCTGTGAGTCCAACCTCATGCAGGAAGACCAGCTCGAGAACTCTTCTGCGAACAACCTGTCACTGCACTGCTGGCTGCATCTACTTACCAAGGAGTCCATTGTGGAACTACAAGGGGACAGCTCGAGTCTGGTGGTGCGTGCAATGATAGCGTGTGTGTACTCCATAGTGTGTGCTCTGGGACTGGTTGGCAACTCAGTGGCTCTATACCTGCTGCACTCGCGCTACCGGCAGAAGCAGTCATCCATAAACTGTTTTGTGATGGGACTGGCCATAACAGACCTTCAGTTTGTCTTGACGTTGCCCTTCTGGGCAGTGGACACAGCCCTAGACTTCCGCTGGCCTTTTGGACGCATCATGTGTAAAATTATCAGTTCTGTCACCACCATGAACATGTATGCCAGCGTCTTCTTTCTCACAGCGATGAGCATGACACGCTATTACTCCATATCATCTGCTCTGAAGATGCACAGCCGGCGGGCAGCAGCAACCAGAGCCAAGTGGACCAGCCTGGGCATATGGGCCGTTTCCTTACTGGCAACTCTGCCTCATGCCATATACTCCACCAGCGTGCAGGTGTCTGATGAGGAGCTGTGCCTGGTGCGCTTCCCAGAGTCAGGCAACTGGGATCCACAGCTGCTTTTGGGTCTGTACCAGCTTCAGAAAGTCCTGGTGGGTTTCCTCATCCCACTGATCATCATCACTGTCTGCTACCTGCTCCTGCTGCGCCTCATCCTCAGCAGGCGCATCACGGGAGCAGCGGGACCCGAAGTGGAACAGGGCAGGCAAAACCAACGCTCCAAAGTCACCAAATCCATCATAATTGTGGTGCTGTCATTCTTTCTGTGCTGGCTGCCCAACCAGGCCTTGACGCTATGGGGGGTGCTCATAAAGTTTGACCTCGTGCCCTTCAGCAAGGCTTTTTACAATGCTCAAGCCTATGCTTTCCCTCTGACGGTGTGTTTAGCCCACACCAACAGCTGCCTCAATCCAGTGCTCTACTGCTTAATCCGCCGTGAGTTTCGGGCAAGACTTAAGGAGCTCCTTCTTCACGCCACACCATCTTTTAGAAGACTGAGTCGTCTGCTGCCCCGCAAGGCCAAGGTGGCAGAGGCTCCGCCCGTTATGGTGCTTGTCCAAATGGATGTCTGACCTTACTGTTGTCTAAATCCTTTGCAAAGGTGAGCAGTGACTGACAGAGCAACAAGCGTCTGGAAAACAACAATAATGGACTTAAAAGTAGGGCAAATCCCGTCGGGATTTGCCCTACTTTTGTTTGCTACTCCGATACTCACACTGCAAAATCCATCAGGATCTCAAAGTACTCACATTCAGTTTATTCTCTTGATAATGTAATAATGTTGCATAATTCGTCTCTTCTGCATGTCAAACCTGGCACGTCAAGGCTAACACTACTGAAGGAGGTATGGGCTCAAGACACGTCATAATAGGTTTGCATTTCAACAACCTGGCCGAAGAGGATCAATTACAGGACAATCTTGCCCATCCTGTCCGTAAGAAATACAAACTCTATTCGAGGACTTGAAAGTGACGCATCATGATCACAGATTTATAATAATCGGCAATGAATCCGAGAAGACAAGGTTTGGGTAAGCAGGTGCGTCAGAATTTCTTAAAAGCCTGCCAGTTTGCTATATTTACAGAGACACAAAAGCAAGAACAAAGCACAAGTGATCAAAAGAGATAAGAATTGGTATTGACGTGGGCATTTTTTAGCGATTGCAGTGTCTGCATTGAGTACAACGGCAAACAGTATTAGTAAAACAGAAAAATCTGCGTGCTGATCACTTTGATGCACTTTTGAAGTTCAGGTGTTTCCCTGTAAAGCAGTAATGAAAGTTGCAGTTTTTGAGTGCTTATGTAAAAGAGTGAAAGTGTGAAAGAGTCCTGTTAACAAAGCAGCCAAGAAGTCGACCTTGAGGAAAGTAGATGAACATGAGCTGTATAAAGCCATGCATCCACATACAGAAGAATTATTCAAGTTTTCTCGTATCTAAGTTAACACATATCTTTGCCTTGATATGAGCAACAAAAATTCACTCTATACATTAGATCAGCCATCTAGGCCACAGCTTTACCTTATGTGCAAGAATATACAATTAATGACGCAATGTGTTACTGTCTATGTGCATTGTCCTTATTTATCTCCTGACTGTTTGTTTGTTTGTTTGTTTATTTAATTAAACATTGTGAATTAAAGTGAATAAACTATATCTTTCTTTCAAGCTTTTTAGAGTAACGCTAACCAAAACTACTACGTCCAAGTTCTACTTGAACATTCTAAGCCCGTGAAGTCCTTTTAATTTTGTTATGAGTGAAATGTTGGGTTCATGAGTAATAATAAAATCACAATGAAATACACGCAGCTCTTGGGATATTGTTCTTGGTTGCCACGGACTCCAGATAGGAATCCACTGCAAGAGGGGGTCAAAATAAGGTCCACATCTCATTTTCACCGGAGGGTCCCCATGGGAGTTAATCCAGGCACACTGTAATTATGAATACATTTCCAGCTAATAACAGTCATCAGGACTTGACTGAGATTTCGTCAACGCAGTGAGTGAAAGGGAAGAAGGTTCAGCCAGTCAGTTAGTGCCAAAGTGCCCATCTCTTGAGTCCTCATTTCTACAACATGCAAGCGCCTAAAATCTCATGAAAAATACAGGGGACCAAGTGCTTACACTCATACAGTCATTCACAGTTGCTTCCACTATCAACAATGCGCAATTGCACACACCTGCACAGCTGAGATACAGTAATTTCACATATGCAATAAATGGTTCAGACAATTCACAAAATGGTTAAAGGTTAGCCTCATTCTGGCAACAACGAGTCAACGACAAAAAGACTCTGCATGTAGCACGTAGGACATAATAATAAAAAGTGTTTATGTACTTTCTTTAATAATAGTTTCATTTAAGCTCTCCGGAGCAAACATATTCTTTTATTACTGGTGATCCATATTTTTTTCCACACAACCTATAGTTTTATCTGTTGTTTTGTTGGGTAGCCATGCGTTAACAATGACCTATAGCTCCGCCAGTCGGACCACTTCAATTCCATTTGCCATCTTGTCCAAATGCTTCCTACAGAGTGCACAACAACAAAAACTGAGGGGGAGAGAAAAAAACATATATGTATATATATAATATTTTTTATGTTTCAAGACTCACAGACCAGATGTTAGCAAATACATCAATAAATGTCATGTTTCAGAGAGTACACACACTTTGATTGAAAGAAAATCCCTGCTCTGCTTAACTTTTTTCTGGCTAGGTTGAAAAACGTCCCATCTTATTACATGTAGCACTCCCTACTTTCCATTTATGTAAGCTTTGAACAAGCATCATGATGATTGCGTGGTCTGTGTAACCCATGGCATGGATGTACTAAAAGAACATTTATGGTTACAAGTTTTAAATCATTATAATTTGCAATCAAACCATAGGTTTTTTTGCAAAAAGTTAAGGGAGAAAGTAAAATTAAGTCTTTTGTTCTGAGCTTCCATGTGGGCAAATCGATCACTAGAGGACTGGCTGACTATAAAGCTCAAAGCACCTTTTTTTCCTTCTTCACTCTCAGTGGATTCATAACACTCACAACCAAAATGGTGACTCAGAAAGAGAGCTCTCTAGCTCTTAATTTTAAATTATTTAGCTATTTACTATTTACAAGCACAATGAAGAGCAGCATAACTCAAGGAAGGAAGTGATCGTGGATGGTGGCGAATCCCCGTTGGCTCTGACCTTTCCACATCATAGCCTGATGATATCTTTCTATAGTGTTAAATTGTCCCTCATTAGCACTGTACGCAGGCAATGGTGCATCTCTTGGCTTTTCACTACCAAATGGAAATATTTAAGAACCAGGGGGGACAGTGGAAGCTGTCCTGTGGTTTATTTCTAAAGCTCCCAGTGTGACACAGAGCGGCACCCTCTTGCTTGTGGAAAGCGGGGAACGTGGCATTGCGATTTAATTATTTAACTTAAAATAGATTGTGACTCAATACCTACAGAAAAATGTCGAAATTATCTTTTTCAGGTAATCGTAATAGAAAATTAAATTAAACTTTTTTTTTGTTACACAAAATACATATTTACCAGGAAGCAAATTAAATACGATCCAAACTTTTTATGAGACTTCATGCGGAGCATAATACAGCGCACCACACATAAGAGTCAAATGTATAGATTTATGTTTCACAGAGGTTTGATTAACAAACAGACAAAGAAGACAACAAAAAAAGTGATATTTCAGACGAGCTTTTATTTTTAGATTATGAAGCAAAACACTCCACATCTGTGACACATAAAAGCAATGATCTTGCTCCTATGCCAGTATATCAGTTTTTGAACACGCACGCACAAATTCCGGGAATTTTAAACGGTGTACTTTTTCCAAGGGAATTAACGGGAAATTAATGGAAATAAATAGGGATTTAAACTGAAGGTTGCTTCTTTACAGACAGATATAAACTGATGCATAAAAATCTGATTCGATAGTTATACACTTAAATATCCATCACAGTAGAGATTAAAAGTTTCAAAGAAATCATCTTCACCATGTCACCATGACACCAGGGTTTGAGGAGCACAGTGTTTTAGGTTGTGGAATAGACTCACTCCATGTTTGTATTCACGTTGCATACATTAATCATTATGACAGCATTATGACTCACACTCTCCTCTGAAGAGTAGGTTATTCAAGGACAGAACAATGTCTCGATATGAGGGATAAAAACGCCAGGCTGCCTTGATAGAAAAACACAGAAATGGATAGAATAACCAAAATATTAATTGGATGAAATGTTATGTGGTGTGGCTTTAATTAAAAATACATTTACTTAAGAAGTATAAAGTTGCTACGTAAATAGTTACTCAAATAAAATTTAAAAAAAGTACAACCCAGGAACTGCCACCTTAAAGGAATAGGCCTCCTCGGTAAAGGTAATTTCAACAAAAAAAGATCCTTCAGGTCATTGGATAATTTGCATTTTTGAAACTAATGACAGATTTTTAATTGTGGGTAACATTTATGGTTATAACAACCTTAACCAGAACAAACAACTAATTACAGAACTGTCCAATATATTGAAAGACTTGTCTCAAAGATATATTGCTTGTGATATTATTTTAGGAGGAGACTACAATATGGTAATGGATGAATGGCTTGACAGGCTGCCTTCAAAGTTTCAAAACCATCATTGTAATAATGTGCTATCGAATTTCTCTAGTACGTTTCACCTAAGAGATATATGGCGCACACTAAATTCAGATACCCAAGCCTTCACTTCAAACCAGATGGTACCATCAAATCAAGGTTAGACTATTGGCTTATTTCTGAATTTACACCTGGTTTAAATATAAATTGCTCAATTTCCGCTGCACCACTTACAGACCACTGTATAACTAAACTGACTCTATCTCCCACTGAAGCATTTAGGAGAAATAAGGGATATTGGAAGTTTAATTCAAATCTTCTAAAACATGACCTCTTTTGTCAGGATGTGATAAGATCTATCGAGGATATAACCAATGATACTTCACTCTCAACTTACAGAGAGAGATGGGAATTTCTTAAATATAAAATACGTCAGATCTCTATTTCACATAGCAAATCTATAAGCCGAGCCAGTAAACAAAGGGAAATTGATATTCTAAAAGATATTCATAACATCTGTAACAAACATTCTTTAAGTGAAGAGGACAAGCAAAAGCTGATATTATTGCACTCTTCTCTAGATAACATTTACACAAATAAAGCTAAGGGTGCGTACATCAGATCTAGAGCAAAATGGATAGAGGAGGGAGAAAGAAGCTCAGCATATTTCTGTAAACTAGAGCAAAGGAGACAAGAACGGAATTCGATCAAGAAGCAATTGATGACAATGAATGTATCGATCCTGTAAGAATCTCCAAAGAAATCCATCAATTCTATAGCCAATTGTACTCCTCCTCCTTTTCTCACACTGATGCAGAAGCATTCTTTGAATCTATTACAGAAGAAATACCAAAGGTTGATGAATGTTTTAGGAAATTATGTGATGCTGAGATCAGTATGGAGGAAGTAGAGAAAGCCGTAAAATGCTTCGCTTTAGACAAATCTCCAGGCTCAGATGGACTAACAAGTCATTTTTATAAACACTTCTGGGTTCATCTAAAAGATTTAATTTTCAACATGATAAAAGAAATCTCTACAACATCAATATTACCTAATGAAACAGGGGGTTATTACCCTAATCCCCAAACATGGCAAGGATCCAAAAATAATCAACAATCTCCGACCAATTACCTTACTTAACAACGATTACAAAATCTTAACGCACATATAGAATGCCAATAGACTTAAAACAGGTATCGCCGATATTATCTCAGAAACACAATCAGGTTTTATTAAGGGACGTCCAATACACAACAATATACGACTCATAATTGACCTGCTGGATTACAAGGATTTAATTAATGATGATGGTCTTATCTTATTTTTGGATTTTTTTCAAAGCTTTTGACATGATCGAGCACAAATTTATGTTTAGGGCTTTAGAACTTTTTGGTTTTGGGGAACATTTTTTAGGCTTAGTTAGTTTAATTTATAAGGACACCAACAGTTCAATTCTACTACCACAAGGCATTTCCCCAAGATTTTCAATAGACAGAGGAATACATTTCACCGTTATTATTTACCAACTCAATAAAATTCTCAATTCTGTAAATATCTTTTCTAAAGCTTCAGCACTTAAACTGAATCTTGATAAATGTGAATTACTACCTATCCATGATTGCAGTCTGTCGGCCATCCATAACATTCCTGTCAAAACAACCGTAAAATATTTAGGTGTGCACATTACTAAAGATGTGGACCAATTAACCAAGCTTAACATATGGAATTGCTTAGAAAAATCTAAAACACATTTAAACTTTTGGTCTCAGAGAGACATCTCCATTATAGGAAGAACATTTCTGACAAAAATGGAATGCATTTCCCGATTTATTTACCCAGCTTACTCATTGTCAATGCCCAAAGATGCAATTAAAGCGATTAATCAAACACATTTTAACTATATCTGGAAAGGGAAAACACATTACATTAAAAAGGATTCTATGATTCAAGAATATGAGGACGGTGGTGTTAAGGCAATAAACCTTGAATGTATTAATGGCACCATCAAAATAAATTGGTTGAGACAATTTCTTAGACAACCTAAACATTTCTGGTTTCATATTCCCAATGAAAGGTTCACTAAATTAGGAAGTATTGACTTCCTGCTCAGATGTGATTATGACCTAAAAATACTCCCCCATAAACTCATCATTTCATCAACAGGTTTTACTATATTGGAAATTGATTTACAAACATAACTTCAGTCCCCACATGACCCCTCTATGGAATTGCAGATATGTACTTCATAAAAACAAATCTATATTCATACAAAATTGGTTGGATAAGGGAGTTTGGTCTGTGCTCCATTTGTTGGACCATTTTGGAAATATTTTATCATTTGAAAACTTTAGTGCTAAATATGATTTAACCAATGAACGTGAGTTTAACCTGGTGGTTAAAGCCATACCTCAGTCAGTCATATTAATGGCTTCAAATGTGTACAGAAATAGAGCTCAGTCACATCTTCCTTTGCTTATAGTGAGTGGTTACAGGGTAGATGACTCTAAATTAACCAATTCTGTTATTCGGAATATATTTAACAAAGAAATATTCCCCGTAACATCTAGAGCTTTGAATCCACAGTTCTCCAAAAAAAGAGACTAAAATCCTAAGATCCAATTTTTTTAAACTTCCTATTGCGCCCAAAGCAAAAGAAAATCATTTCAAAGTCATTAATAGAATATATCCCTCTGCTGATTTTTTAAGTAAACGATTTGGATTTGAGAACAATAACTGCTCTTTCATAAAATTAAGAGCTACAGTGGGACAAGGTCAGAGCAAAAACAGGGCAATGTTAGGGCTTTTGCGAGACTACATCCAAATGGGGCGCTACTTCAGGAAAACATGAGATCGATCAGCTCAGCAGCGAACCTCCGCAGCTGGGTGGACATATAGGGCGGATAACACAACACCTGTGGAGCCGCTGTTCTCCTGTCCAGCCCTGGCTTCATGACGCTTTTGAAAAACTCAGTGAATTAAGGCTCTTATGAGATGGCGCGCTCGTGTTTGCATCTCATTTATTCAGATTCAGCCACACCCGTTAACTCCTGCCATCGCAAAGAAACATCTCAACGCTTGTATCTTCACATTTCCCACAAACGCAGATAAAATTGAGTCCAGGGGTAAACGAAGCAAACATTTGTCCGTCAAATGAATAATTCAGATATTATTTCGTTAAGTTGGACTCCAGACAGCGAGGTTTAACAAGCGTATTGACCGGTTGAACACTCGTGCTAGCAATTTCCCCAAACTCACGCTACATCAGTTTCATCACTCGCTTTACAAACACATCCAAAACTGATGTTCCTTACCTTAAAGTTACCGCTCAGGCCCTTTGTACCGATGAAGACCGGGAAACACGCCGTCTACCTGCCGAGGACCGCGAAAAGTCCTGCTCCACTATGTGATAATCCGTGAAAGCCGCATAAACTACACAAAGCGGAGCGTATGCGCCGCGGAGCGACGCGATACTGGCGCGGATAATGCCAAAAAATACTGATTTTTATGGAAAATAAGGCGCGGGTCATATTTAATTGTTTGCCCTCGGGGAGCCTATTGAAAAGGTCCAGTCTAAATTAGTAAATGTAAAGTAAATGAAAATTCATTTTGTGAAAGTGGAGGGGACCAAACAACCACTTTTCAAAAGTGGGGGGGGCCTACTCCCCCTGGTACCAATTGTAGTTTTTTTTTAGGCTTGGGGCACTAAGCCCCCTGACACTTTTCAGATAAAATCACAGAGTGCTGTACAAACAGGAGCAGTAAAATGACATAATAAAATTCATTCAATAACAAAATGTATATAAAATAATTAACAAAAGGTGACAACCCACATGGCACCATTGCACCAGCCCCTATGGCTCCTCCTGCAGGTGGTGGGTCCACAGAAACACGGCCTCATGGTTCTAACCGGGCCTGTTAGTCTCTCATAAGGGGCTTCTGAAGCTGCCCCCACGACCCGGCAACAGAAAAGTGGAAGAAAATGGATGGATGGATGGTGACAACCCATCAACCAAAAGCTTTCCTAAATAGCACAGTCTTCAAGTGCTTTTTAAAGGTATCAACAGGGTCAAGCACACAAAGGGACAGGGGTAAGTCATTCCACATTCTGGGGGCTACAGCCTGAAAGGACAGGTCCCCCCGAGTTTTAAAGTGGGTCTTGGGGACTTTCAGGAGACTCTGGCCTGAAGATCTGAGTGTGCGCCCAGCCACATAAGGGCACAACATATGTCAGCGATATACTGAGGGGCTTGACCATGCAACGCCCAGAAAGTGAGGACCAGAACTTTGAAGTCAATTCAAAATTTGACAGGTAGCCAATGAAGATTTGACAAGACTGGGGTGATGTGGGCTGATCAGTCAGAAGCCGGGCAGCAGAATTCTGTACCACCTGAAGTCTGCTAAGAGCGGTCTTATTCAGGCAGGTGAGGACAGAATTGCAGTAATCAAAACGAGATGAAATTAAGGAATGAATGATTGTCTCAAGGTCTGATTTTGAAAACATCCTCCTGATTTTTGAGATCTTTCTCATGTGATAAAAACAGTTTTTGGTCAGATGACGAGGAACCCCAAGGTTTCTGAGGCTGGTTTTAACGGACGAACCCAGAGCGCCAAGGTGGCTTTTGAGCAGGGGTATCTTTTTGTCAGGAGCAGTGATCAGAGTTTCAGTTTTGTTAGCATTTATCTGAAGGTAATTTGAAGCGAGCCAGTTCTTAATGCAAAAACATAGATAAGAGATGAAACTCTGAGTCATTGAAGGAGCAATACAACTGAATGTCATCAGCGTAAAAGTGATAGGACACGTTTTTAAAACCACTGATGAGGCGACCAAGAAGCAACAGGTACAACAAAAACAAAAACAAAACAGGGCCCAAAACAGAGCCCTGAGCAACTCCATAAGACAGGTGAGACACATCCGACATTATATTGTTGTATACAACATTGAAAGTTCTTCCTTTTATGAGGAAAACCACTGTAGAATAGACCCAGAAAACCCAAACTCAGATGCAAGTCTGTCAATCAAGACTACATATCGAATGCAGATGTCAAATCAAGTAATTCCAGGACTGTATAGCGGCCAGAGTCTGCAGCCATCATCGCATCATTTGAAACTTTCAGTAGGGCTGTTTCAGTGGAGTGCATCTTTCGAAAAAGCCAGATTGAAATTTATCGTAGAAATCATGCTGTTCCAAATATGAAGTTAGCTGATTCGCCACTACTTTTTCCAAGAAATAAAGGGAAGCTTAGATATGGGCCTGTAATTCTTTGGCTCCACAGGAGCGAGGTTTGGCTTTTTAAGGATGGGATTTACCACAGCATGTTTTTAGTAGCTTGGAACCAGACCAGATTCAAGCGAAAGATTTATCAGTTTTGCAACCCAAGGGCCAACATCATCAAAAACCTTTAAAAACAAAAGATGCAGGTACAATGTCAGCAGGACTCGATGAGGGTTTCATCTCGCCCATTACAGCCTCCACATCCTGTAGGCTGACAGGAGTGAAGGAAGACCTTGAGCACATAGGAGACACAGTACATAAGCTGTTTGAGGGGGCACTGATGCTAGCCCGGATGTCATACTGCAAGAAACAAGATTTGAAGTAAGATGAGCGGGCATGCTTTATCATTCCATTTAGCTCTGTCATCTTTAAGGTGTCTTTAAGGTGAAGCCTATGCACTTCTAATTTAGTGGATTTCCACAGGCGCTTCACTTTCCGGCAGCCTCTTCTAAAGCTACATATGGCTTCATTCATCCAGGGGCAAGGCTTTTTAAGCGATCCAGAACTATTTTTATCAGATACTACAGTGTCCAAAAACGTCCGACAATGGCTATTGACGCTTGCTGTGAGTCCTTCAACATACTCACAGTTTGTAAAAGAACTGGGGTCAAAAGATGAAGCAAAACCATTCACTGCAGATTCACAAATGTTTTGTCTCTGTTTTCACATTACACGCAGTAGGTGCCAATGGGAAGGACAGGTTAAACAAAATATAACCACAATATTGATCTTGGCAGACACAATGTCAGATCATGATTTCATGTTTTATATTTTTCATATGAAACATGTGAAGCGCTTTGGGTGACTTGTGTCATGTGAAAAGCGCTATACGCTTTCATTCCATATCGTCCACCCCCAAGGTGAACCAAACACATTAAGCCCTTACATTGATTTGCAGGTTTTCAAGTGTCACAGAGGTCATTACAAAGTGTCTAATGTGCAGTCTGCAGGCATACTCCTATGCGAAACACATTTAAGATGTTTAAGGTTTAAAAGAAATTGCTCCGAAATGACAGTATGCACATTGTCTCAATAAACAAAACCAAAAGTAACAAAAAGTTATGGCAAGCATGCATTAAGAGCAGGTGGCTCATTAACATCTAATGCAAACAGTTTGTCATAAGGACATTAAAATAAACAGGACCCCAGAGAGTAAATTACAACCATTGTGCCTGTACAATCACTGCTGACAGCCCATTACTGCTTTGTATAGCACCTGATATTTGTCTTTGTAAAAGTTATGATTGAGCGATCTCATCTATTTATTCATGGTTTCAGTACAGGGGGTAATTCATTGCATTTTTATATCAATCTTTCAAACTACACTACAGCTAATTCTATTGGTCATCACTAATGAATGATTATGAGCAATACATGGCATTCAGCGGGAGTTTGTTTTATTTCCTAGATTTGGCACATGTGGGCATGAGATATGCAATCAAGTAATCCCAACCTGATTTCTTTGTCATCCCAGCTGCGGTATCCAGTTGCACTGTCACACCCATATATTCAGACGGCCATGATTGGATTCAATTTATTCTTCCAATGCCACAACTAGCTTATCTGCCTGGCTAATAATACGTCCCAGGAGTGGGGCAGCTCACACAGAGCTGATGTGCATAAGACCTCTCTATTTCTTTGCAGTTTTGAGCTAAATTAATGACTCCAATTGATTGCCACAGCAGCTCACTTTTTCTGTAACCTGCTCAAAGACTGTTAACTTAAGTGAACAAATTATGAAAAATTACACCACAGATTAATGGATTCACTACCGATTCTGTAGACCAGTGGTAACAAGGGCAACAAGGGGTGAGGGGGGTGACAAAAAATAGGTCGATTGAGGCTTGGTGTGCTACAAGACCGCTGCATCCCATTTGCAGCATCTTCTCATGTGACCTACTACATTCAGTATTTAGGCTTTCAAACTCTTAGTACAAGTACGAACTGCATTTATCCCACTGAGCTACATGGTCTGTAGGAGGAAAAAGCTTGGGAAGCCACCACTGTTGTACATATCGCCATGGGCGTCTGTCCAGCCCACTTACCACAGTAATCTTCAGCTCCATTCTGAAGCTGAAGATTTCACTGAGCGGGGTCACTTAATATTGCAAAACAATATTTATTGCGTTATTGTGTAGCCTTTATTATTCCTAATTACTACCCAGTATTTTATTGAAATTACAGCTACAGAGGTCCACTTTAGCCAGGTTTGTTGGCAAATCCTTTTCTGTAGCAGACCGAAGTCAAAGCAGTACAATAATAGAAGCCATGTTGCATGAGTCTTTTCTATTTGTTTGCCTTGTACATGTCCGCAAAGATGCGTCTATACACAGCATGTGTCACTCACAAATGAGATTTCTTTTGTTGTATCCCAAGGGAAACAGATCACTGTCAACAAGCTCCTATAGAGCAGTTGTTGAGGGAGCAAACTCAAAATAGACAAAGGATTTTTAGTTTTTTGTAAGGAATATTGAATCTTCCAGTCACTGAGGAAATTTCTCACAATGTTAGCAATCCTCAATAATTGCAGCACATTAAATGAACAGTGAAGTGGCTGCTAATCCCACTTTATATCCGCTTCTTCATGTTGCCAGGAAAGCAGTTGAACTAGGCTTCATTGGCTCCCATGGATCATCTGACCTTTCTGGGTTGACTTCGGTCAGGACCTGCCAGAAGGAACAATAGATTAGCTCAAATACCATGCATTGTTTCTCGCGTTATCTATCCTCCCTTCGCTATGTAATAGAGTTGATGTCAAGGCAAAGAAAGCATTTGATGTGACCGGGGCCAAGCATCGGGACACATGCGGTCATTTGTGTCTGGGGTTGTTATTATCACAAATGCACTGGACTGAGCTGGTGAGACACGAGGACACACAAAGACATGTGTAACCAGAGCAGTAAGGCCCCTTTAATTGCAACAGGTAAGCCTGGCTCAAGAAAAATGAGTTAAGGCAGAAATAGTGGAAACATATAATTAGTATTTTATTTAATGTTTTACAATAAAAATATATCCTTTATTTAGAGATCTAGAGCTAAAAGAGTGCATGACTTAGAATGAGCACAAAAGAGCAGCAGTGGCCTACTGTTTGACAAAGACAAAAACTCAGTAAGTCACTGTTCAATCATTACCGTACACAAATCAGGACAGTTACCTTAGCATCCAGACAACATAGCTCCAAAATGGGGCTCAAGGCGCACCCGATGGGGAACAGGCAGCAATCATCCTCATAACCTTGGTCAAGATAATACACTTCAATAAGTACCCTTTTTAAATACATTTGTAAGCTCTGACAAGCAAAACAGTCTACTTACTCGCGCCATAACACCACGACCAGCCGACAGCCCTGTGAATTGAGCTACACTGGCGCGCGCACCTTTATTGAGTGTAGTAATCAGTGCCAGAGCGCATGGCACTCCCACAGGTGATGCATTCAGGGACGTAGGACTTTTCAATACTGGCAAAATAAATAAAATCACTAACCACCTGGTTACACATGTTTAGGCTATAGAGGAGTTTTAGAACTAAGATAATATAGTGCAAAATGATATAGGTTTGATTGTTCCCTTAATGATCTGTATGATGATATGGAAAGATTAGGTTCACTTGTTGATATTCTGAATTTAAGCCGGACAAAGGATGAAATCACCCGGATTTTCATGGGGCTTCATAAATAGAAATTCATTCTCAAGTTGGATTCCTCCTGAGATCTTTAAATGTAGGTCATGCATTTCTCACTGTGACTGAAACATTAGCGGTCTGTATGTGATCCAGATATACCTGCCAATCTGCCATTCAGTGTCTTATAGGGACGAGTCTCCCAACAGAACTATAAAAACTATATGGAAATCTGCTGTTGTACACAGTGGAGAAGTGGAACAAGTTAGTAAACTCAGTGCCAAGTTTATATCTACTGAACATAAACAAATTCATTTAACTATTTTCCATAGAAATGGAGTTAATATTTATTGACTAGGTTCGGGAGCAGGACCACGCCTCACCCTATCACACTTTGCACACCAACTGCTCTTGCTTTCACCTAACCATGCCTAATTACTTACGAGCCATTATATACCAAGCCAAGCCTTGTCATCTCAGTTTGTTTGAAACTGTTGACACCCCCCTTGCTCCCTTCATCTCTGTTCCATTTCAGCACTGATTCTACTGCTTAGAAGGGGGGGTCCCGAAGAGCTGGGTTCATCAGAGACGGAGCCCCCACCCACAGTCTTGCGCTGTTTCACTCCACACTATAACTTTGTGAATAAAATCCTAATTACACTTTGTTGTGGCGTGGTCCATGCTAGTGAACATACTATTGGTTAAATTAAATTACACATCATATCCGTCATGCCGGTGGGGCTGTATCAATCACTGATTGCTGTGCGATTGACTTCACATGACTTGCCATCAATATGGCCGACACTCTTCTTTCGAAACGCATGATGTAAGGTCTCTAGCAGGCAAAATAATTTTAATGGTAACTAGGCTCAGGCTGTGCTCAATTTGTGCTGTAATGATGAAGATCCATCATTACAGCACATATTTGAATAGAATGTCATCAAACAGGCAAGGAAAATAATTTCAGACACCTCCCATGCCCTGTACTCCCAGTATTAGCTGCTCTCATCAGGACGACGCTATGACAAGTTCCAGCTTTTAAAAAATATTCCTAACACATTCACAAAAAACAGCAAGAAAGCTGTCCAGAAAGTGAGCAAGAGCTCACCTTCACAAGGGCTTGTTATTGTAGTCCAAGCATAATATTGAAACAAAGTGTGACATGACGAGTGGTATATATAAAATAAATAAAAGCCTGACAACACCATCCAGTGTAAACTGGAAATGAATGTGCTTTAAGGCACACAGGTTCGACCCATAAGGACAGAGGCAGCATGTTCCTTTAACACAGTTTAGTTTATTTCTATGGTTTACTTTTTGTCTTTCTTTGGGATTTCATATTTCCTTTACACAGATCATCCGTTTACGTTACATTTAGTTGGGCTCACAAAATGCCCGGGAGCTGGTCAACAAAAAGGAAACAAAACAAGGTCGAAAGCAAGACAAGGAGAAACAAGACAAGAAGAAACAAGACAGCAGCGTGGTTAGGTCCACCGTCGCACGCCCACATCTAGCCCTTCTCGGCCGGCTCGGTGCTTCGATAGCCCCCGAGTTCCGTCACAGGAGGGCCCCAGCAGACCCCGAGCCACCATGCACCGAGAGCGAGCAATGGACGCCATGGAGTGGTGCGCGTTGAGGCTCTCAACCACCCGTGACGCTGGACCCATCGAACAGCACACACAACCCTGGGCGCAGCCCAACCAGGCCGGAAGACGCCAGTGAGGGAGACAGAGGAAGTGCGTGTGAACGAGGGTGGGCTTTTATACTTATTTTGAGTGGTGGCGCCATCTGCTGACCGTTTCAATATTTAAAAAGCTTATATTTAATACGATTATTTAAAATACAGTTACTAAAAACTGGTATTGCCACAAAAGCTAAATCACACATACTGTACCTTCTATTGTTCTGGCTTATGGACGTTCACTGGAGAATAGAACAGATGAACTGCTATGCTCTTCCCAGAAGATGGTGAAAGACTGTTGTGGAGCGGAGGGAGCTTCAGGAGGAAGAAGAAGGAGGAGGTGGAGGAGCTGCCAGTGCAGGACACCATGCTCTGAAACAGGGACAAACCCAGGAGGCGCTGCACCGTTTCAGAGGAACACTGAAGGCAGCCAGCCAGGTTCCCACCGGGTGCTCCGATTTCCCTACCTCCAATAACATGCTGGTCAGATTGGCCCACAGTGGCGGCGCAGCTCAGTGACGGCACGGCTCAGTCGCAGGGGCTCGGGACTAACACCTGAACACCTGTCATTGTACAACCCTACAATGACAAATAAAGCACTTACTTACTCACTTACTTAAAAACATATTTTTCTAATTTATATTTGACAGGTTTCTGATCCTGAAGATCCACTACTCTCTTTTTAGTTTATTTTGATCTCCCCTCACAGCAAATCATTTGTCAAACTAATCACAGCTTTGTCTTTGACGCACATCACTCAAATAAGGAAGACATCTCTGCTCAGTCAAATATTGATTAACAACTATAATAACTTTTCTCTTCTCTAATCAACAGTGTTTAGTGCTGTTGATTTGGCGGAAGGCCTTTTCTCAGTCTATTGTGTGATTTTTATTTGTTCTGTTTCCAGTGATTGAGTACCGTGACAAATTAATAGGTTGAGTAGTGATTGTAAACCGTTAAGAATGTACTACTGTTAATGTTTTAACACTGCTGAGGGACTGATGAGAGACTTAAGTTATTAAGCCTAAACCATCATCTGTACTTTATAGATTAGGTGTTGCCTCTCATCCAAGCTGCTCATCAGCTACTAATGATTGTTTTTAGCAGCAGACCACACCTGATCCTGTAGGAGTTTGACAACCGGTAGGCCTACATGGATTATGGTGACAGGCGTATAAAATAATATACAAAATGGCCGAATTAGATAGTCTGTTAAATTTAATATAATGTGTTTAAAATATAAAATATTGTTTCTCCCTTTGATGATCTCAGTAACAAATCAGGTCATTTTGACCCGAAAGCCACTGGAGCCGCAGCCCATCAAAATGACCCAAAAGCCACTGAAGATTTTTGTAAAAAGAAGCAGAAAAAAATATGAATGTATGGTAATTTTAAGGCTCTTTTTTGGAGTGTACATTTTTTGGCAGGTCTTGAAAGGGTGCAAAATTGAAGGATCACACGAAGGTTAAGTGCATTCCAATATACATCTGATGCCAGGAGTGACATGGCAGTTCGCCGATATGTCAGCCTCCAGCAGCCGCTGCTGCACCGATATTTTTTCTCTACAAGAATCTTAAGCTGAAGCTTTTTTTTTTTTTTTACTTTTTGCCCAAGTGACAGGTACCCTAAAGGAAAAATCTTTAGTTATTAAATGTAAAATGAAGAAATAAATGAGGAGCTTGAAACAAAAGGCTTCAAGACAAGTTTCCAGACATCAAAGTATAATATTGTAATTATGATAAACAAAACCAGATATAGTATTCTTCCATCGCAGAAACTTAAAAGTACCTGTATGTATGCGACTTTTGAGACTCGGGGCCATTGAGATGCTGCTTCAGTATTATGGGATGCAGTGCCATCTTCCGTACAAAGTCCGCAAGTACATCTTGGCGCTCTAACGTCACCGTGACGCAAGACGTGTTCTACGCACGCAGTATAAATCCCTGTTGTCTGACGTCAGCGGTCTCTTCCCTGCCTATGCCTGAGTGAGGTGGGCAGCGTATAACCTGTTCTGCTTTTTCCACCAAGCGAATCCATAACCATCCGCTAAAATGGTAAGTCAGTCTCGTATTAAATGTTATTATTAACGACCCAATTGCTGATTACTACAGTGTTTTAAGGGCCATGGTTCCGATGCTTAAGATATAAGACTAATATATTGGATCAATCGCCCAGCTGGTGCCGTAGTGAGATGGCATCCATTTTGTCCTCCAGGCATCAAGCTGTCTCACACCGTTCCGCGTTTCCCGGTTGTTAAAATTGTTGTGTAAAATGTTCGGATTGTGTATTAAATAGCTAATTGAAACACAATGTTTTCAAAAGGGGGTTTCATTGGCTGCTTTTAATGTTTACCTGATCGCGGGTGTTGGCCGTTTACTGCGCAGGCATCTCTAAAATCGCATGTCAACTTTGAATCTAATGTCATATTGTATCAGTTAATCTCATAGTATTGCCGATTGTACAGCTCAAGCCCTTAAATTGATGGCTTGTCATTTTCCTAAATCCAGTTGACGTGTCTTCATAAATTCTCTTGGCACAATCTACCGGCTTTTGTGGGTCTCAGATGCGGCCTAGGTTATCTAACATGTTAGCTGTTAGCATTGTCTGCCACTGTACACGTGGCCTGCTCAGGGAAAGACAAGCCAAGAGACGGAGTTCATTGTTTTTCATGAATCTGCATAGCTCTTGATGATTTACGCTTCTGTTTAGAGTTGCAATGAGTTCCCAAACATTTGCCTACGACTGACAAGTTGATCGCTGTGTAGTCCTTTACTAGATCGTTCGTACATTAACCACACAACATTTGACAGGGTTTGTATTCGTTGTTTGTTCCATGGACTTGTATACATGACATGTTTTACCTTTTGCTTCTCAGGTGAACTTTACCATAGACCAGATCCGTGCCATCATGGACAAGAAGGCCAACATCCGTAACATGTCTGTGATTGCGCACGTCGATCACGGAAAGTCAACGTTGACAGACTCGCTGGTGTCAAAGGCTGGTATCATTGCCTCATCGCGTGCTGGAGAAACTCGTTTCACTGACACGCGTAAAGATGAACAGGAGCGGTGCATTACCATCAAGTCAACGTGAGTAAACTTACTGCCGTTTCCAGACCATAGCATTGTTAAAATGCTGAGTTTAATGCCAATGTTTTGTGAAATGTCTCCTCCTTTAGCGCAATCTCCATGTACTACGAGTTGTCTGAAGATGACTTGGCCTTCATCAAGCAGACCAAGGATGGCTCAGGTTTCTTGATCAACTTGATTGATTCCCCCGGTCACGTCGACTTCTCTTCGGAAGTGACAGCAGCCCTGCGTGTCACTGATGGAGCTCTTGTTGTTGTGGATTGTGTGTCCGGTAGGTACTTTTTAAGATTACATTTTACACTGTAAGGTTTCTATGGGTAATTTTTGATTTAAACTGATTTTCATTCTTGAATGTTGTCAGGTGTCTGTGTGCAAACGGAGACTGTGCTTCGTCAAGCCATTGTTGAACGCATCAAGCCTGTCCTCATGATGAACAAAATGGACCGTGCCTTGTTGGAACTCCAGCTGAAAGCCGAAGACCTTTACCAGACTTTCCAGCGTATTATTGAAAATGTCAACGTAATTATTGCTACATATGGGCAGCTGAAGGAGGGACCAATGGGTGATATTGAGGTAGGCCTGCATCTAGATATATTTTCCATCCTGTGAGCGTTTTGCACTGGCGGCTGTACTTTGAGTCTGTGTCAATACTAATTATTTGTCTTGTCTTAGATCGACCCTATGAAGGGTACAGTTGGCTTTGGCTCTGGGCTCCATGGCTGGGCTTTCACTCTTAAGCAGTTTGCTGAGATGTACGCAAACAAGTTTGAAAAGAAGGGTGAGGGCCAACCGACCGCCGAGGAGAAAGCGAAAAAAGTGGAGGACATGATGAAAAAGATGTGGGGTAGTAGGTGAGTATTTTTGTCCAGCTTTGTGGCAAAGTGTGCCTCAAAGCAATCAGGTCCCAGTTTGATTCCTGGACTGGGTGGGCCTTTCTTCTGTGGCGCTTGTAGGTTTTCCCAGTGTCTCCGTAGGTTTCCTCAGTGTTCCATTTCCCCAAACACTATAAATGTGTACAAATTTGTTTATAGCCGTTGTGTTAATTTCATTAACAGATTTGAGTTGCACTGCTTACTCCAGTCATTGCTATGGATCTGTAATTCCTTTTTTTTTTTTTTTTTTTTTTTTTTTTTTTTTTTTTTGCATAATGGGTAGATGGTGGCTTTTACTGTATTTTATCGTTATTTCCCCCTACTGATGGGGAGGCCCGTACACTCCCAGCAGCAACAAAGATACTTTAAAGAAGTATGCTTAAGTCTTAAGCCATCGTTACACATAGCGCGACCCGGCCGCGCACGCCACGATCTACCTGCACGTATCGACACAACCCCACAGACCTTTGTTTCCACCACACACGCATGCATTTGTTGTGGGCACAGATAGTCAGTCATTAAAAGTTTTGTAAGCTGCGATGAGAACAAATGTGGATAAATGCTGCCTTCTGGTGGGAGTTATGGAATCATTCAGAGGAGCCAAGCTGTATTAAAATGGAAAAGAAACCGCAAAATACTACTATGACTGTAAGCTGCATGCAACTGTTATGCTAACACCAGCTAAAGCTGTGCTAAATGCCATTATCGGCAAAATCCCCTTCTAGCACAACGGTATGATGTTGTGAAATATTTAAATCCGTATGACCTGTGTGTCAATAGTGAGGTCTGTCCACTCGTTGCCAATCAGAGGCCAGCAGTCTGTTCATGTCACATCAGACACGGGTTAGCCCGCTTTGGCCACAGCCAGAGGTCGGTCCAAAACCTATACCTGGTCAGACCGGTTTGGCACTGGCCTTCTATTATGGAAAAGCTCGACAAAGCGGGTGAAGCAGCCATTCGGCTGACACGCGCCTGCATGTGGAAAAGAGCCTTTAAAGTCAGAAGGCATGAGGTGGGAGGTTTCTGGGTCTGTGACTGACAGGCCTGAGTCACCTGACCTGGATGCTGCGCCTGCTACTCGTAACCAAAGTCCGAGGATGACGTTCCGATAGCGAGCCAACTTGTCCCACTGGAATATGTCCGCTAAACAAATCTACAGCTTCTACACACGAGAGAGGCGTCGTGGCGCATAGCGACCATGTGCCGGAGACTGCTTTTAGGAGCAGTGTTTTTGTTTTAAGGGTGATTCCACTGTAATTTTACAAAGCTAGTGGCTTAGCATTAAGCTACAGCAGTGTAGCATCACAAGCTGAGGGACTGAACATGACTGTCCTGACAGAATTTACCGAGCTATTTTAGATGCAGACTTTCTGCTTTTTGTTTTTTACTTTTTTACTGTAAAGTGCGCAACCTGGTAGGGTGCAGAGAAGCAGAGCTGTCACATTTTCTGGTGACGAAACATCTTTAGAGCAAACAAACACAGCAGTCGTGAAACTTAAATGCTGAAGGCGTTTTTAAGTTGAGTTTGAGGAAAACTTACTTTTTATAGTTGGTATGTAGTGTTTTGTGTATTTGTAAACATGTCTCATCCAATCAGAAAGCAGAATTGGCACTTGGAGCCTCCACGAAACATTCAAGTTTACTCAATCAACACGCCTGCCAGCAGCGCCACTACTGCTTTGTGACGATTTATTTTATTTTTTTAAAATGTCATTCAGCCAAGTGATTATAAAAATAATCGGTTGATGCAATCGTTTTTTTTTATTAACTTGTCTGCAGAAAAAAAGTAGATTTGTGGGTTACTCTTAATGTATATGCAGTAATTGGGTATGAGTTAACGAAAATTGCTATTTTACAGGTTTTATGATAACAAAAATAAGAAGTTTTTGAAGAACAACCCTGATGGAACACACATGCGCACCTTTGTGGCATTGGTTCTCGATCCAATCTATAAGGTGAGATTGTTTTGACACAGAAATGTCATTGGTTAACATTAAATGCATTGATGAATTAAAAATTCTTCACTTTGACCTGATTTGGCTGTGGTGATATGCTTGAGTCTGAGCGGAGCAATGTTGTCCTTTTATGCTCTGTGCATTGGTGTGTTGTATAACTTGTTAAAAACATTTCAGGTCTTCGATGCCATCCAAAATTTCAAGAAGGAAGAAACTGCCAAACTGATTGAAAAGCTAGGCATCAAGCTGGATACGGAAGACAAGGAAAAGGAGGGTAAACCCCTGCTCAAAGCTGTAATGCGTCGTTGGCTGCCCGCTGGGGAGGCTTTGCTCCAGATGATCACAATCCACCTGCCTTCTCCTGTCACTGCTCAGAAATACCGCTGTGAGCTGCTCTATGAAGGTCCCATTGATGATGAGGTTGCCATGGGTAAGTTTAATCAGTGAGCAGAGTGGTTACAGAAGTCAAAAGCTGCAATGAAACTAATACTTTTGTCTAGGTATCAAGAACTGTGACCCTAAGGCTCCATTGATGATGTACATCTCAAAGATGGTCCCTACCTCTGATAAGGGTCGCTTCTTTGCCTTTGGGCGTGTGTTCTCTGGGATTGTCTCCACTGGCCAAAAAGTTCGCATCATGGGACCAAACTATATCCCAGGAAAGAAGGAGGATCTCTACCTGAAACCGATTCAAAGGTTTGTAAAGGTCTCTTCAATAAACTAGACTAGTTAATCCATACTAATCTCTTCTGACTTTTAGGACCATTTTGATGATGGGTCGCTACACTGAACCCATTGAAGAGGTACCTTGTGGTAACATTGTCGGTCTGGTTGGTGTGGACCAGTTCCTTGTGAAAACCGGAACCATTACAACCTTTGAGCACGCACACAACTTGAAAGTGATGAAATTCAGTGTCAGTCCTGTGGTGAGGGTTGCTGTTGAGGCTAAAAATCCTGCTGACCTTCCCAAACTAGTAGAAGGGTTGAAGCGCCTGTCCAAGTCTGATCCTATGGTGCAGTGCATCATTGAAGAATCTGGTGAGCACATTGTTGCTGGGGCTGGAGAGCTGCATCTGGAGATCTGTCTGAAGGATTTGGAAGAGGATCACGCTTGCATTCCACTTAAAGTACGTAATGTTCTTGAATTTCTTTGCATAACATAGTATTTTTTTTATTAATGTGTAATTCTTTTTAGAAATCTGACCCGGTGGTGTCCTACAGAGAGACGGTTTCTGAAGAATCCAGTCAAACATGCCTGTCAAAGTCTCCAAACAAGCACAACCGTCTGTTCTTGAAGGCTCGTCCCTTCGAGGATGGTCTTGCTGATGATATTGACAGGGGTGAGGTTACTGCAAGACAGGAGCTCAAGGCTCGTGCCCGCTACCTTGCCGAGAAGTACAACTGGGATGTCGGTGAGGCCAGGAAGATCTGGTGTTTTGGCCCTGATGGAACTGGACCCAACATGTTGGTGGATGTTACTAAGGGAGTCCAGTACCTTAATGAGATCAAAGACAGTGTTGTGGCAGGCTTCCAGTGGGCAACTAAAGAGGTAAATCGCATTCCTTGACAATTTGGAACAATCTGACCGCAAAGTAACTTGATTTTTGTGTTTTCTTAGGGTGTGCTCTGCGAGGAGAACATGCGTGGCGTTCGTTTTGAAGTTCATGACGTTACGCTTCATACAGATGCCATCCATCGTGGTGGTGGACAGATTATTCCCACAACCCGCAGAGTACTGTATGCCTGTCAACTCACTGCTGAGCCACGGCTTATGGAGCCAGTGTATCTGGTGGAGATCTCGGTACAGTCTCAAGCTCCTTGCGAAGGCTGAATAAATCTATACATTTTTAAATGTACTCATTCAAATTTCCTCCAATGTAGTGTCCCGAGTGTGCCGAAGGAGGAATCTATGGTGTCTTGACAAGAAGACGAGGGCATGTATTTGAGACTTCAAGTGTTGCAGGAACACCAATGCGTGTAGTGAAAGCCTACTTGCCTGTCAATGAGTCATTTGGTAAGGGTTTGTCTCTCCACAGACCATTCTTTTGATTTTTGCAAAGTTTTACCAACAATTGTCTTTCCAGGTTTCACCGCCGACCTTCGGTCCAATACTGGTGGACAGGCCTTCCCCCAGTGCGTGTTTGACCACTGGCAGATCCTTCCAGGCAGTCCATTTGAAGCCACATCTAAGCCCGCCGGAGTTGTTTCTGACACACGCAAACGCAAGGGTCTCAAGGAGGGAATCCCCGCTCTGGACAACTACCTGGACAAACTGTAAAAACTTGGCTTGCCTCATTCCACTTCTATAGATTTTACTTAATTGTGGGGTTGGACTGCACCGAACAGAATGCACCATTTGCCAAAAGGATTGACAATAATAAAACTTAAAAAAACAAAAATGTAAACCTCAAATAAAAAACTTTAAACTGAATGGTTTTCCAGAATTACTCATGTTGGTGTGAACGAGGTTTTCATTCACTACAGCAATGACTTGTATTTTCTCTAAAACGAGGTGTGTATGAAGTTATTGATCAGTGTGGACAAAGTTGACCTAGCTCATTCCAGAGCCTCCAAGGGTCGCATGTGTAAAATATGTACTGCTAAATCTACGCTTGTGGGCCTGTGAAGACCCATCACCTGAATATACCACCCAAATATTCAATTACCCAATGAGTATTAAAGGGACAGGACCAGTCTTTTCTAGGGCTTGTCCATATATTGAGTGAAAAGACCAAAAAGCTAAACTGTAGGCAAACCACATTCTGAACAGAGCTCGTGCAAATGACAAAAGCTGCTTAGCTAGGGCATAAACGCCGGTAGTGCGCACTTAATGCTGCCTTCATGTGGTATGGTAATTATGGTACTTCCCAAGTGGGAAACGACAAATGAACGCCACCTCATCTTGTAATTTCCACTGGGAAACTTGGGAGATTTTATGATGCCCGAGTTCCCGAGATGAGAACATTTGACCTTTCAACACAACAGAAAGCGGCAATGATACGTTTTTATGTCTACTAGCTGATTTTTACTATGCATTTCACTCTAAATTTTAATATCTTTGTCCACACTTATCGTCAAAAAAACAAAGCCAAACTTTATGTTTTTTCAATCAACGCAGATACAACGCATGCAGTTCAGCGGCAACTTTCTCACGTTAATTTGTTTAAAGTGCATTGGTGCGTGTGTGTTTTTTTAATGTTTCACTTTGCCACGACACAAAGGCACTTGAACACAATGCACTCGTAATTTCCACTTCACAACTGGAAAGAATCATCTTTACCAGAGCACATGAAGTTACTATGTTGTTTTTCCTTCACGGAAATTGAAGGCTTTCGCTTTCAGCCAATCATGAGTGCCGCTTTTGGCCAATCAGACGAAAGACTGCATTCTCTTCCTGTTTGACGAAGCTTTGGGTAAGTGCATGGATGAAGATTTGTATATGCTCAGGTTGGACGTATACTTATTTGTAAACCTCTATGCACACTGACATTTTGTGAGTTTGATGAATAATTACTATTAACATTGCTCTGAGTGGACGCAGTTATCGCTGCTAACGATACGTTTAGCATGAATGGGTTCGGCATCTGGTCTGTCCCTAGATGTAAACAATGATTTAGAAGTAATATCAATGTCTTCTGTTTTACTGTATTGTATAAAGAGAACACGTCTAGATAATGGGAGGAATCAAACAAGAGCACGGTGATGCTCAGCACAACCCCAAGACCTCACATTCACCCGATCAGCAACCAGAAGAGGTAGGCCTGTAGCCTTTTACCATGCGTGCTGGAAGATACGATTTCTGTGTTTAATTTAAGCTCTGCAAAATTATATACATTAGAATCTTATATAGTCTAATTTAATTATAAAATTACTAATGAAATTGTTGAAAGACCGCTGCTTCTTCCACTGGATTGTCAGCACCACTCTAATTGAAAGTCTTCTATTTGTGCAGCCAAAGAAAAGAGGCTGGCCAAAGGGCAAAAAAAGAAAGAAGGTTCTACCAAATGGCCCCAAAGCCCCAGTGACTGGATATGTCAGATTTTTGAATGAACGACGGGAAATTATGCGGGCACAGTACCCTGATTTACCCTTTCCTGAAATCACCAAGAGACTGGGGGCTGAGTGGACAAGATTGGCCCCTCAAGACAAACAAGTTAGTGATACACTGCATGGAGAAGAACAGTAATTCAGGTTTTATGCCGGAAGAATGATAATGAATGTGCATAATGATTGATTGTAAATAATTTCCCTCATGCAGCGCTATTTGGATGAGGCTGAACGTGATAAGATGCAGTATGCTCAGGAGTTAAAGGAATATCAGCAGACCGAAGCTTTTCATCTCACAAATGCCAAAATACAAGACAAAAGATTTAAAAAAGGTACATGTAGATGGAATTCAGTCTCATGTTCTCGCTGTCTCACAGTGCCATACCAAGTACATAGGCGACCATTGAATGCCAATCATCTCCATCATGTTATATCTTTACAATTATCAATATTTGTCCCTAAATAAAAAGTTTAATTGACATTCTCTATTGCAGAAGATCTCCCTTCAGCCTCTGTAACTACCAGTTCTGGGACAACTTTGTTAAAGGTGCACAATAATCCAATCCAATTTGAACCATCTTCTTGTATATTCTGATATCCCTGATACAATTTAATGTAATGTCTTATAGGCCTCTGAACTTCCCAGCCGATTTGACATTCCTATCTTCACAGAGGAGTTCCTTGATCAGAATAAAGGTAATAAGAAGTCAAGTTTTTACACACACACACACACACACACACACACTGAAACGTCTCGTCTAGTTACACAAAATTAAACATAGGGAAAGTGTGGAACAGCTTGGTAGCTTTTAACTTCACCAGTTTGGCACTATGCCTATGCTGGGAGAGGCTAAATGCTAACAACATTTGCGTGACTGAGCGCACGCACAAAGACAGTTACGCATCAACTAGCCTAAGTAAGAACATATCTTAGAATGTAAAACCGATGGCCTATTCCTTTTATGGTAACACACTTATCCTCATTATGATCTCAGAACAGTTTTGTTTTCTTTTAAATGAGGAACAAACTGAACTAATTGAAAGTTATTTCAACCTTCTGTTGGTCTGTATATGCAGTAAATTAAAATAACTGCCTTGAATAAAATTGCTCTCTCAAAATGGCTGTACTGAACGTCTTGAAATAGGCCTCTGTCTCTTTAAGAAGCTTTCCGACACGCCCCCTTCAGCACACTGCTGTGGCATCTAAACAACAACACTGTGCGGGGAGGGGGTTCTGCTGAGCTGAGGAGCAGTGGTTGGTGGGTTGGCTGGTGACAAAAGGTCCAGAGGCGTCTCCAGGAGGTGGGGGCGTTCCTAGGAGGACTGAGGCATAGCTACACCTAAAATGGCTGCCGTCTAAGTTTTTACTGATTACTCAAAAATATGTGAATGAGCCAAGGCAACACTCCAGGCATGTGTTTAATGAGGGAATGACATAATAACATGATATAAAGCTTGAAAAAGTCGATTTTACATAATACCCCCCCTTTAATAAAACACTCACCTGAACTGTTTTCTTCAAAAGCCCTATACCTGATCCTTTTCAAATGGAAGAATGACAGTTGTATTCTTCAGTATATTGTAACAGCAGACATTTGTGAAAAAAGACCTTGATGCATCTAATTATAAAGAGTAGCTATTGTTTTGTTTGTCACCGTGATATTGCATAAACTAATTAAAACTAATTCCCTTGAAAAATGTTTATCAAAATTAGGAACGTATTTGGACTGAAATGGCCAAAACAAAATTTACACTCTCCCTCTTTTAATGGATTTGAAATGACAAATCAGTTATAAGGCCACATATTTATGTTTTAGCTCGAGAGGCTGAACTACGGCGGCTTCGAAAGGCAAATGTAGAGTTTGAAGAGCAGAATGCAGTGCTTCAGCGACACATTAAAGATATGTACAATGCCAAGGAGCGACTGGAGGCAGAGCTGGGTGCGGATGAGCAAAGAACTCAAGCTCTTCAGAAACATCTGCTGGCTATTAAACAAACGTTGGTAAACAGTTTATCAACAGTCCCATTGCCAGGTGGGTTATTTATTATTTTTGTTTGTTTATTGTTGCAAAGTGATACACTGCAAGTAATGTTCAATCTTTTCTCTTTCGGACAAAAGGTTCAGGGGAGACAGCATCTCTTGGCAACTTGGATTCATATTTGAGCCGTCTTAATGGGGTGCTTGAGGGAAACCCAGACCGACACCGTGCCTTGCTAAGACAGCTTTGTGAGGTTTTATCCCATTTCGACAGGTATGCACCCCACTGACGGCTACTATCTGGATTTTGCACATTGAGAGAATGTTGTATTGGTCTAACAGCAGTCTCTCTTTCTTGACAGTGAGAAATTATAAGAAGAAAGATCAAATAACTTGTATCAGAATGAAATCAGTGCCACAAATCTAAAATGTGTGGATATCCGGGATCACCACATATTCATATACTATACAGTGCATCGCTATTGCCAAATGTTATTTGGCAGAAATATAACAAAGTACTGTATACCAATGTCATATTATCGAGCAATGACTGTTAAAAAAGCTAGGTTTTAGCATAAAACCTCATACCTGAGGCTCAATAGAAAATATAAACATTATGAAGCTGGAATGAATTCTTAAATCATGCAGTTTTTGGTATATTGATAAACTGTAGACATGAATATACTATTAATTTTACAAGGCAGTATTTAGAGACTACAGACACTGATCACTTAATTATTAATTTGATGATTAAAATGGGCCTCTTACTTTCAGAATTGTCTTATTTTTGTAGCATAGAATAGGTGATTTGCTGGAAACATTTTTGGTCCAGTGTACAATAATCTAATAATATTGGATTATTGTACATTGTACACGATATTGAAAGTTGGCCAGATCATTATACCCTGTATAGCAGTGATCACTAGCTCCCATCTAGCCCTTGAGAGTTGCAGTTCAAACTTTATTATTATTATTAAAAGATTTGATCTTAAATGTTTATGAACATGGTCCCAGCCCATAGTGTTAGTTGAGAGAATGTTTGGCCTTTGAGGAAATAATTGGTGACCACTGCCCTGTAATGTTAGTATTTAGGCCCGAGCGCCATCAGGGCTGGCGAAGGGCTCTTGTATGTGGTTGTTTTTGTTACTTTTTAAATTAAACCTGCATGAGTCTGGCCCTTCTTTTTGAATACTGCAGATAATAAATATGTAAGAATCAGGTAATCGACAGATCTCACAGCCGTCAGCAGAAAAAAAATCACACTTTGCTGGTCAATTTTGTTGCATTGAGGTTAAACTATGTGTTCATCTAGATTTGCCATGAATTTGGTTTGCTTATTACATTGCTCTCAGATTTTAAGAATAACCAGAATCATGATTATTTTTTATTTTCATTGTTTATTAAAATAAGTTAGCAAAATAAAAATGCGTGCTCTGTTTAACTATATCAGATAATCTTTAAAAGTAACCTTACTCACTTAATTGCTTAGTTTGTGGTTCTTGAATTCATTAGTCAAGAAAAGGGGAAGGATCCTGTAGTAGCTTACATGCTTTGATACACCAGCAGAGGGCAGCATTCGTTTGATAATGCTAACCAATTTTATGTATTGTGTCCATCCATCCATCTAGCTGGGATGGATGGATGGATGGATGGATGGATGGATGGATGGATAAGCAAGTCAGAGTAAACCTCAAAAACAGAAAGGTTGGAGTGCTTAAAAGATGTGTGGCCCTCTGCCAGGGACAACACATCTAAGCATTTTGACTGCTAAATTGACCACTTGTATGAACAAGAAAGTATTTAGGGTAGCTTACGCATTAATTAACTGTTTTGGGAGATATACCAGCGTTTTAGCAAATGCACTTATAGTGCTCTGAGAATGAGTCAAAGATTGAAAAAACTGCAAGATATACAGTAAGTTGTGATCTGAAAAACCTGTGTGCTTTATATTTCAATTTACTTAACATTAAAGGGCCTATAGTTATATAGCATAATTATTGAATTCAACTGCAACATTTTTGTTTGCTCTCATAATAAACACGAGAGGTAATTTGTGCAAAATACATCAAACTTGCCGGGGGAAGGGAAATTAGCAAAAAATAAATATAATCTACACATATTGTGACCAGATTTCAATGATTTTAGCAGCCTTTCTGTTAGTACTTGGCTCAACGCTTTTTATATACATATCAAGTTATTTTTGAAAACATAAAATACAGGGTTTTTGTTTACAAATTTACACTTATGAATATAATATTTTGCCAAAATAATGGTTAGGTTAACAATAAACATCTTGTCAGGACTCATTAAGTCGTTAAGCTTGGAAATATTTACAAATTGGGCGGAAAAAAACATTCTCAGAAATAAGTAACACGGTATTTATCTGTGGGGATTACAATATTGATTTGATAAATCCAAATAAACAAAACAACTGATGAGTATATTAATAAGATCACAAGACCTAGTATTACAACGCACAGTGCTACCCTCATTGACAACATTTTCACAAATAATATGCAGTACAAATGTCAGCTGTCTAATGGTTTGTGATGTAACGGATCATCTGCCCATATTCATGGTGTATGATGATAATGAGATAAATCGAAAATCACCTCAAAAATGTATTTATAAACGAGTAAGAACTGAGGACGCAATTGATCTACTTTATAGTGACTTAATAAAACAAGATTGGAATGCAGTAACAAGAATGATGCGGATAGTGCTTTCGAATCTTTTTTGGATATTTTTAGTGCAGTATGCAATAAAAACTGTACAATTCAGTAAAAAGAGTAAAGCGACAAAATGCCTGTGGTTAACCAAGGGTTTACATAATGCTTGTAAGAAGAAAATCACTCTGTATAGACAGTTCATTAGACTAAGAACAGAAGAAGCTGAACATAGATATAAAACATATAAAAATAAACTGACGGATATATTAAGAATAGCAAAAAACTATATTATATTACTAATCTGTTATTTAATAAAAACAAGAACAACATGAAAGGGTTATGGGGAATACTAAATACTATAATCAAAGGTAATGCAAAAAATAATTCATATCCAAACTATTTCATTGATGGGAACAATGACAATCATAATATGAATGAAACTGTGGAAAGTTTTAATAGGTTTTTTGTAAATGTTGGGCCGGATCTGGCAACAGAAATTGTAATAGCAATGAAATGGAGTCATTGATAGACATTAAGTCAAAAACGATGTTTTTGTCTGGAGTAACTGAAACAGAAATAATAGAGGTTGTTAACGGGTGTAAAACAAATCGTCTACTGATTGTTTTCATATCGATATGACACTACACTGTAAGAAAAATGTGTGTAAATTTACGGTAAATTACTGGCAACAAAATTTGCCAGCTCTTTACTGTAAATTTACGATATTGCTAAAGTTCTTAAAATAACAGCTTGGAACCGTATAAATGTTACAGTATTGAACCATAAATATTTCTATTTTAACGGGGGATTACAAAAAATGTTCTGGCATAATTTGACGGTGAACTACTGTAATCATATTCAACGGTAAACTACAATATTAATTACCTACGGCATCATACTGATAAAAGTAACTGGGCTTTTCAAAATAAGACTTCAAATGCAATTCCTAGGATCAGTGCTTTATTGAACATTTTCAAATGAACACAGATCTCTGAAAATCAAATGTAGTATATCAAAACATGTTATCCAAAACATTTGAACTACAAATTTGCAATTTTAAACATTTTGAACAATATGTTCCAACATTACCAAATGTAAAAGAAAGTGAGTAAAACATGTTTAGAGAAAGTGGAAAGGTTTTACCTTTTCCACCAGTTAGATAAATCCCCTTCTATAGACAATAAGGTTTTTAATCAGGGTTGCCACATTGGGATTGACGGTCACTGTTTTCCTTTGGCTTTTTTTGCTTTTTTTTTTACCAGTTTTCTTCAAAATGACATTCCCTTGACCTGCCTTGGAGCCCTTTTCGGTGTTGATACCAATGAAACGTCTGAGACAAATAAACACAAAATAATGAACAACACATTTTAATTCTGTTTAATTTAGTTTTATCACAGTAGCACTATGCATTTAGATATTTTTTGCATACCTCTGAATGAATTTTAAGGTCATAGATACTTCCTTGTTGAAAAGTTGAAAAGATGATATGCAGAAAGACCACACTTGAAGCCAGCTTTGCCTTGGCGAATCACTTGGCCCTCAAGACTTAACATCCATTCGCCAGGAACTGAAATAAAATTGATAATATAAAAGAATGAATCAGTACAAATTTCATTCAACCGATAGACAATGCTCCTGTCTATTAATGGAATTCAAGCCAACCACCATCCATCCAGTATTGAGCTGATGTTCAACTGCTGTCAGAAAACCCCAAAAAATTCTTATCTGAATTGGGCGGCGCTTTAGGCCGAGGAGCCTTTCTGTGTAGTGTTTGCTGGTTTTAGCAAGAGAAGTGTATGTTCCACCTGCTACTAAGAAATGTACAATTGGGTGTTCTTTAGTGTCAGGTCATTGTTAGAAATCAGAAAGGTTGTCAATCACCCACTTGGTTAAACAAACACAAAACAAATAGATACAATATAATAAAATAACTGGGTCAACTATCCCACTTGATTGATGTTGTGACTAAAGGCATTGTCAACTGCCTTGGCTGTCTGAATAAAATCATAATTTCCAAAACTGTCTTTTAGTGGATACAGAGTGGAGAGATACAGTGATCTCGTCACCAAAAGTTCTAGCATGTACTACATATAGAGAAAACATTTACCTAATTTCTCTAAAGGAAAGCAATGATCCATGTGAAAATCCTTCTCTGTCAGAAATTAAATTCTTAGGAGTCACTGACAGTAAATTAAGCTGGAAACCACACATAAGACACATACAAGGTAAAGTCTCCAAAAGTATCTCAATCATTAATAAAGCCAGGTTCTTCTTAAATTACAATGCATTGTTTTTATTATATGGTTCATTAGTTTTGCCATATTTAAATTACTGTGTAGAAGTTTGGGGCAATAACTACAAAAGTTCATTACATCCTCTTGTAATACTCCAAAAACGTGTTGTAAGAATCATACATAAAGTAGGATATTGTGATCACACTAATATATTATTTCTGCAGTCTAAACTGTTAAAAATGTCTGATTTAGTTGATTTATCTACTTTTCAACTTCTATTTAAAGCTAACAAAAGTGTGCTACCTGCAAGGATACTAATGCTTTTTACGCGCACAGAAGGGGGCTATAACCTTAGGGGTGTGATAACTTTAAGGTTCAAGCAGTGACTTCCACCAGAAAAAATATGTGTGTGTCTATATGTGGAGTTAAACTCTGGAACAAATTGGGGGCAGAGCTCAAGCAATGTCCAAATATTCAACATTTCAAATCAAGATATAAAAAAATGGTATGGTCAGAGTACAGGAAGGAGGAAATGGGTACTTGATTGTTAATGGGTGTTAGAAAGTGCTGTATACTTTAAGGGACAGATCAAGCCAATGATGAAGTCTATTATTATTTTCGGCTTCCTGTAGAATTTAGAATCAAATTTAAAATCCTGCTCCTCACATTTAAAGCCATAAAAGGTATGGCTCCGCTTTATCTCCAAGACGCTATCGTTCCATATCAGCCAACCAGAGCACTCCGCTCTCAAAACTCAGGGCTACTAGTGATTCCTCGGGTCTCCAAAATCACTGTAGGTGGAAGAGCCTTTAGCTACCAAGCTCCGGTTTTATGGAATAAACTTCCAGCTCACGTTAAAGAAGCAGACACAGTCCCTACATTTAAGACTAGGCTCAAAACGTACCTCTTTGAATTAGCTTATGATCAGGTCAGTTAGGTAAAGCTCTAACCCACAGCCTGAAGTAAAGCTGCCTTAGGAGAAACACTGCTGGGAAGTATGGTACACTGAGCGCTATCCTCTTCTTCTTACTGCAAACTTGTCTTATTATGATACAATACTTATCTTATCTGTAGTCTGTTCATTACTATTCACATGGTGTCTCCTGTCCCACTCCCCCTCTGGAGTGTCTATCTAGATCGAATGGAGGAACCCGGCTGAATGGAGGAAGCCTGCCTACTGGATTGACAACAAGGACTGGATGGTCTCGATCCTGGCCCTTCTGCTGAGGGGATCCCATCGGCCTGGGTCTCTATAGCCTGTCCGTCCATGGGAGTGGATCTTTCCAGCCTCTGTGGTTCTCCCCGAGGTTTCTCGTTTCTCCCACCGGGTTTTTGAGTTTTTCCTTGCCGTGCTGGAGAGTCTAAGGACAGGGGACACCCGCGCCGCTCGTCGCCACCTACTGCTGACGCTTATTTGGACATTATGTTTGCCTGGATACTTGATTTAAATGTTGTAATCTGTAAAGCACTTTGTGATGCCTTCGGTATGAAAAGCGCTTTATAAATAAAGTTTGATTGATTGATTGATTGATTGATTGATATTATGATTATTATTATTATTATTATTATTATTATTATTATTATTGTTGTTGTTGTTGTTGTTGTTGTAAGAGGACATAACCTATAACTCAGTAAATAAGAAAAACCAAGTGACTATATTGTATTAGTAATATCTTATATGAACTATATGACTTGGTTGTTTTTTTGTTGTTTTTATTTTATTTTTATTTATTTTTTTATTATTATTATTTTTTAATCCTGGTGATCAATGATGTATTGTGACTATATTAGTTTAAGAATTTTGTGGGGTAATTGTTATTGCTATTCCTGTTGTGTTATTATCATCATTATATATAACAATCATTATTTTATTCTTAGAAACAAACTAAATCGATTCAGACATCGGTATTGGTGCTGATGGTAATAAAAAGGAATTAAATTCTTAGAAGCTATAACATGTACATAACCATGTATTCCGCATTCAACATAACTCGTAGTACAGGGCAGACAAGTGGGGCCAGCAGCTCGAGGAAAGCATCTTCTGGCAGCAGACTCCTAAGTCTCGTCTCTTTTAATGCACAGCATAGGACACTTAACAAATAATGGTCCGGTTGCTCGGGAGCTGCTCCCCTCTGGCAGCAGGTCCAGACACAGGAAAGACGATTCTTTTTTTAACACACATCATTAAAGATTAATCTTGTTATCATGAACATCAATCAGTCTATTAATACTATACTTTTCATGAATAAATGTGGATTATGTTATGTATCATTTAAGCACTTTGATACAAAGTAATGCCATATGGGTTGTGATGATGATGATGATGATGATGAATAACAATAACACTAACATGGTAATAAGTTATAAGAAACAAAAATTATACACTTGTTATAAAGTGTAACATACTGTAAATATTGACTTAATGTAAATATGTAACCAACTTAATTGTTTAGTAAGACAATAAGGACTAAACATTGTTATTGTTGCAACCACATTATTATTATTATTATTATTATTATTATTATTATTAAAGTATCTGAATGGGGGTGGGAGTCAATAAGCCTGTCTTCTTTCCACTCCTTTTCGAGCAAGAATGTTTTTTTTCCTTTTGCTTTTGTGCCAGCTCGAAATAAAATATTCAAATAAAAATAAAAAATTGTAAAGAACTCAAGAGCAACATGTTCATAATACATTTTGTAATTGTTGCATAACTTGGAGACAAAAAGACGCGTCACATCTTTCCAAAATGTCTGAATTATTGAACAGGACCAAAATAAATGAGAAACAGTTTCTGGATGGGATCCGCAAAACGTGCAATTAATGTCCAAGTCTTTCTTGAATCTCGAAGGAGATTTCTTTTCTTTTATTGGTGAGAAAAAACTTGCACGGCAAAGTCCAGACCTTAGTCCAGTTTATGTTCTGAACATACTTAATTCAATAAAAGTTAATATGAGGTTTTGTAGAGATTTTACGTTGAAAGAGAGAGCGAATTGAGAGCGATGAGAGACATACTCTTCCACAATAAGAACATGAGTTACTGTAAGAGGAGCCATAGCATAACATTTGTACTCCACTGGGAATAGCCCTTGTGACCATTTCAGATTCTGCAGGTGGAACAGACATATTATAAATGGAACAAAAATCATTATACGTTAATAAAGTGCCTTCTGGAGTCAAAAGTTGTTTCACAAGGATAATATTTTTCTCGAACCAAGATTTTAGAAACAAACTTTTGTTCTTGTACAAAATATCAGAGTTGTTCCAAATACAATAACGTTGCGGAGAGAAATTGTGCTTATAAATCAAATTCCATGCCAGTAAAGCCTGTGATAGATTTACAGGTAATTTGTTTATTTTAAAGTTACACAAGAGTAGAAAAGGGAGCCCTCCTATCTTATCAAACATACATTTTGGTATAAAATTCCACATTGAAGTGTTGTCTTTTAGAAAGTTTTGTAACCATTTAACCATCAGAACATTGTTATAAGCGTTGAAAAATTGAGAAAATCTAGTCCTCCATTTTTTAGAGAATTAATAACTACAGACTTTTTGACATAATGTATCCGATTCTTCCATAGAAAGTTCAGGAGTAATTGATCAATTTTCTTTGCATGTTTTTTGTCTAGTGAGAGTGAGGAAGCAATGTAAACAAGTCTAGATTCTGCTTTGGATAAGAGGCAACGACCCTTTACAGATCTCGCTGTAGCCAGCGATTGAACCTATTTTCAGTTTTTTTATTTTTTTATCATAGGATCAAAATGTATAGTTTCTCTGTCTTTTTGATCTTTACTTATCTGTACACCAAGATAAGTTACCTTATCTTTGATTGCAATGTTGTTAATTGACGATTGACCACAATCCTTAAGAGAAAACATCTCACTTTGTTTTAGGTTTAAGTCCTTGATAATATCTCTTATTATTTGAAAAGCTTTGGGAACCTGCAATGAATCTTTCAAGAATATGGCAGTGTCATCAGCGAGTTGACTTATTAGAATATTTTTTATCAGCAATGGAAATGCCTTCGATGGTGCTTGATTTAATATATCTGCAAAAAATTTGCGCAACTAAGAAAAGATACACACTCACTGGGCATCCTTGCCTTATGCCTCTTTCCAAAAGAAACCTACAAGCAGTAGTGCCATTACTTAACTTAACAGAGCTATTTCCATGCGTGTAAATAGTTTCAATGGCATTACACAGATAACTTCCAAAACCTAGCTTTTCAAGACAATAGAAGATAAATGGGTGCTCAGTGTCAAAAGCTTTAAAAAAAAAAAAAATTCTAGAAAAAATATAAAGCTTTCATCAGCTATGAGGTCAGAGTATATTATATATTATATTATATTAGCCGTATATTATTTGAAATGCATCTATTTTTAATAAAACCAGACTGATTTTCATCTATGATTCTGATTTTTTTTTTTAATCACACAGCTAACACGGCAGCTATTATCTTATAATCATTATTCAGGAGACTAATAGGTCTCCAGTTATCTATAAGCAGAGTGTCTTTGTGAGGTTTTGGTATTAGTGAGATGACACTTTGGGTCATATGGAGGAAGAGCTGTATTTGTAAAGCTTTCAGTACATGGAATAAAAACGGTGCCAATATATCTGAGAATTGTTTATAGAACTCGGCTGTAATGCAACGGGAGATTTGTTGCTTTTCAAATGCTCAATAGCATCTGCAATTTCTTGCAAGGTTGGGAGAGTCGCATATTAATCTGTCATCGCTGCTTTTTTCATTTAAATCGTTTAAAAGGGGAGTAAATGTTGACATTGCATCCTCACTAAACCTAGTTTTATACAAGTCTGAATAATATTCATAACAATGTTTAGATATTTCTTGTTTGTCATTTGTAATACTTCCATTTATATTTAATTGAAGGATAGAATTAAATTTTGCTTGTGACTAAAGTAAGCTGACATTTGTTGTCCGTGTTCCATCCATTTCTGTCTAGATCTTATGAAGGCTCTTTCTACCTTGAATTTATAAATGTCATCCAATTTATTTTGTAAATCTAATAGCTTCAGATGTTCATTATTTAAACTTCCTGGAGGTCAACTCGAAAGTGCAGTGATTTCAGAGATTACTTCCTCTTCAAATAAACGCCTAGATTTAGTAGAGGCTACCATATTATTTGAAACATTTAGAAATTTCATATTTGAGAAGCTCCCAGTTAGGGCCATAAATATTCTCTTTTTGGGCTTTGCTCCAATACCTTTTAACAAGTGTTTCTATTTCTGCTTTGTTTGCGGTACCTCTTTAAGCTTAGCTAAAACAACAAAATGAGAAGGATGTTATTGTACATGCTTTAAGTTACCAGCAGAGGGCAGTGTCCGCTTGACCAGCAAACTATCAAATGCGAGGTCGGGTTAAGGTGGTGACTATGGTAACCGTCAAAAAAGATTTTGGGCTGATTTCTGAATGTCTAGTCACACAAAAACAGGCACAGAGTCTTCTCTGTCAGCACAAATTAACTGGGGTCCAAATATTTTCTCTAAAAGGACTTTCAGTCAAAAGATTAATATGGCAGGCCAGCTCAGAGATGTTCTTTTGGATGTTAATTTATTCTTTTTCAAAAACGGTGAATCTGCAACAAAACTGTAGCCCCTGTCCCCATCTGAGATTATGGTGTTAAACATGTACAATAGGCCAGGATGAATGAGAGTGTGAGAGTGTGCATGGGGGACAACGGACGCAAATTAGCCCAAGGCTACAATCCGGTGTGGCTTGTTTACATGCATGAGACCCATATATGTTCATTAACATGCACTGTCCCGACCAAAAAAACAACAAGTAAGTAACTTATGACACCAGTTACGCCCATAAATATACTGTCAATGGTCACACCATCAAATTCAAGACTGTGACCGCAAACTGCGGTTGTTTTAACGTTTGTGAACCCACAGGTTTATCGCAGTTCATTCAAATAAAATAAATGACTTGAGATGTGTTTATTTTTTCTATTTAGAATTGATTGTGGTCTGAATCATCTAGGTCATTGTATTGCATTTTACTTTTTTATTGAATAAAGCTCATCCTTTTAATGGCAGGTATTTATGATCTCCCCCTTCTTCCACAATGCCTCCCCCCGACCATGACCACTCTGACGTCACTAAGGATCGGTCCACGCAGCGGCGTCACTCGCATCAGGATCAGGAGCGGTGCTGAGGCTGAACAAGATGGCTGTGCGTTGGCAAGAGCAAAAGCTGGAAGGAAGGACTCGATAATACTAGACTCCAGAGGACACGCTTCACAAGTACAAACGCTGACTGCAATAGGGTTTACTGTGATCAAACCGAGACATTTTCTTATTTGATTGAGTGAGTTTTGTCAATTTACCGAAAGGAGCCTGGCCCATCTTAATCCCACCAATTCAATCTTGGGTTGAAAATTGCACAAATTAGCCTGCTATCAAGAGCTGGCCACGAAGCTGGAACAACCAACTAAAGGCGCCCTAAGAGATGTCATTGCTCTGTGTTGGAGGTATGTCTGCTCATCCGCGATTTTTGGTGAAATCGGTCTAGGTTTCTGCTTAAAGTTGTTAATTCCCATCTTCTGTAGTGGACTTCAATGTGGCATAACGGTTCCCAGGGTTTACAATGTAAGATCCAATACAGTCGTGTGTTAATAGTGTTGTAGCCCACCTTTAAGTGAGTGGACCGTACACTGTTATCCGTATCAAATTAGTGGCATGGCATGGAATTGTAACAGCATTAGACTTCAAGAAACCTACCTAGGAAAAAGAAATAAGCAGCCCTTTGTAAATGTGTTAATAACTACCATTTTATATGTTGTTGGCTATTATTGGCATGGCAGCCTTTGTAGAGTTTCATCCTGAGATGGCAATAGCCTACTGCCTTACTTACATGATAAGCACTGCTTAGAATATTAACTGGGGCACAGGACTGTCCTCTTAGAAATGTTTGCCTTCTGCTGGTGATGGTAACGTTTTTTGATATGATGTGCTGTGTCATGAAAGCTGAACAAGCATATTTAGATTTGACAAGCATGCTATTTTTGTTCCTCCCTCTGGAACCATGGTATTTACTGTAAGGTGACCTATGACTTGCTCCATTATACTTCTGATTTTATTTCCTATAGTTTAATATTCTTGCTAATGATATGGTATGTTTTGTTTATTTAAGGACAGTGTCAGTGTACAATTTAACACTGACAATGAAGGAAAGATGCCAATTTCCACCCGTATTCCTTGGAAACGGGTTACAATGTGACATGACAGTCGGTGATACATATAGCCTAAAATACATTTGGTATCAACAGATGACAGGAAAACATTTAGTAATAGATAAGTTAAAGAGGTCAAATCACAATGAGGTGACAGAAAAGTGTCCAAAAAAAATCCACTAATGTACTAATCCAATACAGCTTTATTTATCACACACCTTTAAAACAACACGGTTGACCAGAGACTTTATAACAATTAGTATAACGAAGAATTTGTAGAAAAGTACAACCAGTAAATAAATAAATCAAACAATAAAAACAATTGAAAAACACAATAAAGAGAATGATTCAATCCCAATTAAAAATCATAGAGAAAAGGTGCGTCTTTAACAAGGACTTATAAAAAGTGAGTGGGTCAACCTGTCTGAAGGTGCAGGGGCAGTGTGTTCCACGGTTTGGGGCCTGCAACAGAGAAAGGGCAGTTCCCTCGCTGTTTCCTCTTTGTTTTTGGCGCCACAAGCAAAAAGTGATCTGCTGACCTGAGGGGCGGGCGGGAGTAATAGGACAGCAGCAGGTTATACTGTAAAAAACAATACAATAATCATAAAATCAACACAAACAGAGAGCCTGCTCGGATTCACTAGATGTATTACATTTCTGCATCTTGGTTGTATCTTCTGGATGTGAATGATTTGTTCAGAGCTTTTTATCATTCTGTAGAAGTGTTATTATGACAAAGTTTTCCACTTTTGGCCGTAGAGTGTTGCAGAATATTTGTTTTTTGTTTTTTGTGAGGGTCTGGCCTTTAATTTAAGCCTGTGAGCTGGAAGTGTCCACCCCCTCTTTCTGGCACCCCCATCTCTGTCACACTCAAGTGGTTATTTTTAGTGTTGGGGATGCAGCGCGCTCGCTCTGCTTGCATCCGGCTGCATGAAGAGATTAATAGAGCAGGAGAAGGGGAGCACACGTGCCCGCTCGCCACATGGCATAGGGGGAGGCTTGTAGCTGTGAGGGATGGAGAGAGCCGCTGCGGGGAGTGGGCGAGAGAGGCAGAATATGCATGAGAAAGAGGGAGAGTTGTGGGCAGCTGTGTCATGCATTTGTCTATTAAAAGAACAGGAATTGCTTGTGTGAATGGGGTCTGGTATAACTGGGCTGTGGCTCCAGTGCTTTCAGGGAATATCAGCTCGAGTGGGAATAACACACTTGTCAGAAGCATTGGGTATTTCCTGTTTTAATTGCAGGCCAAGCCCAACACTAGCCCTAATAACCAGCTTCTTCTTCACAAGGGTTTGTAAAGGAGTCAATTTGTCCACGGTTTACATTAGAAATTGTGTGATTTGTTGCTTATTTGTTGATGTAATATTGGGGTTGTCTCAAGACTTCAAAACGAATAATACAGCTTTGTGTACCAAACAAAATATCAAGTAAAAACACTGGTGAGTTGTCTTTAAAACTATGTGTAACATTATTTTCTGTTTCAGTAAAAAAAGGCAAGCTCGATGGACCACAAGGTTAGTACTGATCTTTGTCTTGGAGGCATCAGTTTCAAAAACTCCTACTCATGTTGTGATTCACACTTTATAGAGAAATTTAATACCTACGTGACACTGAAGGTGCAGAATGTTAAAAGCACAACCATCGCGGTGCGCGGCAGTCAGCCGAGCTGGGAGCAGGACTTCATGTTGTAAGTCACTCTCTCACATCATTTTGTATTTCAACTCTAATGTTCATGCTCTTCTGTTCCTTAATACTGTTGCAAAAGTAATGCTTGAGTGATGATTCGCCACTGTAAAGGCCCAGTACCTGTTTTTTATTTTATTTTTTTGTCGGATTTTCTCCTTAGTTTCTGTCAGAAAGTATCAGTTTATACTAAAACATCATGTGGACCCAGCATTCTCAGAAACAAACCATAAGTATTAGTTATGAACCTATCGTACCATAAAATCTGTCTGTCATCCACCAGACAAGACAACAATTATTCTGATATTCTATGTGTCAGAGGGGAAAATGGTGCATTGCAGTTTGTTCAGTTAAAGTCATATTTAATGGATGCATCTTGCTGACATTTTTCTGGACAACCACAGCTCTGTCTCTACCGTTTGTATTTTCACCCAGCGCATTGAGTTGCCTTGTGTACGAAATGCGTGGTATAAATAAAGTTGCCTTGCCTTGCCAATCACTAATGCATCCAACACCATATATATAGGATGACTTTTACGACTTAATGCTTAGGGGATTCATAGTAACTTTTTCCCCCTGCGCAGTGCTCTTCATCAAATTGAGTTTCCTTCCTCTCTGCTCTCGCTAACTCACTTACGTTTTCCTTTGACCGCAGTGAAATAAACCGCCTGGACCTGGGCCTCACCGTGGAGGTGTGGAATAAGGGGTTGATCTGGGACACTATGGTGGGCACGTTATGGATCCCTCTGAGCAGCATACGGCAGTCCAATGAGGTACACAGTTTTCTCCAACTGGCTGCTTTCATGTGGCATAATGTCGTTCAACATCCTAGATAAAAGTAGGATTTGTCAAAAAAAATTGATGCGCAGATATTGACACTAAAACAAGCATCTCAACTGGATAATCCTTCGCAAAGATATCGATACTTTGCTGGTTTTCAACATCAGTTCTTTCATGATTCATGAATAAGTAGGAATGTCCTTGATCTTTTTTCCGAAGTATGACTAAATGATAAAATACCAATCTATGAGGCATCCTGTTAAAAGTTGTTTTATGTAACCTTATCTCAATTGTTTATAAATCACGAGTCCTGGTGAAGGATACTGGAGTTCACTATGTCCATGGACTTTTTTTATTTAGTGTATCGTAACGTCACCAGCTCAAAGTCAGCTTTGCTTTGCTGTCGATTCCATCACATGTACTGTAGAGCACGTACAGGAAATTAAAAGTATATTACAGGGGTGAGAGTTTAGTGTCTTAGAGGGAGTAGACCACAGTTTGTCAATGCAGATGGAAGCGGGAAGAGGGCAGGGAAGTGGATGAAGTTTTCCTTCAGTCGGCTGGACCTAGCCCGTAGATTCTGCTGCCTCCTCCATGAAGGCCTCACACTGAAGACTATGTGATGGGTGCGTGGGATCTCCGCAATAATAAAGGTGTAACCTAAAGTTAAATACAGAGGTGGATGTCAGAAATCTATGCAAGAATTTGCCGTTTTAATCATCAACAAATGTTTTGACTGGTTTATGGTGAACGTCTCTTTACTTACTAATGACCCGGTCTATCTACGTAAACAGCAAACTGGAAAAAGGTTGATAATTCTTTTTTATCTCTAAAGATTGCAGTATCTTATAAGAAAATGTTTTTGTTGTCCTTATGTGGCATTGCCCCAAACTTTAACAGACAAAATGAAATGAAAGAAAGGTGTTTGCTTTTCCAGGAGGGTCCAGGCCAATGGTTGACTCTGGATTCCAATGTGATCATGGCTGAAAATGAAATCTGCGGAACAAAGGACCCAACATTTCACAGGCTGCTGCTGGACACACGATTTGAACTGCCTTTAGGTTTGACGTTCAGTTTAAGACCTAATATTTTTGTGATGTCTATTGTTTATAATTTATCAAATAGAGTTGGGTTCATAAGTCATAAGTTGGGTCAGTGACCCAAAAGTTGCTATTTTGTCTGTTTATTACAAATTTATATAACTGATATGGACTTAAAGGGCAGAAGCTGTATATTGATATTTCCTGTTGATGGTGTAGACATCCCAGAAGAAGAGGCTCGCTACTGGGCAAAGAAGCTTGAACAGCTCAACGCAATGAGGGACCAAGATGTAAGAATGTATTGACGGGGGAGGGGGAAATGAATGAAATTATGACCAATTTTATCTCTGTTTTCCAGTATGCCTATCAAGAGGAGCAGGAGCGGCCCCTCCATGCTCCAACCACACAGTGCTGTAAGTCTTACTTGCTTTAATCCATCCTGCTGTGCGGTTTTGCTGCCTTCTGTCTGTCCCCTCCTCCCTCTTCTCACTTTGTTCCTTATTCGCGAGACCAAATACAGGGCCAGACTCCACAGACAGAAGGCTGAAATTGGGCTGATAGATGAAGCGGAGGCAGCAGGGAGGAGAGTGGATCTGATGAATCACTTGAACGGGCCTGTCTGAGCACCACAATGACTTATAAATGCTTGGATGTGTGATGAATGTGATCTGACATATGCTGCGCTGTGAGACACACACTGGCCTGACTGTCTCTCTGTTTATCTCTTATTTATAAAGTGCTTTTCATGCAAAAAATTGTATCACAAAGTGTTTACATATACATGGCTTTCAGTCATGTGACTTTTGTTGTTATGGCGGCCATTTTGAATACCGAAGTAGCATTATGCAGTACTACAACATGTAACCATTTTTTTTGGGACAGTGCATGTTAATGAACATACATGGGTCTCATGCATGTAAACAAGCCACACCGGATTGTAGCCTTGGGCTAATTTCCATCCGTCGTCCCCCATGCGCACTCTCAAACACACTCTCATTCATCCTGGCCTATTGTACATGTTTTTAGTGGTAGGGGAAACAGGAGTACCCGGAGGAAACCTACGGGGAAACACGGGGAGAACATGCAAACTCCAATATCTCTACTCAGGATATAAATGAAAGACAACTGATCGACAGTGGCATTTTTCTACTCGTAATCATTGCTCAAGAAGATAACAGTAAAAACACGGCCTCAGAGACGCACGTTTATATGAAGAAACCAGTGAGTCATTATTTAAGATGTTAGCATGCTACCGGTTAGCATTTAGCTTCAACAGCTCAGCTCGGACCTCTCCAAGAGAAAGCCCTGAACCACAAACATCTAGCCTTGGATACAACATGTGACAGAGGTCAGAGCTGAGCTGTTACTGTAGTATTTCCTCAGTGATCATAGATGTGAGCCACACATGTGTTTATCGTGTTGAAGCCATTGACAGTTGCTAACCGGTAGCATGCTAACGTCGAGACTCTGTCGACCTGACACTAATAATCACAGAGAAAGGTTTTCTGTTTCCTCTTTGATGGGTTAATTTAGTCTGAGGAGTGAAGCAGATCTTTAGTAAATCCTGCTGTAGTTCGACAGACAGCGCTGCAACGTCTGTGCCACATTTGCTGGTTATATCACATAAACGTGTGTCTCGAGGGCCGTGTTTTTACTGTTATCTTCATGATCAATGATTACAAGAACATAAAAATACCACTGTCAATCAGTTGTCTTTCATTTTCATCCTGAGTAGAGTTACATGTTGTAGTACTACATAATGCTACTTCAGTATTCAAAATGGCCACCGGAAATATGTGTAATGTCATTGGAAACGCATGTATACCAATATCCCTCTCTTCCTACACACACATTTTTATTTAATTCTTAAATACTACAGAGCTACTTTTTTCATATTTTTTCATGTATTTTTGTTGTTGTTTTTTATCCATTTTTCATAGGCAGGTTAATCTCTTAACCCCCACTTGAACCGAACACATTTTCTACAGTTTAGCTTTACCCAAATCTAGAAGCTTCTTGAAAAAAGCGTCAATATAGCGATGAAAACAAGGATGAAAATGTGACAAAAAATGTAACGAAAACGCAACAAAAAAGTAACAAAGATGTGCCAGAAAAGCAACAATAATACAACAAAAAAGTGACTAACGAGCGACAAACAGGTGACAAACCACAACAAAAAAGCAACGAATAAAAAATTATGAAAAAGCGACAGAACACGCTTCAAAAATGGGACAACGTGATCAGTTTTGTAGGCCTTAGCTTTCAAATGAGGCGTTACACTGTTGCTCTCCAGTCGAGAAGCTTTTAGATATGGGTAAAGCCAAACTGAAGATAATGTGCTGGGTTCAGTAAGAGGTTAATGTATTTTTATTTTTAGTATCTGACTGCTTCATAAACAATAGAAATAATAATTAGAGATCTAAATACTTTCTGAATATCACTCATGTGTGCTATTGATTCTGCTCATGTATTGTATCAGCTTCATCTCAGCACTATTGATCGTGATATATTTGTTAATTAAGCTTTTGATTCGTCGGTGATGCAAACCCCCAAGTCCCAAACCCCCAAACCTGATTTACTTTAGTTATCTTGTATTCCCTTCCAGGTAATTGGAGTCTCTGGGGGGATCAACAAAGTAAGTTTCCACAGTTTACACTTTGCAAACCATATCAATGACGTTATGCGTAATGTTTTGTCTTGACTTCAACAGACGACGACCCTGACAGTGCAGTAGATGACAGGGACAGTGACTACCGCAGTGAGACCAGTAACAGTATTCCCCCTCCGTACTACACAACTTCACAGCCCAATGCTTCCATGCACCAGTATCCCATGAGGCACCAGCACTACAGGCACTCCTACAGCGACGACATGCCCGAGCTGGACTACGACCACAGAGCTATGAGGTAAGAATGGGCCCGTTTCCGATATGTGCGTGAGGCTGTGATCTGGATTTTGACATTGCACTGAAAGAGTCTTTATCCATAGGTTTATATTTTATGGTACAGTCGAGCCCCAGTGGCTTTGTGTTGTTTTGATGTTTTTAACATGTCCCACTGTGCTCTCCTCCCTAGAGATTAACCCAGGCCTCAGTGTATACAAGCCTGTCTCTTGTATACAGGCTGTGTGTGAAAAGGGCCACTGTGGCTATTGTGTAAGAGTAGTGTAACAATGTATGCATGGTCATTATGTCACCTGTAAACATCAGTGTCTACTTTAGATATTACATTTATGATAAAACCATTTTTATAATGAAATAATAGCAAACATAAAAAAGTTATTTATTAACCTCTTAACCCCCGCCTTAACCGAGCACATTTTCTCCAGATTGACTTTAACCAAATCTAAAAGCTTCTTGAAAAAAGCGGCAAAATAGCGACAAAGCGAGACGTAAATGAGGATGAAAACACAGCAGAGAAGCATCAAAAGGGCAATGGAAATACAACAAAACCGGCAACAAAAAAAGTCAGAAATGCTGCAAACCAGGGAACAAAAAAGCAACAAAAACACGTCAAATCAGCACCAATAATATGTTGAAAAAGTGACGACAATGCGAGGAAAAAGCTCAGATGAGTTTTGAAGGCCTCAGCCTTTGAATGAGGCGCTACACTGACCTATAGGCTGTAAGCTCCAGTCGAGAAGCTTTAAGATTTGGGTACTGCGGAATTGGAGAAAATGTGTTTGGCTAAGGCGGGGGGGGGGGTAAGAGGTTAAACAATACGTAAAATAAAATGTAAAACATATCGCCATTAAAGCTTATGTAAAGTAGACAATAACCATCTCCTCTACTAGTGCTACCACTGTTAGTATAATGCAATACACAGTACAGTAGGACAAATTCAAGGGAGAGTATACAGTAGTGCTTAATGATGCACAGTTTCTAAATTATTACCACACCATTGAAAAGCCTAGAATCCTTACTTTCTCATTTTGATAAGGTTTTTTTTTTCTGAAGATTGGCTCAATGGCTCATTCTGTCTCACACTGACGAACGCTGAAAGCTCTGAGCTCTACTGACGCTCCTCTCCTACCTCTTCCCTCCTCCCCACCTCCCGTGCTGCTGCGGCCAGACACTATGATAGTTTAGACTCTGCCACCAACGGGCGCAGCGATATCGACTCAGGCTCAGGGTCAAGCCGGCGCACCAGTCGTCAGTATTCTCTAGACAGTAGGCACTCACTGTCCGATAGGTGGGTCTCTGGTGCTCCTCCAAACTCTACTCCTGCTCCGGCCTGTGAATCCGTCCTGCTGTGACGTCAGTGGTCGACTTGTCCCGTCCTTACCGCTCGCTGTCGCTTGCATGCGCTCATACCCTCTCTTTCTGTACATGTATATCTTTTAAATCTTTACCGAAACCTGGACCAGCATTTTTATTTTTTTTACTTTTTTTGCAGTGCAGAAAATAGCCATTGTTGTTTTATTGATTCAAATGTGTCTGTTTGATACTGGTTACGCAACAGAGCATATTTAAGTGTGTGAGAAAATGACCATGTGTTGTCCTGACAGCCACTTATTAGTGCGTCATCCTGTGAACCCTGGCTTTTCAGGGACAGTTAATTTCCACTTTCAGCCCTCTAATGAGGATCTTGCAAAGAACCCAAGACAGATTACCGTACTTTTTATCTTCGCTTTGCCTGTTGGGGACAGATGCCTTGCGGTGGACTAGGAAGATATGATGAGACAGACTGCAGAATAAAACAGGGCCATGGGCTTTTCCATGATTTAAATTCAATATTAAAGTAGTTAGTTATACTTGTTTTTATTTGTGTTATTTGTGGCTATTTGCTTTGCGAGACTTTTACTCATGTGAAGTGCGTTGATCTATCTTGCAGTGTAATGTGCTCCTGTATGTTTTTGTGGCTTGTAAGTGTTACTATGTCCTTTATTTATTTCCAAAATCTATTCCTATTCTTGAATATACCAGCCATACTTCCTTAATCTAATCCTCTGCCTTGAAGCTACTAATCTGAGTGGATGCTTTTTGTCATTTTGTACCTGTTATTAGCCTTCCTCTCTACCTTGACTTGACTTACAAACATATCTACGGTATATTCCCGGAAACGTCTTTAACCTGATTTTAAATGGACAATTTGTCTCCCCGCAGCCCCACAGACAGCCGCTACGCGTCCTCCGGCGAGTTGAGCCGTGGCAGCTCCCAGCTCAGCGAGGGGTTTGTCCCCGAGGATGGAGAGAGCTTACGAGGTTCGGAGTTTTACGACGAGAACGACTCGTACCACTCGTGCCACTCGTCTGTCAGCTACGGCAAAGAGGATTCCCCCGGCTGGGAAGGAGAGGACGGTCAGGTGGTCTATAGCGACGAGGGGGGGTATATCAAAGACGGGGGCGAAGGCGGAGCGCTCTATGACGAAGAGGGAGATGTGTACGGAGAGGAGGGGGATTACAACTACGACGATGAGGAGGTGACATACGAGGAAGACGAGGAGATGTACCCGCTGGACACTACTTTTACCGAGGACCAGGAACAACAATACACGCCGACACTGACAGGCACCGCCGCGCAAACGCTGGTGCCCCCCTCGGATGGCCTGTCGTCTTCGAGGCCGCCGCTCGAAAAACAGGCGTCCCTGCACCAGCGTAGACCCTCGCAAGAACAGCCACAGCCGCCGAGTTCAACCCCGGGTCTGCCGCAAGTCACAAAAGAGGATACAGTGTCTCCATTCACTACAGAAACTCCCAAGACTACGTGTACCTCAGCGCAGCCAGATTTAAGCACCACCTCCACCACCACTACAACAGCAACTACAACAACTCCTTCCGTTACTTTAGAGATCCCAGCTGTAGACAGTAAACACGTGGAGGATGAATCCAGATCTGAGGAGCTTCCTGAACGGCTACACACCCCTGAAGAACCTGAAGAACCAGAGAGGGCTCCCCCAACAGCAGAGGAGAAACCAGAGGAGCACCCTGTCCCAAGGTCAATATGTATATAGATATTACGTTTTTTTGTTGTTGTTGTTTTCTTTGCCACCCTTGTTGGTTATGGCGGCCAACTTTTATCTACAAAATAACAAACACAAAGACAACCAATAAATCCCTTAAATGTGAGCATGAAGACAGGATAATCAAAGCTTTTATTGCGATTATTTTTTTGTGGTGGGAATACAACAAAAATCCAATCACATGGCAACAACCTCTGTCGTCTAAATCCCAGTCCCAAGTTACACTATATCCCTTTGGCAACTTCAAAAGGATATATTTACCCTGTATATATCCTTGTGGCACTATATTGTCACTATATTGATCATTACTTTGAATCTACAATTCAAACAAGCTATGCACCAGTTTATAAATAGGTAAAGAAATTAGTTAAAAACTGAGCACTATCATTGAATGGAAGGAAGCTGATATTTATTGTGTAAAAAGTGGTGTTGTTATTAGGCCCGAGCGCCATCAGGGCTGGCGAAGGGGTTCTTGTAATCGTATAGAGTGCGCGGAGCGCACAAAACGAGCGCGAAGCGCTCGCCTCCTCTCAAACATGCACTAACGCACTCCTCTCCTCGTGCACGTTCCGTGCACGTGCACATGTATCAGAAAACAAACATTGTAATTGGACGGTGCGCGGAGCGAAGCGGAGCGCACTCCCCCAAAGTGCGAACAAAACGCACAAAACGAGCGCGAAGCGCTCCCCTCCTCTCAAACACTCACTAACACACTCCTCTTGTCGTGCACGTCCCATGCACATCCATATGTAATGCAAAAATCAACATTGTAATTGTACAGAGCCCATAAAAGTCAATGGGCGACTGAGAGCCCTGGGTCACTGACGGGCACCCGTCAGTGACCCAGGACCTCTACCATGAGGTAGGAATGCGCGAGTGCTTTCCGAAAATATATAGTTTATGGTACCCGCGTAAGCGGGAACATTGTTTTCGTATGGGAATATTATTCTTTCTTTCTTTCTTTCTTTCTTTCTTTTGCACCGTCGCAATTTTCACCCAGTGAACATTGACGAAAAGTCACAGATTTTGGCCCAAAATTCAAACCCGGCAAAAGGTGGCTTCCCCGCTTCAGGTCAGTGGGGAGTCCTTACCTCAAGTGGAGGAGTTCAAGTATCTCGGGGTCTTGTTCACGAGTGAGGGACGGATGGAGCGTGAGATCGATAGACGGATCGGTGCAGCGTCAGCAGTGATGCGGTCGCTGTATCGGACTGTTGTGGTGAAGAGGGAGCTGAGTCAGGGGGCAAAGCTCTCGATTTACGTTCCCACCCTCACCTATGGTCATGAGATCTGGGTAATGACCGAAAGGACAAGATCGCGAATACAAGCGGCCGAAATGAGTTTCCTTCGCAGGGTGGCTGGGCGCACCCTCCGAGATCGGGTGAGGAGCTCAGTTACCCGGGAGGAGCTCGGGGTAGAGTCGCTGCTCCTTCACGTCGAAAGGAGCCAGCTGAGGTGGCTAGGGCATCTGTTCCGGATGCCTCCTGGTCACCTCCCTCGGGAGGTGTTCCAGGCATGTCCTATTGGGAGGAGGCCTCGGGGTCCCCCAGAACAGCTGGAGGAGGTGTGCGTGGATCGGGAAGTCTGGGCATCTCTGCTGAGACTGCTGCCTCCGCGACCCGGCCCCGGATAAAGCGGAAGAAAATGGATGGATGGAATTCAAACCCGATCCGACGTAACTTTTGACTATTTCCAAATTTTGAATTTCAAAATAGTGGCGCGACAGCGCCACCTCAGTTTTTTTTTAACATTGCGAGATAGGACTTGGCCAAAAATGAAGTTTGTCGTAGAATCATAAAAATCGGTACAGACGTGCATCATGACAAGTTGAGCAAAAAATATTATTTATTGGTTTATTTGGTAGGGACAGTGCAAGTTAATGAACAAGCCACACCGGATTGTAGCCTTGGGCTAATTTCCATCCGTCGTCCCCCATGCGTACTCTCAAACACACTCTCATTCATCCTGGCCTATTGTACATGTTTTTAGTGGTAGGGGAAACCGGAGTACCCGGAGGAAACCTACGCAGACACGGGGAGAACATGCAAACTCCACACAGAAAGGCCCCGGCCTTGGTGGGAATCGAACCCGGACTTTCTAGCTGTGAAGCACGAGCGCTAACCGCTGTACTACCGTGCCGCCGTTATTACGGCAACGCCGTCCGCCATATTGGATGTCGGCCATTTTGGATGACAGCCCGCGAAGTGGGAATCCGCCTTTATTTTTCACTTTGTACAAAATCTATCTCCTCCTAGAGCGTTTATCGGAACGACCTAATTTTGGGTGGAAAATAATCTTGAGAAGTAGAACTTTAAAAGTTATCCAAATTACTTTTCTAAGTATTACGGTTTTTATGCGGCGAAGCCGCAAACTGTACGAAGTATTTTGAGATTTTTTGCAAACAAAAAATGGCTCCCATTCGCACATATGAAGCCCGATTTCGCTCATTTTGTTATCAGTTGTTAAAGTCACAGTCCTAAACACTTTCATTTGGCAAAATTCAAATTGGGCACAATAGCGCCCCCTATAGGAATTATATGGAGAGTACAAATTTTAGTTTTACGAAAATTAAAATAATTTGACACAAAATTCTATTTGGTCGTTCCGATCAGAAAAGTCAATTACACCCATGCCATATTTTTCACGGTGTTGCCGTAGCGATGACCAGAACGTCCCATTTTATTCTGATGGAAAAATGTTAAACTCCATAATTCAGCGAGAAGTGAGGAACCAAAGGTTATCCAAAGTACTTGGATAACCTTTGTGGATGTTCTGCGGCGCAGCCGCAACCCTAAGTTAAAAGTAAAAATATGCTTCAGTTTGCAGATATAGTGTGATACAAATTCATACAAATTTTTCTCTGTATAATGTCAATAATGAGTGTGGAGTGCACGTTAGCGCATTCCAAAAATCCTAAAACTAAGACCCTTGGGAAAAAGTTAAAAACAAACATAAAGGCAGTAGCAATACCATAATTTTAGATTGAGGGAGACAAAAGGGCGCGAAGCCCCCCTTGCTTTAGGCAGGGCGGTCGGCGAGGGCCGATAATCGCCGCTTGCGGCTATATTTTACTTTGTCCTCGTATTCGAATATGTACTTTCTTTCTTGTTTTCTGTGCGTTGACATAAAGGATGTACAGTGATGTCATTCATTCATACTGTAATGAGCAATTGCATGCTTACTTTGTCAACCGTTTCATAGCTTTCCAAGACGGGAAATGATGGAGCCAGGCCATGCAAGAGCCAAGGCCAATTGGCTAAGACTATACAGCAGAGTGCGACTACAGCTTCAAGAGGTACACCATGTCTCAGTGTAGTTCTGTAGCATGTCTAGAGGGGACTGAGTTTGATCCATTGTATTGCTCTCTTTTTTGTTAAAATACCTGCATGATATGTTTAAAAGGGACTATACCTAATTTTGAACATTTTTAGTCAAAAGGTGACGAAATGGGTATTTTCACTGTCACGGCCGTCCTTTGGTGTCACTATAACTATATTGACTATTTGGGTTGACCATACACAACATCAACGAATCATAATATGGCACAAATGTCACCCATCAGGCTGATTTTTTCACAAATGACTACTGTTACAACATACTTTTATGTGGCAAAAATAATTTTACCTTACAAAAAGAAAAAAGATCAGGTATAGCTCCTTTAATCCCAGTTGTGTTGATATGTCTAATTTGTTTGGTCTTTTTTGTGATGGTAAATGTGAAATGTTTGTTTCTGTTCAGTCGATTTTTTTTACCCCATGTATTGTTCTGCCATTTCACTTTCTTTTCAGTTTTTTGCCATCCTCGTATCAAATTGCATGTTGTCCGTTCTCATTGGCTGGAGCCAACTCTCAGGTGGGTGTGGCTGGCAGTGTAGACACCAGAGATTGCATGAATCTTATGTTTTACGTATGTGTAAGTATGGAGTGAATGAATAATGCAATGTAATATACACCCAATATAAAACCAATGGATTATTATTATGACGCGGAAGAAAAAAATGGATAGATTATTATTATTATTATTATTATTATTATTATATTGTTATTATTATTGTTATTGTTATTATTATTACTTCACATAACAAACCCAACTAACAGAAATATGTATTAGCCAAATAAAACCCTTGTTCATTGATCAGGTGAAACATGATTTGTGGTGGAAGACACTGTGGTGAAGCTTATGTCGTGGACAGTGAGAGTATGATTCAACAGAGCAGCGATTATTGCATAAATTACAAAATAAGTAACTTCATTTATGCTGCCGGTGTTCTTTTTGTTATGCCTTTGTACGTTTTTTCCTATCTATTCTTCCATTGTCAGAGTCAGAGGGAGATAGTGTCTATCAGAAACTTTGTAATCCTGATCCTCTACGAGCCATAGTCCTGTCTCTAACAGAAAGTGCTCGTGGCGATAATCACAGCTTTGATCTCTCACACAAAGACAGCCGTCCACTTCCTCCTCATTTGTTGCCCTGGTATTTTTAACAATTTTTAACAATACTCACTGTTCCTCACTGTTACTATCAGTTCTCACCACAAAAGATCTCTCTTGACGGTTGTTCCAAAGATGCAACGGGCTCCGAATTAAAAAAGACTTTGTTGCTGACATTGCATCTGATAATAACATCCTTACGGCTTTTCTGTCTGTCCTTATTATATGTTTCTTTCTTTGTAGGCTCGAGGAGAGTCTGTGGGCATTGCCTCCCTACTTTTATCAGCAGGGTATGTACGCACAAAGATGTTACTTTGTGAGTGTATGGCATAAATACACAGGAAATTCCTCTAATGCAATGATCTTTTTCCCTCAGAATGGGCGGTGCTTTGTACAGCATTGACAGCATGCCAGACCTCAGGAAGAGAAAAGCTATGCCTCTAGTTAGAGACTTGGTGAGATACATAATAAATACAGTAATGCCTCAAATTTTCCAGCAATGTCTAAATAAACAAAAATGTGTGTATTTGCAATTAAAGCTTTAGTTTCTGTCCAATATATATCAATTTTCCTTTATTTCCCCCTTTTTCCTCAACACCTCGTCTTCTTCAGGCTATGGTGAGTAGCATCTGGCATTTTGTCAGTCATATACTGCCTTTATACTTTCTTATTAGAGTTAAGAGGCAGATCGAGAGACATTTACCTCTTTTCTCTCTGTGATAGTCATTGGTTCAGAACTCCAGGAAAGCAGGCATCACCTCAGCGCTGACGTCCAGCACCTTGCACAACGAAGAGCTGGTCAGTTTCCCATGTCCATACATTTAAAAACCCGGCAAAGTATTATGACCTAATTAAGCACTGTTCCTCATCCCATGCAGAAGAGTCACGTCTATAAGAAGACGCTCCAGGCTCTGATATATCCCATCTCCTGCACCACCCCGCACAATTTCGAAGTGTGGACCGCCACCACTCCCACGTACTGCTATGAGTGTGAGGGACTGCTGTGGGGCATCGCTCGCCAGGGCATGCGCTGCACTGAATGTGGCGTCAAATGCCACGAGAAGTGCCAAGATCTACTCAACGCTGACTGTCTTCAAAGTAAATATAGACTCTAGATTCACTGTACAGCTTATTCAAGGCTTGACCACGATTTGCTCACAGGCTACAGTGACTAGTCTTGTTCAGATGTTCCCAGCAACTTAAAGCCTTCGGATGGTTGTATTTAAGTTAAGCTCTAAAACAGGGGTAGGCAATGTCAGGCCCCGGGGCCAAATCCGGCCCTCCAGTGTTGACACCATAGACATATTAATAATAGACCGTCAATACTCACTCCTCCCCGTTTACCATAATGACCACGTTCGAGGGGGAAATCATGGCGGATTTACAGACTCCTCCTCCCCAGCTCTGACGAAGCATGTTCCTAATAAGGGCATAAGGGCGGGATCTTCACTGTAGACTCGGCCCTTGCGTGACGTGTAGCTCGCGCAGCTCCAATGCTAACAGTCAGACCCCCGTTAAGTAGGAGTTTATGGTAGATTTATCCTACCATAACCAGCCCGGTGCCTCTAGTTGTGTCTAATCCAGCGTAATCACAGGAGGAATATCTAGCTCTAGACAGTTCCAAACAATTAGGCACCGGGCATTAAAGCTGTTTTTAACGTGCCTAAAGTCCAATGCATTCCAATGGGGGCCTAGCGGGTATATGGCGGTACTACAGCAATGGCGGCCTCCAGTGTCGTCGTAGAACAGAGCAGCCAGCACCCATTGGTTGACACTGTAAATCTTGCAAAAAGCGGCATTAAGCGTGATTCCATTTTTCAAGTTATACGAGCTTTATGCACGACCTCTCCAACGCACCTGTTACTTGAAAAAGATGTGTGAAGCACCTGCTCTTGAGAAATATTATTACACAAATCAGGGAGTATTTCAACCTCTTAACCCTGTCCTGATCCAAGCACATTTTCTCCAGTTTGGCTTTACCCAAATCTAAAAGCTTCTTGAAAAAAAGTGTCCAAATAGCGACAAAACAAGACGAAAATGAGGATGAAAATGCAACAAAAGAGCGACAGAAAAGTGTCAGAAAGCAATGTAGCAAAAATGTTACGAAAACGCAACAAAAAAGCTATGAAAAAAAATGTCAAAGAAGGTGACGACAATGCGGCAACAACGCAAGAAAAAATATCCTTTTAGATGAGATTTGTAGGTCTTAGCTTTCAAATGAGGCGTTACACTTTTAGATTTGGGTAAAGCTGAACTGGAGAAAATGCACTTGGTTAAGGCGAGTGTTAAGACGGTAACATTTTAATCAATCAATCAATCAATCAATGGTTTTGTATAGCCCAATATCACAACAGGAGTTGCCTCATAGGGCTGCACCGAACATTAAGGCAATAAAACAGAGTAAATAAGACAATGTAAAGTTCAGGCAAATCAAGTATCCAGGCAAACATAATGTCCAAATAAGCGTCAGCAGTAGGTGACGACGAGCGGCGTGGGCGTCCCCTGTCCTTAGACTCTCCAGCACGGCAAGGAAAAACTCAAAAACCCGGTGGAAGAAACGAGAAACCTTGGGGAGAACCACAGAAGGAGAGATCCACTCCCATGGACGGACAGGCTATAGAGACCCAGGGCCAATGGAGTCCCTTCAGCAGACGGGCCAAGATCGCAGACCGTCCAGTCCTTGTTGTCAATCCAGTAGGCAGGGTTCCTCTGTTCAGCCGGGTTCCTCCGTTCGATCTAGACAGACACTCCCGAGGGAGAGTGGGACAGGAGACACCATGTGAATAGTAATGAACAGACTACAGATAAAATAAATATTGTATCATAATAAGACAAGGTTTGCAGTAAGAAGAGGAAGAGGATAGCGCTCAGTGTACCGTACTTCCCACAGCAGTGTTTCTTCTAAGGCAGCTTTACTTCAGGCTGTGGGTTAGAGCTTTACCTAACTGACCTGATCATAAGCTAATTCAAAGAGGTACGTTTTGAGCCTAGTCTTAAATGTAGGGACTGTGTCTGCTTCTTTAACGTGAGCTGGGAGTTTATTCCATAAAACCGGAGCTTGGTAGCTAAAGGCTCTTCCTCCTACAGTGATTTTGGAGACCCGAGGAATCACTAGTAGCCCTGAGTTTTGAGAGCGGAGTGCTCTGGTTGGCCGATATGGAACGATAGCGTCTTGGAGGTAGAGCGGAGCAGCTGCATTTTGAACTAATTGAAAACTTTTTAGGGAACTTTTAGGACACGCTGCTAGCAGGCAGTTACAGTAGTCCAGCCTTGATGAAACAAATGCATGAATAAGTTTTTCTGCATCACTCTTAGGGAGGATGTTTTGTATTTTGGCAATGTTGCGCAGGTGAAAGAACTCTATTTTACAAGCCTGGTTTATATGTGTTTTAAAAGAGAGGTCTTGATCAAACAGAACTACAAGGATTTTTACTGTAGAGCTCATCGATAGGCTAACATTATCCAGGGAGATGATCTGCTGAGATAAAGACTCTCTCCATTTTTGAGGACCTAATATAATATAGGAACTAAGCGTATCTAATTTATCTGTCTGACCTGGTTTCATTGATAAGTACAGCTGTGTGTCGTCCGCGTAAATGAAATTTATATTGTGATTTAGGTTTATGTTACCTAATGGAAGCATGTACAATATAAATAAAATTGGCCCGAGCACTGAACCCTGTGGCACCCCATAGCACACTTTAGAACACGGTGAAGACTGTTGGTTTACATTAACAAATTGGTGCCTATCAGATAAGTAAGATTTAAACCAAGAGAGGGCTGTTCCCCTGATACCTACGTCAGTTTCTAACCTCTGCAGGAGAATATTGTGGTCGATTGTGTCAAAGGCTGCACTGAGTTAAGAGTTAAGCTACTCTAAAAATGTGAGAGATACAGTCAATTAATACGGTCAATTACTTGAAAATGTCCAAAGGAAACACCCAATTAGGTCATATATTATGTACAACACTGGCATTTGTAGAAAGTGCTGCTATACTTGGGGCTCCAGTGAGCAGGTTCAGCCATCGGTCTTTTCACAATGAAGAAACTCGGCCCTCCACCAAGCAAACATGCCTACCCCTGCTATAAAACATGGGATAATCTAGATCTAGGATGGATTGTACCATGTTTCATTGTCTTACTATACACAGAATCTGATCTAATAGGTATTATAGAACTCAATTGGCCAAATTAACACTAAAAGATTTACTAGATAAAAAAGAAGTCTACCAGTGTTTGTCTAATTGGCTTGTGTTAACATAATGGAATATACTATAACCCACTTACCTCCTAACTAGCATTTTCTTGAACCCTTAGCAAAGCATATATTTACAGTTTTATTTGTGTTCGTGTGCAAACTAGGAGCGGCCGAGAAGAGCTCCAAACATGGCGCAGAGGATCGTACCCAGAACATCATCATGGTGCTTAAAGACCGCATGAAGATCAGAGAGAGGAACAAGCCTGAAATCTTTGAGCTCATTCAAGAAGTCTTTGCTGTCGTCAAAACCATTCACGTCACACAAATGAAGCAGATAAAACAGAGCGTCCTTGACGGCACCTCCAAGTGGTCGGCCAAGATCAGCATCACAGGTAATGTAAGGACTTATTCAGGGCTAGGACCGGGAATGTCAGGGGTTTGCGGATTTGTTCTTGTATGAATGGTGCATAGATGCTGTGGAGGGCCCTTGAGCATTTGAAAATATATATATGAAAAACCATGTTTGACAAAAATACAAACTGACTTCTTTTCTCCTTTCCACAGTTTTATGTGCCCAGGGTTTACAAGCAAAGGACAAAACTGGCTCCAGTGATCCTTATGTCACCGTCCAAGTGGGAAAGACCAAAAAGAGGACCAAGACCATCTATGGCAATCTCAACCCTGTCTGGGAGGAAACATTCAATTTGTGAGTCCAAATGTGTTTTAATATCAGACTGTACAGCATTATAATGACCTTCTTTTGGGTTTAGTGAGTGCCACAATTCCTCAGATCGCATCAAAGTCAGAGTGTGGGACGAGGATGATGACATAAAGTCTCGTGTGAAGCAGAAGTTTAAGAGAGAATCGGACGACTTCCTCGGTCAAACGATCATTGAGGTTCGAACGCTGAGCGGAGAGATGGACGTGTGGTACAATCTCGGTCAGTTGGTTCACTTTTCTCCCTGTATGCATTTGTTTGTGTTTGATTGGACAACTGCTGTCTTCTCTATGTAGATAAACGTACTGACAAGTCTGCCGTGTCTGGAGCCATCCGCATGCACATTAGTGTGGAGATAAAAGGAGAAGAGACGGTAGCGCCCTATCACGTTCAGTACACATGTTTGCATGAGGTAAGCACAGTTTATGAATACGTCATTTTAAGCCTTTTTATTGGTAGATTATACACTCATTTACCTCTTAACCACCACATGAACCGAGCACATTTTCTCCAGTTTGGCATTACCTAAATGTCTAAATGTCAAAATCGTAACATAAACCAAAGGAAAACGAGGATGAAAACGCAATAAGGTGACAAAAAAATCAAGTGACAAAGACGCAATTAAAAAGTGACAAAAACACACCAAAAAGTGACCGAAAAAGTGAAGAAAATGTGACAAAAATGCAATATAAGGCCACAGAAAGCAACAAAAACGCTACAAAATGTCACAAAAAAAACCTATAAAAAAGTGGCAAAAATTGGTCCAAAACGCAATTTAAAAAAAGCCCCAAAAAAGCAACAAAAGACTGACAAAAAAAGCAATGACAAAGTGGCAAAAATCCAATGACAACATGGCACCAACACAAGGACAAAGATCCATTGAGATCAGTTTTGTATATCTTAGCTTTCAAATGAGGCGTTAGAATGGCTTATAAGCTTTTAGATTTAGGTAATGCCGAACAGGAGAAAATGCACTCGGTTAAGGTGGGGGGTAAGAGGATAATATGTTTTAGCTAGTGTTTATAATTTGAACAATCAGAGCCAATGTCGCTCTTGAAGAAAAATAATTAGCAAGTGTTCAAAATCTCGCTGCTTGAACTCACTTTGTTGTTTGCTTGCGGGTCGCCACAGTCTTCAACGCTTCACTTTGCCAGTTACTCAACCGAAGTGGCCCTTAACCAGTTGACCACTGTTATTGTTGCACATAAGCATCCATAAAGCACTCAGCCAGTATTAAATGTTTTATAGCAGCATAATGGCCTGTGAGCCGAGGCAACACCTAATGCCATCCTTCTGAGCGAGCTTTATTGCTCTGTGAGTCTATGAGAAAGCAATCTGCTCATAAACTTTAAATGATTATAAATGGATTGCTTTGGAGTTATCATCCCTTCTGCATCTCTGCTGAAACACCTCCTCTGTTTTCTCTTCCGCAGAACCTCTTCCACTATGTAACGGATATCCAGAATAATGGCGTGGTGAAAATCCCCGATGCCAAAGGCGACGACGCGTGGAAGGTGTATTTTGAGGAGACACCGCAGGAGATCGTGGATGAGTTCGCCATGCGTTATGGAGTAGAGTCTATTTACCAGGCCATGACGTACGTGTCCATGTACCCGCCTTTTACAGTGGGTTCAGAAAGTTTTCAGTCCGCTTTGAATCCATTTCTCTTTCGTAATGTTATCGTCAGATCCTGAGAATGGCTGCTCTTTACTTTACAGCACAGTAATAGCAGTGTAACATTGCAATTATTGGAATGACATGGACACACAGCTTATTTTTTTTAAATTTTCCATCTCTTCACCAGATCAAGGTTGTAAAATACCAGAAAATGCTTAGGATTCTCTTGACAATAATATGGAAACCGAGCTGTGAGATTAATTGTCATTCCATCCTATTACCGTGTTATTTCTGTCCTCTACAGTAAAGAACCCTAAAATTGTATACATTTCTTCTCTTTTGGCTACTGTATTCTACATGACCCACTGTTTATAATTGCCTTTGCAGATTTCTTTATTTGCTGTTTATTACTGTCATTTCCCTCTTTATTGCAGTCACTTTGCCTGCCTGTCGTCTAAGTACATGTGCCCAGGTGTCCCTGCAGTCATGAGCACTCTCCTGGCCAACATCAATGCCTACTACGCTCACACCACTCAGGCAACCAACAATGTGTCCGCCTCCGACCGATTCGCTGCCTCAAACTTTGGAGTGAGTCAACATCGAGTTAATCTGCATAAATTATGCATGAAGTACGAATACGGTTCCTAATTTATGTGTCTGTTTGGGCCTATACAGAAAGAGAGATTTGTGAAGCTCTTAGATCAACTGCACAACTCGCTGAGGATTGACTTGTCCATGTACAGAGTAAGTCGTCTTTTTTCTCCAATACTATTTTTCATGCCTTTTATACACGTTTGAACAGAACAAAGAACAAATAGAGAATAAAACCAGAACTGTTGGATGTTGGGGATACATAAATCCAACAACCAGGCAACACAACACAGGATATATACTTTAGCATTTTATATTTACAACATCTATAGCTGTAAGAATACAGGGAACCTAGATTTTGTTGTTGTTGATTTTCAATGTTGAAAGTTATTTTCTCTAAAGCCAAAGCTCTGACAAGCAAATACTTAAATGTTTGTAACCTCTTGATGTCTTTCCATGAAACTGGAGCTATTCTTTTTGCTATTATTATTTGCTATCTATTATTATTTATTATTATTATTTTGGGTGGTATATAACTTCACTTTATTTTTTTTATGTATGTGGTAGTTTATTGCAACTAAGTGATGAACTGCATTAATTAGACGGACAGCTCCTCTTAAACAGGCACAGACACAGCACTCCCACACATTAAGCAGAAAGCCTTGGTGGCAAGATTGTGCAGCCATGATCGCTCGCACTTCCAGGATAAAAACCCACACATATGAATGCAGACGGATGGAAGACCACATTTTGTTTTTTTGCAGAATAATTTCCCAGCCAGCAGTCCTGAGAGGCTCCAAGATCTCAAGTCTACAGTGGACCTCCTCACCAGTATCACCTTTTTCAGAATGAAGGTACAGTCAGTCTCATTGAAACATTTCCAAACTGATAAATCCCTCGCATAGTTAATTCACGTTGGCTTATGTCTCGTTATTAGGTCCAAGAGCTTCAGTCCCCGCCCAGAGCCAGTCAAGTGGTGAAAGACTGTGTGAAGGCCTGTCTCAACTCCACCTACGAGTACATTTTCAATAACTGCCACGAGCTGTACAGCCGCGAGTATCAGACCGACCCGGTAAGTCAACAACACAGCAAAAATCTAATTCATTAAGCTCTATGGGAAGCTAGATACCATGTACAATTATTTCTGTAACTTTATTGCTTTATCACAAATTAGAGATGCACCGGTCCAGCTTTTTTGCTTCCGATCCCGATACTGGGGGTTTGAGTATCTGCAGATATACAATATTAACCAATACCGAGAGACTTTCTTAAATGTGGCTTTCTTTTACTGAAAAAGTGAATCGGCCTCTTTTCTTCAGTGTGAGAGCAATAAAGTCTTATATTTTCTTGTCGTGATGTTACAGATCAATTATCAATTATATCTATTAATAAACTAATGGAAAAACATTTAACAAGGATCACTGGACTTTTCGACCCTATCCTTGCAACAGCCAATTTAATATTAATAAACAACTCACATAAAGTGATCTGATCATTACAACTTATGTTATCAGTTATTCTTTAACTGCTTTTCATAAATTAAAATATAAACCGCTCCAGCAGTGGCCGATTTTATTTTATTAGGCGACTTCAAGTATTTCTATCATAGTTCCTGACACAGCCTTGATTAGTTGCCGTTAGCATTAGCCTGCTAGTTTTAGCATGCTGTTGCTAGCCGCTGCATTTTGCACTGCGATCAAAAATACATTAGCGGAGGTTAAAACTAACTCAGCGACTGGATTATCCAGGTTCTTAGCTTCAAAATGATATACGGCCTGTCCATATTCACAGAGATTTAGTTGGTGAGAGTCGGTAAGAGCCAAAACTGGCATCGGTTCAGTATCGGCCGTGTAGCCCATACACACCTTTTTTCAGTATCGGCCTCGATATCTGATACCAGTATCGGATCGGTGCATCCCTATCACAAATAGACAAATCCATAAGCGTTTGTGTATCCTTTTGTCCACTGAAGGCAACGTTTTTTGTTTTTTTTACCGCAAACATGCTTTTTCACATAACCACAGCACCAATCCAGTAATAAAGGGAGGGCTATGGTTTTCGTTTTAGTAACAGCTAAATTTCTTCACAGTTTTCTTTCCTTCTGTTTTTTCTTTAGTTTGTCCGCTATCCTCACGGGCAATTTGAATACTGTAGTTAGGACAATTTCTATACAGACGTCACGTGGACTGCAGTTTGTTCTGCACATTTGAGACGCCTTCACTGTCTCGGTCCATGTTGGCTGGTCTCTTTGATTCCTCTGCCGGTTGTGGACCTCGCCAGGGATTTCACGAAGTGCTTCACGTCCTCATTAAAACACAGACTCCCTCGTGAATTTCAAATCAGCATTCTACCTTTGAATAAAACATACAGTATCATCCCGAGGGACATTGCTGTAGTTTGTAGAAGTCTTTGCAGGATCGTTTTTCACTTTTCAGCTTTGTAGTGCTTTTATCTATTCTTTTTTTTCCTTTCTTCTTTTCACAATGAGCATCTCAAGCCATTTCAAAGGAATTGTTTTGACAGATGACATTTGTGAGTCTTGGAAACTAAATATACAGGCAAACACAGTGGAAAATCTCTCTAATGAGGGAATATCTCAACTAAAAGATGGTCAGTTTAGCTGGGTTCTTATGTGTAATTAAACTGCTTTTTTTGTAGGCCAAACAAGGGGCAGTTCCTCCAGAAGAGCAGGGGCCCAGCATCAAGAATCTGGATTTCTGGTCCAAACTGATCACACTTATTGTCTCAATCATTGAAGAGGACAAGAATTCATACACTCCCTGCCTCAACCAGTAACAACTTTGTTTTATAAGTTATTTATCTTCCTAATTTTCCGTGATATTCTAAACAATTGTACATCTTTTTCTGTTTAGGTTCCCACAAGAACTTAATGTGGGGAAAATTAGTGCTGAAGTCATGTGGAATTTGTTTGCTCAGGATATGAAGTATGCGATGGAGGGTGAGTACAGATTTAAAACACGTGATGATTGAATTATTGAACTTATATAAGCAGAAGGACTTGAGCAAGGCCAATAAGTGCCATTAACATCAATAAAGAAAGCTCACGTCATCAGTATTGTCTTTTTTCTTGCAGAACATGAGAAAAATCGCTTATGCAAGAGTGCGGACTACATGAACCTACATTTCAAAGTCAAGTGGTTGTATAATGAATACTGCAAAGACCTTCCCTTCTTCAAAAGCAGAGTCCCTGAGTATCCTGCGTAAGTGCACGGCGATAGTGCATCTATCTTTACTCTTAATGTGGCCTGACCAAACTCCACGACTGATCACAGGTGGTTTGAGCCATTCGTCATTCAGTGGCTGGATGAAAATGAGGAGGTGTCCCGCGACTTTCTGCACGGTGCTCTGGAGAGAGACAAAAAGGACGGGGTAAAATATTCAACGCATCAGTTTACTTCACCAGATTTTCAGTCTTTCGGGCTGAATTATGTCATAGGTCAAAACTCTTTACTTCAGCCTCTCTCACTGTGTTTCTGATTTCTTTCTTACTGGTTTTGGCCACAGGATCTGGCAACTGAAAGCATCTCTTGGGGCTTGATTAGACAATTGTGGGAATCAGAACCAAAACAAAAATGTTAACTTAAACAGCTTTTGATGCAGCCTCGTCATTGGTGATTTATTTCAGTATAAATTAGTGCTGGGCGATATGGAAAAAACTTATATCACGATATGGATTATTTTATATCACGATAACGATACATATCACGATATACCACAATAAAGTCAGTTTTCAGTTATTCTTTGAAAAGTTTGACAAAAATATCATTGCTTACTTTTTTTCAACTTTATTTTGAAGCAGTGGTTTTGCTATGGATAATTTATATAGCCTATATTGTCAATGTCAGGAAAAATGTGAGACTGCAGGATAAATGGGCTAAACATGATCTGACCAGAGTCAACACGAATTTAACAACAGAAATGTGTAAACTCGTGCGTAGAGAACGACTTACTCAGAGCATCATCTGCTCCTCAATATCAACGCTCATATTACACTAAAACAAATGTAAATTGGAGCTTATTATCGCCATTTTCTCAACTTTAATGTAATGTTTAAGAAACAGTGGGCGAGCAGTTTGTATTGTACGTCTTTAGCTGCTCTACGCGCTGCCCGATCCGTCTCTTACCTCCTGCACCACGCCTCTCCTCTCTTCTCTCTCGTGTGTTTAATCCAGATCCACGCGCTAAAAAGATCCATCACTAAAAAGCTGTTTAGTTGCCGTGCGTAAAGCAGAGTGAAACCACGCGGTGTTTAACAGGGAGAGAGAGCCCCGCGTGTACGTCCATTAGATGTCGCCGTTGCTACAGCAGCTGTGGCGGCGGACAGAGATATCGTAAAGCAGGGTGGTGTCGCAAAGGCAAGGCAGAGTTTCTTTGCGAAAAAGTTCTTTTTTATTCTTGTTTATAATCACTTAATATAAACTTAGACGATGTATAGTGACAAGACAACACTAATACATTCTTGTGGCCTATTTAATGAAATATTTGCTTTAATAATTGATTAAATTAGGTTAGAAACGATAGAAACGATAGAAGAGAAATGGCACGATAGGCACTTTTCTATCGTCCCCACGATATGTATCGTCATATCGCCCAGCACTAGTATAAATAGTAATAATACAAATGGATAAAATACCAGTTTGTGCCTTATTGTCTCGTTTGAAGTCACAGGAAATTAGGAGAAGAAATACTACCAATAACAAAGGTGAGGTGGAAACCAAGTGGAGCTTTTTTTTCCCCCTCTCAATTCCATCAAAGCTTTTGCTATCGAAGATATCCTGTTGGTTTCAAAGCAGCTGCTTCATTTAAACGCTGTAGGATGGAGTGAGATCACTTTTTGACAGCAGGTTATGCATTTATTCTAAAGTTTTAACGGCCAGAAAACTGTCCTCACCTCATTACCCAGACTCCCCGGGGTAACACCTGCACACCCAAAGCCAATTAGAGGCAGTCTCAAACCCACAGCCAATTACAAGTCAGACAGGAGGAGAGCCCTCACCCGTCACCGGAGAGCTGCCTAACTAGCTGGAGGCCCTGCCATTTCTGTGTGGGTCTAGATGTGGCAGAAAGATTCAAAGGTTTGGATTAAAATAGCTCCCAATACTGTCTAAAGTTTGAAGCCACCCAGAGGTCACGTCCCGGGAGCGTGTGTTCAGTTTTGAGCTATTGTGTACTTTTTGCCTGTGTCACATGGTAAACTTTTATTCATTTTTGTTTTTTTCAGTCAAACCAGCTTTATCAGTATAACAAAACATTTATAAGACCATTTTAATGGATGTGGAGAAATTGATTTCAGGAATAATATTAAATATAAAGGACTTTACTATACAGTAAAAGTTGTGCATGGTTTTAACTTTAAGGTAACAGCACCAGTTGTAATGTTGATTTTAGTAGATGTCCTTAGGCACGGTACAGGGGTTAGGGTGTCATAATCTTGCAGTGGACTGTCCAGATAAGAAATTGTATGCATTTAGACTTTTCCAAAAAAGCATGACAGATGCTTTTGTACACCTGATACCAATCACAGGGAGTCACGTCCATGTCTTTCGCCGACAGGGCTTTGTTACACCTTTTTTGAAAACAGTTGCAGGGCTGGTTTGTTTTGGGAAACCTGGAGTCGAATGGGGCAGTCTGTAGTCTATAGATCTTTTCATCAATAACATAAGCCATGATGATCTTTGTAATGTATATTGAAGCGATACGATTCTGCTCTTCTTTGCCCGCTGATGTTCTGAGTTCCGCCATAAACGTTTATTTTCATGGGGAAAGTTTGCACATTGTAAGAAAAAACAAGCAACATAAAAAAGGAGCACTGTAAAATGTTACTGTCAACATAAAAAAAAGTACTAATTTGAATTTAAACTCCCAATTCATTTTTCTGTATATTCCTTAATAATAATCTAATTTTTATGTGTATAGTATATATATTTTCACTCTGTTTTATGTTTTAATTATAATAATAATAATAATAATAATAATAATACACTTGTATTGCGCTTTACAAGCCTGTATTACCAAGTTTCTTAAAGCGCTACACTGTCGTCATTATTCATTCACTCCATACTCGGTGGTGATAAGCTACTGTTGTAGCCACAGCTGCCCTGGGGTAGACTGAGAAAAGCGAGGCAACCAGTCTGTGCCATCAGCCCCTCCGACCACCACCAACCACTCACTCCCACACTACATTCACTCAGGCTTCCTGATGTTACCAAACAGTCTCCCATCCTAGTACCAGCCAGGCCCTTCCTTGCTTAGCTTCCGAGATCTGACAAGATCAGGCAGAGGAAAGGCGGTACGGCCTTATGTCTGTACTATAACAATAACACTAAAACATAAATCACACTTTTTGCTCACACTGTTACACAGTGCTCACAGTACTCCAGAAGTACCTCAAAAGTTACTGCATATACCTTGTACTTTTTAACTTGAGTAACTATTTGGATCACTACTTATTTCTTATACCAACTTTACTTTTTTAATTTACTTTTTTAAAGTAAATATTGTGGCTACTTTATCCACCTCTGGTTGCCTTGTTGCTATGGTGAGACATCACCTGCATAATGGATGTCTTATATACCATTAGTGCGGGACCCGGAAACATGAACTCAAGACATTGCGCTTCCCTATGCTTCCACAAGAGGAGGGATAATTAACCTCTGTTGTGCGTCATACTGATATACAAGCCAAAGTTACAGCTTTGAGATGGAACAACCACAGCAGGACACAATATGATAAATAGCTATTTAATTTCATTCTCTAACACACACATTGGAAGATCAAACAATCACCAAATTGACGTATGATGTCTCAGTTGGAAGATGGGTTAACAGATTATTTTAAAAAGACTAAACAGATCAAAAAGTATGTAAACTTACTTGGTTATGTCTTATGTGCCCACAGTTCCAGGTCACTTCAGAGCATGCCCTCTTCTCCTGTTCAGTGGTGGACGTGTTTTCCCAGCTCAACCAGAGCTTTGAGATCATCCGGAAGCTAGAGTGTCCCGATCCGCAAATAGTTGGCCATTACATGAAGAGATTTGCAAAGGTACTTGGAACATGGATTTTGAAAAAGTCTTAGAGGAACATTTTCAATGACATTTATGTGCTTTTTCATCTCACCTTCAGACGATCAGCAATGTTCTTCTGTCTTATGGCGATGTCATGTCCAGGTTGTTTCCAAACTATGTCACAATGGAAAAAGTGGTGAGTGATCCCATCTACTATAGCTAGATTTCTCTTCAAAATCCATTACATAATGTATCCAGTGAGCTATTATTGGGAAGAGATTTACCATACGCTTTTACTCCGCAGCCATGCATCTTAATTAACAACATCCAACAACTGAGAGTCCAGCTGGAGAAGATGTTTGAAGCAATGGGGGGAAAAGACGTCAGTAATCAATTTAATCTAACTTTTAAGATTACTGCATATATATTGACTTAACTTTATATGTTTTTCACTTCAGCTGTGTATTGAAGCTAGTGACATCCTGAAAGATTTGCAGGTCAAACTCAACAATGTTATGGATGACCTCAGCAGGGTCTTTGCAGTCAGGTTGGTAACAGACATTCACTGTGACGGGTAAAACTAATAATCATGCGCGAATCTGCATTGTTAGAGAAAAAGTCAACATTCTGTGTATTTATTACATCTGTGAAAGACACCAAAAGCTTCACACAGATCTAAACCTTCTTCAAAAAACATGACAAAAATATGTGTAACGAAAACACAGAAATGCCACAAAAGTGACAAAAAGCGATGAAATTGTGGTGAAAAAGTGACAAAAATGTGACCACACTGTGTGACGAAAAGCAACAAAAACACCACAAACAAGTGACAAAAATTGTGGTGAAAAAGTGACAAAAAGAAATGTCAAAAAAGTTACGGCAACAACACAAGGAAAAAGATCAGTTTAGATGAGAGTTTTGTTGGACTTGGCTTTCAAATGAGTCGTTACACTGACCTATAGGCTGTGACCTTTTAGATTTGGAGCAAATGCACTCAATTAAGGCGGGGGTTTAGAGGTTAAGACAAGTTACTGCAGGGCTCGAAATTGCGACCATTTTGGTCGCAAATGCTCCCAAAATTATGCCTTTGCGATCTCAAAATAGAATCACTCGCATGTTTGCGACTGCAAATAAATGCTCCGGTCGACCTTAAAAGAAAACCTTCTCGTGCTACCTTAAAAAGCTTGTGTCATTGTTTTCACAAATGCTGCCTGTTAGCAACAGCAAACTTTCTGTTCCAAAATGGTTCAAGAGCTTATAGTAAACTACGATCTGTTCTCTCTTTTGGCTCAGCGCCGCTGTCATTCCTCCCGGTCACACGCGCTGCCTGGAACAACCTGCACCAGCCCAGCCCGTGTTCTCTGCGTGTGCCTGTGCAACGCTCTCATTCCTCTGCCCGCTTTCATTGAATGAGCCAATGTATTTACGCAACTGTAGTCTCTCTATGAGAAAACGAGGAATATATATGTCATTCATAAACTCATTGGGACTGGGGACTATCTCTCAAATGATACGCGAATCGATGTCGGGCGGAGAAGCAGCGCAAACTTCAATCCAACCCACCCGTCACCTTGTGCTGCGCTGAAAGCGAATCATCGCCACTCTCGCAAAATACAAAACGTAAAGTCACAAACGCAATGTTTAACAAGTCTTCAAAGGTTCTGGCAAAGGAGTTTGCTGTGTGTTGCGTGATCTATGAAGCTGTCCCCACAGCACAGAGTGAGGAGAGTGAAGACGCAGAGAGAGGAGACTATGAAGTGCAGTGAAGCAGGGGCGGAGCAAGTCGGGGTTTGAGGGCGATTGGGAGGCACAAAATCTGGTGTCCCATTTATAATGTTAAAATGTAGCCTAATGCATCTAAAATGCAACAGAAGGCTGGAAGTGGCATGTGATATGTTTAAATTCCCTTCATCCCTGTTAAAAGCTTCTGTTTTTTTTTTTGATTGTGCTCCTAAGTTTTTGACTGTGCTCCTAAATTTCAGAATTAGGAGCACAAGCGCTACCAAGAAAAAAGTTAATTTCGAGCCCTGTACTGTAAAACATAATTAGCATTAATGGTAATTTAATTTGCAATCTAATTTGCAATTTAAAATCTGGTTTAGTGATGTTTGTTTGGATACTACATTTCAAGATCTGACCCATTATCACTACCCTCACTTTGGAAACCAAAAGAGATTGTGTCAATATATTTCCAGAACCTATATCACATACAATGAATATGGCAATAAAGGTTGCTATATTTACTGTATGTGATAAACAGATGACAGGAAATGCTTGTTGTACTGTGTTGCTCAAATCTACAATTATTTTTGTTTCTGCGCTGCACAGTGCAGTACACAGTATGTTGGACTAGGAGTCACACGAATACTTTATTACTGAACAAGAACTGCAGTAGATATTTTACAGTAAGTGCTTCTTGAAATTTTCTCCATAGTTTCCAACCTCACATTGAGGAGAATGTTAAGCAGATGGGAGACATCCTGGCGCAGGTAAAGGGAACCTCTAATGTGGGGAATGCCAGCAGTGTGGCCCAGGACGCCGACAATGTCCTCCAGCCCATCATGGAGTTCCTGGACAGCAAGTGAGCCAATTTACCCATGCTGTATTTTGTTTTGTTTTGTTAGGAAAACTTTCTGACTTTTCCATGAGGATAAAATAGAAAAGTTTTGTTTTATTAACTAAATTTGACTTGTTTATTATTCATCTTCTTTGCCCAATCTCGTGCTCTCTCTCTCTCTCTTCTGCCAGCCTAACTCTGTTTGCAAAGATCTGTGAGAAGACTGTGCTAAAGCGCGTGTTGAAGGAGCTGTGGAAGCTGGTTATGAACACCATGGAGAAGACAATTGTTCTGCCCCCGCTGACAGACCAAACGGTGAGATCCTCAGCACCATTCATGAGTTATTCAATCATTACTGCAGATACTAATTATATTTGCTATGAATTCAATTGGACTCTTGCTAGAATTTTATCAAACGTTAGCAAGCACAAAAACACACTCAACTACAGGAGAACTGGAGGAGAAATTGAAAGCGGATTTTGAAGGCAGACATTGTTTTTTTTGCTTCAAGATGCAATCTCAATAAACAAATGGCAGCTGACAGAGGATTAAACCGCTCCTACATCATCTCTCATGCATCGTGTTCGCATCTCCACCCCCGCGCACATTACACTCTGCTTCCCCTCAAGAGCTTTCATCCAGCAAAGCCATAAAAACCTAAAAATACAGACGACAGGAGTGCACCATATCATTGTAACTCATGGCTGCTCTCCAGTATGTCAACCATCACTCGGACATATAACTTTGACAAAACTACAACAGTGTTTCCCAACCAGGGGTACAGGGACGCCTGGGGATCTCAAGCACTGGGAATTATTTAATAATTGTAAAGGATTAAACTGAACTCTACTTGAATAGGAAATCTATAGATAGTTTTTATCGACATCACTTGAAGGTCAGTAACCATGGCGACACACTGTAAACAATAGCCACGTAACTGCTCCCTGATAATGTAAAAAAAAAGTACAACTCCAGGACAAAATCAATTTCGAATGAACTGTAAATGAACCTGCTCTATGTTGGGGGCAGTGTAATATAATATCAATCAAAGCCCGACTGGTACGCGAGACAACAAAAAGTGTTGGGAACCACTGACTTAAATCAATTATACATTTTGGAAAGCAGCCACATGATTATTTTTTTTCTGTGTCCTTTTATTTAAATTGAAAGAGCCTCATGTCAGTGATACTAGAGTATGTGTAGGTATAATGTATCTCACCGCTTGGTTGTAAAGCTATCTTCAATGGTGTATAGGCAGATGAGAAGAATTGGGTGCGACAACTCAAGACGTCGGCCCAAAAACGTGTATTTCTTGATTGATGTGGGGCTCTTTACATTTGTACTGACCCTTCTCTCTGGTTGTTGTGATTATTATTACATCCTGCTCCCACCGCTCTCCCTCCACAGATGATTGTAAGTAAATCACTCCTGCGTATGTGTCTGTCTGTCCGTCCCCGGTGGGTGGTTGGGTCTCTCTGCTCAATGTGGCTGCAAATCTCCCTCTATTTATTTACTTAATACTACCCCACTTTGCACCTTTTCACTCCCAACATTGTATTACCTAATTCTTGTTCTATTTTATCTCAGTCCAGTCCTGTCTCTCTTTTGTGGAGACAGACGCATGGTGCATTCCTGACTGGTTCTGATAGGTCCCGCCCCTCAGTCTCCACCACAGACCAATGCCTACTTCTGCTGTCTCTTTTCCTTAATCACTTCTTCAGACAAGGAATTGGTCTTACTTTTGAACGCGTTGCATTGTGTCCTTTTACCTGAACATTGGTGGTGACTTCTGCTCCCTCTTCTCTCTCTGTTTGAACTGTGTCTTGCCTTTTACTCCTCCCTGTGGGTTTGTTGCTTGCATCTGATCTATTTCAACAGCGCAGTCTCCTCAGTATACTGTACAACACTGTACTGTATGTCTCTCTGCAGACTGTCGATCTGTTTGATTTGATGTTTTGTTGTGAACAATGGCGTGTCTTAATACTGAATTCATCATGTTGTATCCAGTGCAGTCTTGATGATTTCACTGTATTTCAATTCAGTTAACTTTATTGTCAATTGTACCACATGTAAAGCACATACATAGAATCAAATGTGTGTTTCTCTCAAACCCTTGATCCAAAAACAATAGTTAACACTATAATCTATATAGTGTTAACATAGTTTACTGCAGCAAGGGTTTATAGGTATATGGGTATGTGGTTTATGGAGGAGGCCCCGAGGAAGACCTAGGACACGCTGGTGGGACGACGTCTCTCTGCTGACCTTGTGTGCATGGATAATGACCCAACCACGGATAAAGAGGGGTCGGGGGAGGATGGGTATATGGTATCTAGAGCAATGGCGGCCGCAGAAGGAGGGAAGGGGAGAGTTCAGCTTCCTGGTGGATGAAGATGTCCTTCACTAATTTAGACCTGTCCCGGATCAAAACTCAGCTGTCTTCTTCTTGATTGCAGCCTTGTGACATGAGTGCATTGTAGCTTTTTCCGCATTATTATGTTGCTACTGTATAAGAGATTATGCAAATGCTTAAGTGATTCCTTTGCAATATTTGTCAAGAAAGGCCTCATGCTTCAGAAATCCTCAGAAAATGCAATGAAGTTTCTGGTATACCGTGCAGGTTATCGCAAAGCCAAATTCGATGTCCGTTTCATTTTGGAAGCCTGACTTGAGGGACTGTCCACTGTTTGTTATAATAACCCCGTGCTCTCTTTCCAGGGGAGACTGAAGAGTGCGTCTCACAGTGATGTAAGGACTAAACTCCTTCAGATCAATGTGTCTTGTCTCTCCTTTTGTCCTTGTCCGTGTCTCTCTCCCTCAGCTCTCCTGTCAAACAAACAGTGAAATATCTACTGTATCTCGCCACATTATTTACACAGTTGTTGTTTATTGATACTGCTGTGGACATTATTTAAGCGCACTACATCTCTGCCTTATCATTAGGGGTGTGCCAAGATATACAATTGTAATATATGACAACATTTTGCCTCACAATACAATACCAATATCAATACTTTTGATGATGGAGTTCATGAATATGCATGATTTCATGCATATTCATGAGGCTGCAGAGCACCACTGCTATTAAATGTTTGTAAATTAAGTATCAATAGGCCCATTTTTAGTGTAAGCCAGGTATCATTGATATATGTGTTAAAGAAATTAAAACAAATGTAATTTGATTTCCATAATGAGAAATAATAAGGATGTAGTTGTTATAAAGTAATAATGTAAGTAAAAAATGCACAAAGGCATCTGTTTCTAGCATATTGTATCAAATTGCAAGGTGCTCAGAGGTTCCCAGGCCTTACCTACAATTCATATTTATAGTAACAGTCTCTAAAGTTCTGTCACAACTCACAACCATCATCCAGTTACATGTTTTGTGTTTAGGCGAATCCTGTGGCATGCATCCGTGTGTGCACAGTTCTGTTTTCCTCTCCTGTACCTCTGCCATGAGCTGAGACACTTTTCCCTTTTCCTCATGCTAAGATGTGTCTGTGTGGTGGGTGGATGTGTTCAGCGGGGTAATGAGGTGGAACGACAGGTAAATTTGATAATGGGGTCTTGAAGGAGAAAGTAGTTTGACAACGATAAAGCAGCTTAGAGTAAGGTTATATAAAACTGTGTGTCAGGGATGTCACCGTCTTCTCTGCAGCACTAAACGTTGCAGTTATTGTCATGCTAATAACAGTTTTTTTCTCTCATCTACCTTTCCCCTGCCTCTCTATCCCTCTATCTCTGGCTGTTTCACGTTTCAGGGAACACAGCTCATCTTCAACGCTGCCAAAGAGCTCGGGCAACTGTCCAAGTTGAAGGTTTGTTACGCTGTTAAGATGTTCTACACTTACACCAATGACCAATGACTGACATTTTGAATTGTTTTTTTCCAGGAACACATGGTTCGCGAGGAAGCCAAGGCGCTGTCACCGAAGCAGTGTGCTGTGATTGAGTTGGCTCTAGACACCATCAAGGTCAGCAATCATTAAATAATCTAGAATGTCCATCCATTTTAAAGGTAATGTTTAGTGAATGTGAGGATGTGCTTACTTACCTAGTGACTGCCTGGTAAACCACTGGCGTGCACTGAATTTAGTCTTTATTTGCCCTTTTATTTCTTTGTATAGCAATACTTTCATGCTGGTGGTGTGGGATTGAAGAAGACGTTCCTGGAGAAGAGTCCTGATCTCTTGTCCCTTCACTACGCGTTGTCCCTCTATACTCAGGCTACAGACAAACTTATAAAGACCTTTGTCCAATCACAAAACGCACAAGGTAATGCAGTTACAATCATTGGACTATGTCAAAAAACATTGTTGCTTTACAGTTTTTCAGTTGTTTCTAGTCTCTGTTTCCTTTGTCACAGTTAAATACATTAACAACTATCAACAAATAATGTTCTTTATTATCATATACACATCTACAAAACTAGAACACTTTTAATGGAAATGGACCAAAATGTGCTCTGATGATTCAAACCAGGCCAGGTACCAGGCATCTCACATTCAATTTTAGCAACATTACATAGAGCTGAGCACAGCAGACGCTGGTTCACATACAAAACGTAACCACTATCATAAATATTACTGTTATAAATGTGAGTGTGTTTTTCGTTCATGTATTTTTCATGTTTGTCCGTGTGTCTCCTCTCTGTGTCCACTCTGCCACTCTGCCCCGTCTGTGGGCCAGTGTTCGGCGGGAAGGGGGTGAGGTTCACCAGTAGTGAGGATATTTACCCAGAAAAGGGTATGTTACACTTGGGACGGAGAGCCTGAGACATGAAGAGCAAACCTGCAGACCTAAGTCCAACACCCTCCACCCTGCCATGAACATCCTGATACTCCTGCCTGACTCATACAATAGATAAATGAGTAAACATTCTCCCTCAAATCCACACCACAATAAAGACATTGACTTTATGCATTGATGCATGAAACGTACACACTGATGTCTGTGTGAATGGTTCTGCACTCAATACATACTCTCAGAGCGTATGTATGGGCAGACGGTAAAGCATGACGTGTGGACATCAGAGCAAAGCAGAGAAATGCATTAAAGTGTAAAGGAATCCTTATCCCGCATGATGTCACTGAGACGCCCCGGGCCCCGCGAGCATGAGCACGAGAGTAGGCTGAAGGGAGACCAAGTGAGCAGAGTCAATGTGACTGAGATGGTTTTAATGAACAGAACAGAACAGGAACAGATACAGGGCCTAGAGTTGTTCCCACTCAGGAACACACTGAAATATCAGATATTTCTTATATATGGTGATTATTTCGCACATTCAGTCAGGGAGTCCTTGTCCATGCCCACTCTGTGCACTCAAAGCTTTCACGTGCTGTGGTTCCCCCCACAGCGGTCATGAACAGACTGACCAGCGCCAGCCAATCAGAAACATTTTTGTCAGGTCAGGTGATCAGACTTGTCACTTGATGTTAATGTCAAAGGACATGACCATCGCTCACACGTATATTATTCATGCTTCATCACTGAAGCAAAAATAGGCTGTAACATTTAAGGTACTGCTACAAATGTTAAGTCTAGTTGCATCTTTTGCTGAGTTGAGTAACTGGAGTGGGTAATTGGTGTCATGAATTTAATTACTGCTATTTTTAGACACAATAAATAAACACCACGAGATTTGAGGAAGTAAGAACAAAAATGGCGGCAATGATTCAAGACATAAATAAAATCTGATTCCACATTTACTTAATGTGTTTTTAGCAACACAATGTTACTTTCTCATCAGCAAAGTTTCTTTTCATCTCTGGTGGATGTCCTCCATAGACAAAATGAGGCCAGATGGACGCCGATGCTCTCTTGTGTTGGCGCAAAGACCATGAATCTTGTAATGCTGCCCGGAGAGCTCCCTGCCAGGAACAGACACCTTGTTTAGTGGGTGGCGGGTACAGAAGACACACATGCCGACAGACTGGTCCTCGCCACAACCATACAGTTGACAGAGTGACAACACTAATTAAAACATTGGAAATACACGTCCATCTGTTTCATTATCTGAAGCAAACTGAGAGTCTAACCTCTTGTCCAGCAAAATCGAGGCACTCTTACAGTAGCACTTATATCTTCAACAACATCCTCAACTCTGGAAAGCCTTTTAAGCATGACTCGGTTTATGTCGGCAGCTTCACTCAAAACTTAACTACCCCCACATCCTGGCAGACATCAACCATCTATGAGCAGGTGCAATTACTATCTTTAAAACAGCTGAAAAATCAAACCAAAAATCATAACGACTTTAAGATCCAAGATTCCTACTCATAGCTGCTGTGTCTGCCATTTGACATACTTCACTTTCCTATATTGGGTCCTCCTGATACAGAGTGATTATAGTCACTTCTGATATGAAGCCAAATCACCTTGTTTGTGCAGTCGATTTGGTCTCTGTCCTTGTATTGTATCAGAATGAGGGAGGGCATGCAACTTCACAGTAACAACTAGACCCGAAAAATCAACAGCTGATAATTGAAATGCCTTTCTATTTCCTTCAGGATCAGGTGTTGATGATGCGGTTGGAGAGGTGTCGATACATGTGGAGGTTTTCACTCATCCCAGCACTGGAGAACATAAGGTTACAGTCAAAGGTAAATCATTAATTATTATGATGATGTTATGCTGTTATGCTGTTAAACTATGATATGAAAACCTCACACTGAATGTTTGACTGTGCACAGATATTGTGTATTTGGTCAGTCTTCTGTCCTTGTTTTTTTGCTGCTCATTTTCACACGTCTCTCTCTCCTCCTGTTCTTGCTCACCCACATCGTCCCTCTGTCTTCCCTTTCATTTCCTGTTTCTGTGACAGTCGTCGCTGCCAATGACCTGAGGTGGCAGACACAAGGCATATTCAGGCCTTTTGTGGAGGTTTATATTATCGGCCCTCACCTCAGTGACAAAAAGAGGAAGTATGCCACAAAGTCAAAGAACAACAGCTGGGCTCCTAAATACAATGAGACGTTCACATTGTAAGTAATTAAAGCAAGTCATTTACATATGCCATGTGCTGTGATTCCTCAGTAACATATTCGTCTCACCAACAGCACTCTGAGCAGTGAGGTGGGTCCTGAGTGCTATGAGCTGCAGGTGTGTGTGAAGGACTATTGTTTCGCTCGTGAGGACCGCACAGTGGGGATGGCTGTTCTGCAGCTCAAAGACATGGCGTCAAAAGGCAGTGTGGCCTGCTGGCTACCGCTGGGTAAACGCATCAACATGGATGAAACGGGCCTCACTGTGCTGCGCATCCTCTCCCAGCGCAACAATGACGATGTGGCCAAAGAGTTCGTGAAGCTCAAGTCGGACCAGCGTTCTGCAGAAGAGGGCCGGAGCTAAGTCAGCAAGTAAAAGGAATATTACATCGCTACATACTGCCCTCTGGAGCGCATCTGAGCTATTGCTTGCCACTGCCCTGTACAAGCACAGATGAAACCACACATTTAGTATCGGGACATGGTATTGTGGTTAAGTGTCTTTGATATTTCACAATGTGTCATCACAAAATATGTTTTTAAAGGGGTGAGTCATGCCACTGAATACGCCTCGTATGATGATCAGGGTGAGAAATTGTAGCCTTTCTGTCTCATGACCCGTACTTAATTTTCCCACTAAATGTAGAGTTTTTGTCACATTTCTGCCTTGCAGCTGCTCAGAGGGGACCATAAGTGCCAAAAGGTAATTATTATGATACCACAACCCGCTCGAAGCACAACAGGTCGAACTGTCCAAATGACCAACACCGGCTGCAAGGTCTCAGACATTCATATAGTTTCTCAACACTTTCATTCATCTTTTCAAAGTCTGATTTCCAGATTATATTTCTATTGAGATAAATGATATATTCTCATCAAAAATATATTACAGAAATATGTAATACAGATTTGAAGCCCAATGAAGAATTATTGGGTTCGGTGCTTGAGAGATGTCATGTTGTCGGTCTATTCTTGTAATGCCCTAATGCCTTCCGTCTCCGTCCTGTAGTGTGTCTCTGACATAGTGCCTGTGAGTGTCATCACAATCTGTCTGTGTGTGACATGTCGACCTCGTGTGGCCACCTGTGCTGCCTGTTACCTACATGTAATCGGTGAACGCCACATTCCGAGAGCATGTTGCCCCATGGATGGTAATTACACTTTACACGTTATCAGACATTCCACAAACTGCCCTTGATTGCCTAACCATTTAATACTTAGAGGTGAAAAAACATTCCTGAGAGCTAAAACAGCAGTAGGTGAAATGTTTAGTGAGCACAATTTTAGTCCAGATTACCTATAAAGGGCTGCATGTCCAGACCGTGCCAGGTTCGGACACTATCATTTTCAATCTGCTATTGTTGGTCAGTGTTGTAAGCGCAGGGTCTTTGTTGAACTTTACTGCCGTTACTTTTATGGAACTACAGGAATTGCATGTGGCTGCATCCAATGCTGTCTCATGTCACTCAACATGAGTAGTCGTAATTATATTTTATGGATGCCCTGCTTTGTTGAGTTTTTCTGAATTATTTATCTATATAAGGTTTGTTCTTAACTTGAAGTTGAATTTAAAGTGTCCTAGTGGGGAAACAGGGTGTTTTCTTTTTAAGCTGCCACTGAGAATCAGTTGGATGTTAATCATTTCCAGCCCCTCTTTTGAACGAGACTGATTTCTATGCATCTAGTTTATGAAATATTGTCAATTTTGAAGCAGTCTTAAAATGTTTACATTGTGGATTTAGCACAGGTGTTTTGTCTGATATCTTGTTGATGCTGTCTATTGTTGCAGGCCAAATATTGCGATTGTAGAAAGCAGGAATAAAGAGAACATTTTAGAAAATATTAACGTTGTAAATATAAAAAAATAATATATATACGTGTCATCCTTGTCATGTGAAGTTTGCTACTCTTTTGTAGACTTGAAATTTGCTTCAGGTGACATGCAAATCATATGGGTGCCCACTTGGATATGTAGCTTACGTGAACGATATGTGAAAGCCGCGTACGTTGAGAAACCGTTGTACAATTGTAGATATTACGGATGATACTACCTTCTCAAAGAATCTGGAAATGTGTATAGATGGCGTCTTCTTCAGAGGAGTTTCACTTATAGAGTCGATAATGCCACGAAAATACTTTATTTATTGCTGTTGACAATGATGAAACATTCAAGTTGAGGAACTGGGCTGATGTGCTGGCATGTGGAGCAGGGATGCACGGTCATTGACATAGAAGCACAAAGATTAGCACACGATATCAACCCGACAGACAGACGAGCATGTTCTGTCCTGTCTCTGACCAGAAAACTGCACTGCCAAATGTACTTCCACAAATGGTGCATGATAGGAACAATATAACAAAAAGTAAAACCTGTTTTGTGCCAGCACGCATTACTACTTGATGTTAACTGCCAATTGTTGTTCAACTTCATTAAGGGGGAAAAATGTTACACTTGTTTTCTATTTCTCTGATGTTTGTGAATATATAAATAGGTATTACGGATGACGTGTAGTGGTACAAAGTACTCGCATGAGAATTTTTTTATACTTGAGATGTTTCTAATTTTTGTTTTTTATTCTGGATGTTCTTATTGGGGATGGGCTTGGATTGCAGTTTCAGTGTGTTTCTGCTTCCAATAAAAACGGACTCAAAATCATCACATATGCCTGTATTTCTTTTCATGAAGCTAATTAGGAATCTCTGAAATAGGACACGATATGTCACTTAGATTATTTCCTCTATAGAAGACCTATCTGACTCGAATTCACAACACAGCTAAGGTCCTGTTTTTGTGTGATTTTTCGCAACTAGTTACATTTCATCCTTGTTTTAGTTCTGATTTAGTATTTTTTATGTCTTGTTTAGACACATTTGATACATTAAAAAAATTAGGCATTATCCATTGGCAATATCTGAATCTGTCCTCATATGATGCAGCCCTTAAAGCTAATGAGTTATTTTCTATGTATAAAAAAAAGAGTGCCATTAACAGTTTGTAGAGACTGAATCCTATCTTCTGACCATTGGTAGAAATGTCAGGTTTTGCGTAGGAACGAGATCTTGAGGTTGTCCGGGATCTTCAGCTGGTCAGCGTGGAGTTTTGGCAGAGGTGATGATGGGAATGTGACAGGAAACACTTGCTTCCCCTCCATTAGGAGCTGTGGAGACTGACTGTCAGAGCTGTTTTTGAGGAGCCCCTGAGAAGAAGCAAGCGCAGTTCCATCATCAACTACCTCCAAATAAATACAGGATCTACAGGTGCTATGAAAGTTAAGCAGTACCTGTACAGTGCGGATGAAGTTCAACGTGACTCTTTCATCAAGATCACTCTGGGGTGTGTAGAGCGTCAGAATCTTCACAATCTGAGAGATGAGAGCGCATCAAGTTATAGAACAATCACAACCAAATTTTGTATGAACAAAGCTATAGAAAGCCCTCCACCTGCTGGCTAGAGAGTGCGGTGCAGGTTTGAACCAGGGATTGTGCATCCGCCTCTGTTTTCTTTCCCAACTGCAGCAGCTGCACCGCTTGAATCAAGGGTTCCAGTGTGGCCACAGCGTCCCCTGCTGACAGTCCTCGACTCCGCAGCCACTCCTCCAATAGACTGACGTTGTAGCTTTGGGTTAATAAACACATAAGTTAATTACAGATAAGTAATCTAATTGGTGTATGATAAGAAGTGATTGTTGTACCGTATTTGCATGCCGCGGCTCCAGCTGCACATGTCCTTGCGAAGCAGCAAGCTGTTGAAGGCTGAGGCACACATGAGGTAAGTGAGCTGATGGAAGGCCTGCTCCATCAGCTCAGGGGCCAGAGCTTGGCGAGTCATGGCTGTGTGTAGTGCCCCCAACTCTCTCAGAAGAGGGCCCATGCTAGGAGCTTCAGCCCCGACTACCCTGGGGTCTGAGCCCGCACGCTTCCTGGATAATGGCAGCTTTCCAGCGGAACTAGCCAGGCTGGAAATACTCTCACTCTCCAACAGGGCCGGCACTAGTACAAAGAGACAGTGTGATAAAAAATCATTAAGAGCTTTTAAAACCTTCCACAGTGCGATGAGAGTCACATACCAACGATGTTCTGGAGACGGGTCTCTGTAATGGACAGGAGCTGCTGATAGGCCTGAATACACAGGTCACTTAAAGCTCGAGTCTGATCACTCATGTCAGACACAAGAGGCACTATTTCATCTGAATCACATGTCTAAAAGTGCAGACAAATACTGTTATTAAATGACCATTCACACTTAAATCGCTAATATCCTCGGCTGTCCTCACCTGCTTTGCAGAGTGCTGAGTTAAAAGGTCATGCAGCAAGCAGCTATTTTTCAGCAAAAGGGCTGTCATATCTAGATCATTGTTGTACTTCTATGGAAGTTGGACAAATTATGAAACAGAATTGGGAATTATTTGTAATTGTAATACAAGGCCTTTATTCAAATATAATTTTAAAATTACCTTTAAGGTCGTCTTAAAAGCAGCCACAGAGGCAGAGCAGAAGGACCGTGTTCGAGCCTGGTCTCCACTCTGATCGATGTGACGCAGACTGAGGAAGAGCACACTGGCAGAAAGACCTGGAGGTAAAGACAAGGCAATGTCCCCACGGAGGTCTGAAAACACAGGGAAGTTACAGTATGAGCCTCATATTGTAGAAAAAACGGATGAGCAACTACAGTATAAAAGAGGAACGAGACCATGACACTGACCTGTGATCAGGTTTTTAAAGAGTTTGACTTCATCTTTTTTCCTACATTCAAGTAAACCTGTGACTGAAGTTGACTTTGGTTCTGTTACAGTTGAGCTCTCCTCAGCTGTTGTGGATACAGGCAGAACTGAAAAAGATCATTTAGTTTGTATCAGATTTATTATATAGTTTACAAGGCTCATCATTTGACAGACCTTGTGTGAGGAGTCGCCGGAGAGTGCTGCAGGCTTTTAGGTCCATAAGCTCTCGTCTCAGTCTCACGCACTCCTGCTCTCGAGCCTCAAGCAAGTCCTGAAAGTTCTAACGTAAAAAGTATTTTGCAAGTGAAATGCTATTTTTTAAATGTAGCTTTAAACTGAAGTGTTTTGTACCTGTGGTAAGGGATTAGAAGATGACACTTTTTTGAGCTGTGATTTCAGAGCTTCAATTTCACTCTGCCAATGACTCTGCTGGTTTCGCAACTGGTTCTCCAGAAATCTATTAAAAGACCAGACATTTATGGTTAATGTTGTATTTTTAGTACAACAATTCATGACACTGAGCGTGCTGACTTGTTGGCCACTCGAACAGCATCATAAGCATGAGCCAAGTCGTCTCCTTTCATCTTCACTGCAGGTTCTTTAGCTACATCCAGGCTCTGCATCAGCTGAGCCTACCAAACATAAATAACATTCATTATGCTCTTGGCACTTACAACTGACCAAACCTTTAAGATGGGCATTTAAGTACCAGTGGATTTTCCGTGCTCCAGGGTGCACTTGTCTCAAAAGTGGGAGAAGTAACGCTGACCCTGCGCACTGGCTCAGGAGAGGGGAGCCCCGATGGAAAGGGGGACGCTGACAGTGACAGAGGATTCAGAGAAGGAGAGAGAGGCTCAAAACTCAGGCTCTGAGTGGAGTCAGTTCTTCTGTGACCCTTGGTGTGCTGTGGGGATGAGCATGTCTTGTATTTTTACTTTTCATTTTCTTAATCAAAAAGTTAATTGTGTGTTATTCTGTACCTCTGTGAGCAGACTCATCTCTCTGAGGTTGTCGTATCTCTGCTCCAGTCTCGTAAAGTCCCTTAAAAGCCCCTGGTACTTCCTCCTTTCTTCATCCAAATCCTTTTTAATTGCATTAGTGGCTTTTAGCACAGCCTCATGTGTGCTCTCTGCAGGGCAGACACACATAGATGGTAAAGACATTCCAAGTGAATCTTTTTAACCCTTGAGTGGTCACCTTCTCCAGCTTGTTTTTGAGCGAGGATATCAGCAGAGAGGGTGTTTTTTCTTTCACAAAACCTTCTCTATCATTCTTCAATACTTGTATCTCCTAAAATAATATTTTGAAAAATGTTTATAGTTTTACAGATGAATTTTACAGTACGGTATTCTGCATTTTACCTGTGTAAGCTTTTCAATTTCCTGTGCTGCCTTCTCATTGGCCTTTCTTTGCTCCTCCAACTCTTTGATGATCTCAGGACTAGGCACAGGATCTTCCTTTTGACTTTGTCGTTTCTGTAAAGCCGCTTGGAGCGTTTCTAACTCAGCTCTAGCTCCATTTCGCTCTGAATTCAGGGTTTCTCTTAAAGACACGCTCTCCCTGACCTGAAAGCACATATGAACCTCAGGCACTTCCAATAATAATTACATGTGTGATAATAATTTCCTTTATCCACCTCTTGGTCCAGTCGTAGCTGTAGCTGCATCAGTTTGACTTCCATGCCCTTGTTGAGCTCTCGGAACTTCTCCACTGATCTTGCTTCTTTCTTCAGTTTTAGCAGCTCTCTTCTGGCAGCACATCGGCGCACACAGCACTGCATGTAAACCACAGCAGCCCGCACACGTCTGTAGGCACGCCTCGCCAACCAGCCACGCACTCGGGTCTGCAACAGCACGGCCGCTCGCTCTGACAGAATCTATAAAACACCACTTTGAGTATAGAGTGCCGACTTCAAATGACAAAACAAAGGCTGAGTCTGGGTGACCTCTTGATATCGCCTTCGGGCCAGTGTGCCTCTGGTAAAAGCCTGTATGGTGACAGTCGCCTGTCGAATCATCAGAAACAACTGTCTGACCAGAACCATGCGATAAGTCTTCTGGATGATGAGAGCAGCTTTTGTGTAACGCATTGTCAATGCAAGCCTGTGGACAAAAGCAACATACGGTTTCTTTTTACATTTACAATATAAGGAAGAACAAACTGGATGGTCGTTGTAAAGGAAATGTTTTACATGACCCATTGCACTTTGTTAATAGGACCCAAAGTCGGATCAACCACTTTTATACAAAACCGATGCATTATTATTATTAATATTATACAACATGGACTAGTCACACAGCAAATAATGTAGTTTTGAATGTGATTTCCACAACAGGAATAAGACTGAACAGAACACATACCGTCTGGCTAGTGCCCCTCTGGTGTATCTCTGAATGGTCACAATAGCCCATTGCGTCCTGAGGAAGTGGACCTGGGCCAGCCACCTCCGGACCCAGCTCTGGATGATCACCGCGGAAACCCTCAGCCTCTCCGCCCGCAGCCGCTCCAGCACAGCCACCTGTCCCGCTCGGAAAAGACCTTGGTTTTCCCAAAGCAGTACTGCTCCGAGTCAGGAATGAGCTCGGGTAAAGCTTGCTGACACAGAACCTGGGCGTGCGCCTGGTCATGGGCGCCGCGCAGCAAGACTCTGTAGCGTGTGAAGAACTCCTCATATGTCCATCTGAAAACCATGTTCACCCAGCTGATGTAAGAAGCGCTTAATAATATTGACGCACGCTGTCGTTCTACGTTGTTATATTACACACTTCTACTTTTTGACTATGTTGATCAGAAACCCATGTGAGATCAGTACCAAAAGACAGTAACACATTTAGGATTACATTTCGAATCAAGCTTTGAATACACTATGTTTATTTTTACCTGGAAGGATAACCTGCAGCACTGATGCGAATGGTCTCTAGTACACCACAAGCTCTCAGCTGCTGGACCGTCCTCTTTGGATCAAACCTGACAATGCACAGATTAATGAACAATCAATCAATCAATCAATGGTTTTGTATAGCCCAATATCACAACAGAAGTTGCCTCATAGGGCTGCACAAGAGCAGTAAATAAGACAATGTAAAGTTCAGGCGAATTAAGTATCCAGGCAAACATAATGTCCAAATAAGCGTCAGCAGTGGGTGGCGATGAGCGGCGTGGGCGTCCCCTGTCCTTAGACTCTCCAGCACGGCGAGGAAAAACTCAAAAACCCGGTGGGGGAAACGAGAAACCTTGGGGAGAACCACAGAAGGAGAGATCCACTCCCATGGACGGACAGGCTATAGAGACCCAGAGCCAGGGTACAGAACAAAGGTTGGTCTTTTTTGGTCTAATACACAGGTAAAGTTTGTGAACAATCATCTCTATTAACACAGTATAAACCATCTTCAACATATTTTGGCTCACATGAATGGCTCTTTGAGGTCATTAGGCTTAATGCAGCGGACATAGTGAGGCGTGGTGCTGTTCAAAGTGTCCATCAGCATCTGCAAAGACTGTCGAAACTAAAGCAGAAACACTTTCATTACAGTTCAAGCTGAAGTTTAACATGAGGAATGAAGAATAATATGGTTTTGTTGTTACCTGGAAGCCCACTGTGAGTTTGTGAGTTCTTCTTCCAGAGTGGAGGCTTTCATTGGCCACGGAGGCAGAAGTGCTTTGCTGTTGGAACAACTCCGCCACCAGCTCTGACTGGTACATAAGGTTACAGATACAGTAGATACAAATGACATTCTGTGCTATTCTTACAATGCAACTTTTTGCAAATAATGTCCTTTTATCAGAAGCATCACAAAGTTCCTACACTGCCTGACCAAAAAAAAAGTCAACACTTGAATTTAACAAGCAACACTATGTGCTCAAAGAATGAGATGACAATCTGAACATCCTGAATGATCAGGTTATTCCATTAATCGATTCCTTCTTCCCTTATCACATGGGCATTTTCCAAGATGACAAAGCCAGAATTCATCAGGTTCACATTGTGAAAGGGTGATTCAGGATTTACGGATTGTCCAGACCTGAACTCTATTCAAAATGTTTGGGATGTGCTGGAGAAGGCTCTGCACAGTTGTCACACTCTCCCATAATCAATACAAGATCTTGGAAAATGTATGCAACGCTGCATCTTTTAACATTGCAGAAACCTATTAAAACAATGCCACAGCTAATGCATACAGTAATCAAAGTCTATGTGGGCATTATTATTATCAAAGGCGGTCAAAACTAAATATTAGCGTGTGTGACCTTTTATTTGGGGGTTAAGCAGTGTATGATTGCTATTATGTATTCTAACTATGTACATTATTGGGAAACACCCCTAAAATATGCTCCTATGGCTGTCAGCTACCCGCATTTTAATGTGCTAGTAGTTGGTGCAGTAACAGTGCATCTGTTTTCTTTATCTGACAAAGATGTTCAAGGTATGCCAGTGAGTGTAGGATATTAGATTTTCACTCACCTGACTTGCTTTTAAAATGTTGATCAGCTCTATATGCACTGTATCTCGGTTTTTGTCTAGAAAGCCTTGACACTCATACTGCACCTTTAAGACCAATACAGATGACATGGGTCAGAAGGGAGAGACAGCCTGTGCAGTGCAGTGATGTGTTATCCTCACCTTGTCGGCAAAGTGCAGAACAATGAAAGCACTATTGGACATACGAGGCTTCAGGAAGTGAGGGTGGGATTTGCTGCTCAAGTGCTGGTCATAGAGTTTCCTCACCCAACTCTCATCTGACCCTTTAGGCATCTGAGTGTTATTAACATGTTAAATTAACATGAAGAAATAGAAATGACAGTGAATGAACATATGAACATTGCACAGACTCTGCACTCTTCATCCAACAGGTCCAAAAGGCCCAGCTGCCCCTCGATCAGGCTGATGCAGAGCTGATTGTCACTGAACTCGATCCGGTGCCACTGCAACTCCTCACGGATGTATTCCTCCTGCTCCAAGTGGAAAACGTGCTGCAGAGAAACAACCCATGAAGCAATAGTACACACTTTTGTGGGAAAGTAACAAATCTCACAATACGCTAAGAGAGATAAGACTTTACAAATCTCACAGTGGATGACATTACCTGTTGTTATAATATGACATCATTCACAACACAGTACAATAATCACTGCAATATTATACTGAGATTTGTGGTATATAGTAAAATGACCAGACAAATATAAATTGCTATCATTAGTCATTTTCCAAAAGGGTTTTTATTCTAATAATTTCTTCATGTCTGCAACTTTTTGAGCAAAGTTCACCAAAGTTTTTTTGTGTCTTCTTAAAACATAAAACTTATAAAACAGCATGAATGTTACCCTGTTGAATTGCTGCTGCAGTTTCTCGTTCGCATAATTTATACAGAACTGTTCAAAACTGTTCCTTGTAAATGTCTCAAACCTGCAACAAAGCCAGCAAACAGACAGAAAAGATAAAAACAATGACATAAAAATCATAATATCTTATTCAAGTGCATGCCTACAGACCCATATATGTCCAGCACTCCAATGAAGCTCTTGGGCGTTCCTCTCTGACTCCTCAGGGCTGAGTTGAGTCTATGGACGGTCCATGTGAACATCTGCCCGTAGATGTGTTTGGCCAGTGCGTCCCGGGCCTCTAGAGCCTGTTGTCCCGACACAGGTTTGACCAGAGTCTCCCCTCCTACAGTCAGTCTGCGGTTACACAGCCAGTGGGCCATCTGGGGGCGCTCCACTCCCAGTAGCTTAGAGAAGTTGGCAAGGGACCTGTCATCTCCCTGGAAAACAAAATATTAGCACAATACATTTACAGTTATCCAATCCAATCCAATCCAGCTTTATTTATAATGCACTTTAAAAACAACAGGGTTGACCAAAGTGCAGTACACACATCATATAAAAACACAATTAGGCGATACAAATAGATTAAGATAAAATCAGTACAATAAATAAATGGAACCATATGCAGCGCAAAACCAACAGAAGACAATGAATCAATGCAAAGTTAATCAAAAGTTAAAAGCTGAAGTAAAGAGGTAGGTTTTCAGCTGGGACTTAAAAATTGTGAGTGACTCGGCCTGTCAAAGGTACAAGGGCAGTGCATTCCACAATTTGGGTCCAGCGACAGAGAAAGAGCGGTCACCCCGCAGCTTCCTGTTTGTTTTGGGCACCACAAGCAAGAAATGATCTGCCGACCTGAGAGCACGAGCGGGAGTGTAGGACTGCAGCAAGTCTGACAGATACCGCGGAGCGAGGCCATGGAGGCATTTATAAACAAATAAAAGAATCTTAAAATCAACACGAAAGCGAACCGGGAGCTAGTGCAAAGATTCCAGAATTGGCGAGATGTGAGATTGTTATTGAAAGCAAGTGCACATTGTTTGTATTAATAATGCCCTTACTCAAGTTGGAGCGAAGACAGAGGGCTAAACTTTTTACTTGTTTTTAATCTATTTGACTCTTTATTATAATGTATGACGGCGCATTAGGGCCATCTAGTGACGGGGCAGTTAGTTTAGTTTAGTTTATTTGAGCAACAGATGCATACATGTATAGTTTATAGTTTGCATATCATTTTCAGAAAATATTCACAACATAAGAAGCATTAGTATTAGTTCAGCTGCTTTTACTTTGGAGGCTAACAAAGTTTTATGCTCATAACTAGAAAATCTTTTTTTTTTTTCAAACAAATTTGCTACTTTTTTCTCATAAATTTGTTACTTTTTTCATAAATGTTGCTACTTTTCACGCAAATGTGCAACTTCTTTCTCACAGATTTGCTTGGTTTTAACTCGAAGATCTTTTTTTTTTTTCCCCCACCGTCATTACATGGCCCTAATACGCAGTCTACACAAAGCCCTGTATTTGTGTTAACAATAGTATCCAAAAGTGTCTTACATCAATGTGACTTCTGTCGGAGCTTCTCCCGCTCGCCTGGATGTTCACGTTGCCCAAATGGAGAATAGCTGCGATGATCCTGAACAGCTCCATCTGCTGGTCAGCCTGCACACCTGCAATTTCCAAAAACACGCAAATAATGTTCTTTTTTGGCCGAAGTCTAGACGTGGTCCAAATACTTTTAATATTCAGTGGGATACCTAGAATGGTCAGAGCATCAGAAGTGCGTTTCAATTCGGCCAAATCATTAGTGCCAGGAATCTGCATGTCTCCCCCCTGACTGGTGTAGCGAAAATCATCAGGAGCAACTATAATACGAATGAAAAAAACAGTAATTCAAGCAAGAAACAATGAGAAAATGAGTAGCTGCAACTAAAGTATGAGTTCAGCTGTTACGTAGTTTGAGTTCGCTCAGCTCAGGGTAATTTCTGGCAGAACAAAGTTGGTAAAAGATGTGGTAGTTTCTCTCTGATGTTGCCTGGCATGGGTGAAAATGTTTGTTATTCTTGTGCGTGCTCCTCAAGTCAGAAGATTAATCATATCTACACTTACCTGAAAGACCACTCTTGACTTCTCAAGCAGATACGTTCTCATGTTGGCTCCAATGATATCCCCTTTTTGTCCAAAACCGATCTCGATGTACTTCCCAAACCTGCTGCTGTTGTCGTTTCTGATGGTTTTCGCATTGCCAATGGCCTTTAAACAAATACATTAAGAAGATATTCTGGTAGTTGACTTGCAAATATGGTAATGGCTGCATAACAATCATATCCCTCACTTCCATGATGGGGTTTGAGGCCAGGACCTTCTCTTCCACACTGGTCTGCTGTGCTGCTCCTCCCACCACAGCGAAGTAACGCATGGTAAATTTAGCAGAGACGGTTTTGCCCGAGCCAGATTCTCCACTGATGATGATGGACTGATTTTTCTCCTCTCTGTGTCAGGAATTGATCAATAATTTTAACAGAAGTCTGATCTATGATGCTGCTGACTACACTGTAAAGAAAAAAAGTTGACCCACAAGTTGAGGGAACTCTGAAATACTGAACAGCCCGTTACCACGTCCTTTTAAGTTGAGTCAACTTCATACATGTTTTTACTTTTACAGTGTATCATGCTCATTTACAAGTGTCAAGTGATTTGTGTGGGATTCATTTGGTCATGCTTGAAAGGTGTATGAAACAGCCATGTTAGTGTAATTGACCTGGTCATGGTACGGTATGCTTCTTCTGCCACAGAGAAGATGTGAGGCTCCATATCTGCCATATCCTGCCCGCTGTATGCATCAATCACCTCCTCCCCATATATAGGGAGCTGGTCATAGGGATTGATAGCAACGAGAACAATGCCTGCAGAAACAATAAAGGTCAAGTGTGTGGTTTTTGATCACATCTGAGCGAACCTGAAATACTAAATACTAAACTAAACGAATCTCAGCATCTTTATTGTTCTGTATTTGTCTTGCCTTACCACAGTAGGTGTAGATACTGTTGTAGTCCAGAAAGCGAACTTTTAGGTTGTGTAGGACAGCAGGTTCATGTAGGAAGCTTAGTGCAGTGAGGTCATTCTCTCCCTCTAAAATGTCTGGGTTTCCCAAAGGAGGCAGGTCAGAGAGAGAGGCCACTGGGTAGTGCATCTCCTAAAGGAGTTAGAGGGCGAATTTTAACATGGTGGTGATTGTATTTCCAATTATATATATATATAAGGGTCTTATACTTGTCCATCGCCAAGTTGTAGAACGATCTCTTTTTGTTCAGGGTTGTAGTCACAGAGAAGGTGAGCTGAAATCCACACTGCATCTTCATCAGGAACCCACACAGTAGCTCCCTGTAGTCAATAAATACAATGCTACAAAACTTTTCAGAAAATGCCCCAAATCCCGCAAAAAGGTTATCTAATAGAAACCGGACAAATCTCTGCCCATTGGCTAAAATGGAGTGGTCCACAATTGAGTTGAGATTGCAAAGGGTATGAAATATAATTGATTTGTTTGGTGAATAATGTTAGAAGTTGGTGAGAAAACAAACTGCGCATATCATGATCTCTTTACATGCACACAGGCCTACATCAATGTAAAACAGTGTTTCTGGTGTAATAAGCGCCAGAGAAATTAAAATGTCATAAGAAATCCTAAAGTATCAGTTTTTGCACTTTATTGAGGAAAGAGTACACTTCTAATATAGAAGCTTTATACCATTAACAGTGATGTGTCCTACTATATCCATGGTCCAACCACATTATTCCTGTAGCTCAGCTTACATGTATTTTGCAACACATCTTTACCAACTGTCAAATGTGTCATTGCGAAACATTACATTTTAACGACTGGGATGACGTGACTGGCCTACTGCTCAGGGTCCCACCCACAACCTATTTGTTACAGATCAGCATAAAAAGCTCCTAAACAGCGTTAAAGATTAACAACACATTCTTAGAACTAAAAACATGGTAGAACATAGTTTAGTCATAATGCATTTTTACAACAAAGCTTGCTTCAAAATCTACTTTTTTCCCATACCAGACGCATCGATATTTAAAGATGTTGTATGCCATCAATTTGAAATGAAATTACTTCCATAATAAAGTTGACAAACATATTAAATGGTAAATTATTAGTTTTACCTTGCAGTACAGTTCGAGGGGTCCCATCACAAATACCTAAGAGTTACTCTGCAGTAGAAATATCAAATTTGAACAAGCAGTTTGTCCTTCATTCATTCGGTGTCAAGCCGGCATCTGTCCAGTGACATTGCTTGCACTTTGTTCACAGGCTCAACAAAACACGAACGCTGTTAAGTTAACTGTTAAACCGGAGGAGGATACACCAGCAGGACAGACACATTAAAAATGTGCTTAGACGACAAGCTTTTTCAGTTACAAAATGACACTTGCAACAGGCTTGTGACATATGGATTAGTTTTAATATTACAATCAATGCCAGTAATTCCAATAGTAATAACGAATAGCGATTAAAAATACAAAATACTCATGACCAGTTTTGTGCGTGGATTGAGGAGGCAGTCTGAGTGTAGTAACATTAAAAATATAACATGGACCAGAGCTGCAAAACCAAAATGTAACGTTTAACAGCATCAGCATAAGCACCTGTAATCAATGAACAGAAATGCATTAGTCAGTCTGAACACACCTAATTTCACTGACGTCACACACAAAAAATGTCTACCCCTTTAAGTCAATACTGCATATGACAAAATGGTGCATTGTTTTCCACAGAAGTTGTGCTTGCAGCTTACAGATCTGTCAGATTAGCTCGTGTTGCTGAATCTGGTTTGAAAAGCTTTTTCTGGCTCGAGAACAAAGAAGTGCATGATCATAATAAAAATACGCCAAAGCACCACATCTTTTGTTCTCGGGAAAAGAGAACATCTACGTGATTGTCACAAATCCCCCAAATTCTGAAGTAAAAAACAAACAAAAACATAAACATTTGCCAACACTGATGATATTCACACTGTGGATAAGTTAGTTTAATATTTTGAATAATTTTTGACATTTGTGAAATAAAAACAATATTTATCGTCAAAATCAGATTGGGCTCAAAATCCCAGTCATTTAAATTGTCCAAAACAGGAGCTTGATCCGTAACGCTTGAGACAATGGAGAAGAGAAGGGATTCAATTTTAGGTTTGCGCAGATAAATAAATCTTCAGGGTCAAACCAAAAGTCCTGAACTTCAAATCCTAGAAGACACAATGAAACATTATTATTACCATTATTAAGCATTGCACCATATATCACGTTTAATTTGAACAGGCTGCGTGACATCACTATATTCTAAAGAGCTTATAGTTTAAAACTGAGGTGGTGGGCAGCTGAAAATGACATGGTGGTAACTGTGGTAACTGTCAAAATGCAGATTTTGTTGTTGTCTTATTTTTGGCCAATATCTCTGTCATTACTGAGACGATCCACAGGAAACAAAAATTGTTTAAAAGTGACATTTCTTCTCTGTCAGTACATATGAACTAAGGTCCAATTATTTTCTCTGAAAGATGTCTAAAACTGGAGACAATATTCAAAACATAGGCCTGATGTCAGTAGAAAGGACTTTCAGCCATAAAAAGAATACGCCGGGTTTGTGAATCCAGTCGCTACTAAATAATTATTGTTAACACCATTTGTCAATTTCCTATTTAGAGATTTCTTTCAAAAACAGTTTCTTGCCCGTGGAGTTGTATTGGTCCCTGCCCTCAATCCATGTCATTACCAATTTTAGTTTTTGTAAAAATACAAAAATACCCCTTTGTTTCAAGATTTAAAAAATGAATTTATACAATATGGCTGCAGAGAGGGAACTTCTTTACTATACGTACCAATCTTTTAAAACAAAGATATGTACAGGGAAATATGCTAATTAGCACAGTGGACCACGTACAGGATCAGAAAGAATTTAATGAAGATATCTAGACTGTTAAATCTAGAGAAATTTCATGGAAATCTTTGTGTGACGTAAAACAGAGTCTGGGCTTGCGTTCTGAGTGAGACTGATTGAATATGCATGATCACTGAAAGATGCGCCTATGACACAAAACACCACTCCACATGATTTTGCACAATATAGGCGCTTAAAAGAGAAGAATTGCATGGAATTGTTGAACCAACCTGTGCTATACATTCTCGCTGTCCTCGCTGCCGTTTCCCTCCTCTTTCAGAGCCTCTCCTTCATTGGTGGCCTCTTCGACGTGGGCCAACATGTCAGCCATAAGCGCCTCCTCCAGCCTTTTCCTCACACTGTACACCAACTCCTCCTGCTTCCTACACACACACACACACAAAACAGGAAACCGTTACACTTGGCCTTTACAGCAAAAGCAAAGCTGCAACTGAATCAATTTCTAAGACAAATGAAGGGCAGGTTCTAGGACTTGAGCAATTTCAAAGCCAAACTTTCAACACCACATTCATGCATTTACAGAAAAAAATAAAATAAAACAACAGGAACAAATAAAATGGCTACTAAAATGTCCTTATGCTGCCTTCATGTGGTCTCGTAATTATGGTAAATACCACTTGCCGGAAGAAAATTACACATGAACGCCACCTCAACTCGTATTTTACACTGGGAAATTGGGTGATAATTTTGATGCCCGAGTTCCCGAGATGAGATAACCTTTGACTTTCCAACACAACAGAGAGCAGCGATAATACGTTTTTAGCTTCTCCATTTTAATAGTCTCTTTTTCCAAACTTGTAGTCTTGTAAAAAATAATAATAATAATAATAATTTGAAAGCAGATACAAAGTAGCAGTAGTTCAGCCGTTTGTAGACGACTTTCTCATGTGAATTTATTTGTTTATTTTTAAATGTTTCACTTTACTACAACACAAAAGCACTTGAACACAGCGTACTAGTAATTTCTACTTCACAACTGGAAAGGATCATCTTTACCAGAGCACATGAGTCATTGTACTCTTTTCAATGAACCTCACTGGTTTTGTGGATACCAGCTAAGGCGGGGTTTAATTAATCAATTTGAATCAATTTCCTTTGAATAGCCCGATATATTTTGCACCGCGTCCACTGTGTTCTGCTCTTCATTTTGAGGTCTAGCTCATCCCTCTATCCTTCTGGGGAGCAAAGTTACAGCGTGGCAAAAACTAGAAAACAATAGCTCCCCGGATAAAACACGGCTTTTGTGCGCATGTTTGCTTGTCCTGCATATCTTCCAAGCAAAGATTTAGTGGTTTATTTCCAAAAATCTTGCCATGGACAGCTTCAGGCTGAGTGTTAGTGGTGGCCATGTTGTTTACTAACGTAGGCCAGCCTGACTGGCTGTGCCAGTGCGTCATTACGCACATGGCACGTGTAAATATTCATACTTTTACTCATGTAAACATTCTTCTTTTTTTTTTAAACTAATTTACCAAGTTAGGGTTAGTTTCTGCTATTTGCAGCATTAGTTCTGGGAATGTCTTCCATATCCAAGTAAAATTGGGACTACGTGATATCCTGATATAACTGAATCGATAATCAAATTGAATGGTGAATCGAATCGGGCCCTTGTGATGTGAAGTGAATCGAATCGTTTGGAAAATCAGAATTGATATCCAGCCCTAATAACAGAATCTTCATGTCTGAACTGTGTAAAAAAAACAGGAAAGATACGCACAACTAAGTGCATTCACCTACTTTTATTATTTGCCTCACCACCGTGACGTTTCAGCATAGGCCCTTCTTCAGACACTGTCTGATTGTCGAGTGTCTGAAGAAGGGCCTATGCTGAAACGTCACGGTTGTGGAGCAATTAATAAAAGTTGGTGAGCGTACTCAGTTGTGCTGATTTTTTCCATAGCATTTGTTTTTCAATCCAGCTCACTCTTTTAGGTATTTGTGGATGTGCGTGTCTGTTCCTACAAATACAAATATGTATAAAATTAAATAAATAAATAAATAAAAGAGCAGACGAGATGCAGCATCATATGATTTCCAGATTGCTTGTGTAAATGACTAACCTGATATCTTCATCTGTTACTATGAATGCTTTGCACAGAGGTTGTGATGTGTTGAGCCAGACTCCAGGGTTTTTCTCCACTGCAGCAGACAGCTGACCAGTGATGGGAGCCGCACTTGTGTGTAGAGCACTCGCAATCGCCGACAGAAGAGTTTTATCTGTGCAGCCTGGACCAACACCTGAGGAGATAGAGAGGAATATCAGGACTGTAGCTGAGCTGACGCTCACCCTTCAAAACACAACGCAAGAGTGAACACGGCACCTTGTAAACCTTTGGGAAGTTCCATTGTTTTCACAAGCTCCTCTGCAATGTCAAAGGCATTAAGCCCACTGAGCTTCTTCTCCCAAAACAACTGCAAATTATACATTAAGGGAAGAAAATATTATATTATTTAACACAGACAGCAATAAGGTTAAATGACATGCGGTCACTGCATGTTTCTCACCTGTCGCGGCTGGTCAACTGCTTTCTGAGGGTCCGTCTTGACTTTGTTGTTGGGGTGGTTGGTGACTTTAGTAACAGGCTGTTTAAAGATTGAGGCCGTCTGCCTGACGGGGAGTGATGTGTTTAGATCTGGTTTGCCCTGATCACATCGACAGGAAGGAAGTGTCAGATCATGATTGTGTCTTTGACCGTGGCTTCGAAATGTGCTAATACATTCATAAACTGTTCCAACTCTCACCTTGTTCTGACTGTTGTTGTCATACCTCATCCTCTGCCGGTTCTTGTTAAGCTTGCTCATCAGCATCTTTCCCGTGCGGAAATCAAAGGAGCTCAGGTCCATCTGGTTACCAAGGTACCGAGCCAACTGAGGTTTGCTCCGAAACTTCTTCCCAGATGGACTGGCAAAAATGCAGAAACACAAGACAGCATTAGTACAGAAAACGAAACAGCTCACAAACTGAAACACAAAACAACAGCCAAGAACTACTACATGCTACAAATGAGTGGACGAAAGCTGCAGGAGGCAAATGTTTAATGAGATCAAAATAAAACTTTTTTTGTGAAATGAATGCAGTTATGAGCATATAAATAAGTAAATAAAGGCTTACAGTTGCACACGGCACAATTTTAGTCCTATCTACAGAATGCAGATAGTCACTAAAGGGGTGAGTACATTTGCATACGGTAACAAACCATCTATAGCAATGTAAACATGGCAAGGCTGCAGTCTGAACATATGGCCACGTGTAACTCCATGTTATGGAGAAACAACAACGACAGCCTCAGCAATGACCATCATCTGTGGGTGGACACGTGCTAGTAAAGCATGCAAATGTATGGTACATAATCACACACGGTTAACACAATATAAATGTACAGTTGTCCTACCACAAACTATACAACCGACCCGCCTCCCCCCTCTCCTGCCTCTGCTCCTCATCTTGCTCTTCTCCTCTGCTAAATAAAAATAACGGTTGGATCACTTCAATAGAAAAATGAATAGGATTGACTGCAGTGACACTTGAGTTCATTCATTTGACACAAGCGCCAGCCATTCTGCCAGATGGGGGCCTGCTGCAGCCAACCCCCACCCCAAACTCACCCCAAACTTTACACCCAACTGTCCCAGTATGGTCCAACTGTCGCATCGTGTTGCCCTGGTGGTAAAGTTTTACAAACCCTCGTGAGTGCAGTACCTAAAATAATACACGTCGCTTTTCCCAGCTGACAAACCGGACTTTCTGGTGACTTCTTCCATTTTCCAGCCCTTGGGAAGAGCTGTGCAATCCCACCTTTTCTTCTCCATTGGCCCACGCACGAGATCTTAATCCACTAAAGGTAACCACCAAGAACTAGGCCGAGTTGGTGAAAAAGTGCGCGGTAAGCCCCCTCGCCTTTTACGCCTTTGTTTCGACCATAATACAGCGTGCGCCCTGAGTGGGGATCAGGCGGCGGCGAAACAACATCTCGTCCCTTTGTCGTGGCGCAGATCGCTCCGCATTGGACCTCAGCCTCATCACTACCTGCCCGTCTCGCCAGGGCACAAGGGCTACATCCGCAAGGAAAAACATTCAGGACAGCTACACCGTCAAGGCCACACAAAGCGCATGAGACAAGACGGAAGTGAGCTACTGTTGCTGCTTCATTGGACAGCAAAAAAAGCAGCCTCATAACCCCCAGTACTTTAATCTTTAACTGATCTCCGCAGTTTCTCGTCAGGTGCAGATCATTAATCAGTAATTCACCACCCGAATGTTTTTAATCGGTTCAGGCTGAATGACCAGAGAAATACACTTTTGCGCAAAGACAACCAGGGATACGCACCAAATTGTGTAGTCTTCTTTTAATTGTTTCAGTGAGTTGTGTTCAGTTTGCTAATGCCAAGTGGTTCAACACATTTTGCTTGGGTGGCTTGCAGCGAAATAAACTATTATTTTGACGCGCAAGCCGGAAGTCAGTCGTCTTCCTTTAAAAAAAAAAAAAGAAAACGCAAATGACGGTCATGTTGCAATGGCACATAAATAAGACCCATTCTATATAGACCTCGACAACGTGTTATTACGGGATAAACATAACTAGTGAGATATTTCCACTGTGCACTCTGCCCCATTGTCTGCTTTCTAATTGCGTGTTAAGCTGATCTATTTAAAACAAACAATACCTGCCGTTGTCATTCAACCTGCAGCCGGCTTTTATGAATGAACAAAGTAGGTCTTCACGATCAGGCGAAGACACCATTTTATCCGCAACTCGTGCATTTAATTTGATTTCGTAAAACCTCGTTGCATCGCGCAAATAAGGCCTGTAGTCAAACATTTCCTTCAGTGCAAGGAATCTGTGGTGAAAATGGCACCGTGCCGACGCAGCGTGGAATATGCTACAGCGACGCGAACGATAAAAGCAGGTATGAATAACGATACAATGTTGCTACTGCTAGACGCAATACAGCCTTCTGACAGGTTTCCAAAGCGAGAGCACGGAGTGAAAGTCCCGCCGATGATAAACACTGCCTGCTGTATTGCAACGCTGGATCTTTGTAAAAGGCACGTCGTGATTAAAATGCATTAGCGCAAATAAATGTGCAAATAAGGTTGTGTTGGCGTGTCGAGTGGGGTACTTACTCGTTTTTATCCATCTTGAAGACAGTGTAGCTTTCACCCTCTCGCTATGTTAAATCCCTTCTCCCCTCTCCTCTTTCAGAGTCCCCTCCCCCTTCCACGGGACAAATCAAAGGCATTACAAGTGCGGTCTGGATGAGAATAATGTCCGCAAATAGACGCGCAATTTGAGGTGGACCAACCTATAGAATCCAACTTTTATAGATAATTTTTACCCTACACCTAAAAATAAGTATTTGGGGATTTAAATAGCTTAGTGCATAACAAATGGTTACCCAACAATGAAACACACCAAACAAAGATTAAACAAAATATTTTATGTATAATAGATTTTGGACAATTATGGAGAAAAGAAATATGTTGAACATATATTGGCGTAAAGCAGGGGTAGCAAAGTCAGGCCCGGGGGACAAAACCAGCCCTCCATCATAGAACCTCTGGCCCTCGAGATGATTTTGAGGAACATAATTACACAAATCAGAGATCAAATGCCTGTTTAGGTACTCTAGAAATGTAAAGAATGCTGTCAATTGCTTTAAAATGTATTATCAGAACACCCATGTAGGCCATATATGATGTACAACACTGGCATTTGTAGAAAGTGAGGCCTACAATTGGAGGGTCCGGTCCTTGGTCTTTTTGACAATGAAGAAGTCCCTCCACCGAGCAAACTTGCCTCCCCCTGGCATAAACAGTGGAATTCACATTAAATAACAGTGTGCATCTTGAGTTACAAACAGCCGGGTAAGACCAATTGTAGAGCCAGGTATTTGACGTGGAGCTTGCATTGCGAAGTAGCCATGTTCCCATCCCAAAACAGCTTCCTGCAAGAACCAATATAAAAACAAACAATAGTAGACTTGGAAACAATTGCGCAATTTTGTGTGAACCATGTGTGCTTACCACTTACAATTATAAGTCATCACTCATCCTTTTTAAACTTGCCATTAATGTATGGAACATAGTCCAAAATTAATCGCCAGTCGGTCAAGTAAACGAGGGTCACTCCACCCACTGTTCCCCAGGCCGCCATGTTTGGGACCCTAAAGACAAGAACAAATGGACATGAAGTTATGGATAGTACACAAAACAGAAAATACAGAGGAAAATCCACCATCACAATGGCAAGGCAAGTTTATTTGTAGAGCACAAGTCATACACAAGGCAATTCAAAGTGCTTCACAGTTGCATGAAATTACAAGAAAACAGATAAAATCAATCAATAAAACATCAACATAAAGTTAATCAGTTACAGCCAAAAGCAAGAGTGCAGATAAAATACTTTCAGTTTTCATATGCACGGGTAAAAAGAGCTGATTTGAACATTGTCAGAGTTGAGGCCTGTCTCACATCCTCATGAAGACTGTTCCAGATTTTAGCTGTATGAAACTGAAATGCAGCCTCACCGTGTTTATTATTGACTCTGGGAACCACCAGGAGACCCCTCCCTGAAGTTCTCAGGGCCCGAGATGGTTCATACGGCTCTAACATGTCAGAGATGTACTTTGGTGCTAAACCATGAAAAGACTTGTACACAAGCAGAGCTGTTTTAAATTCTATTCTCTGAGTGACAGGAAGCCAGTGCAGAGACCGGAGCACTGGACTAATGTGGTCGTATTTCCTGGTTTTTGTCAGGACTCGAGCAGCAGCGTTCTGGATGTACTGCAGCTCTAACAGCTCGTTTAGAAAGGCCAGTGAGCAGGCCGTTACAGTAGTCTAACCTGCTGGAGACAAATGCATGGATGAGTCTCTCTAAGTCTGGTTTTGACACTATTCCTCTGATCTTAGCAATGTTTTTCAGATGGTAAAAGCTGCTGATGTTATTGCTTTGATGTGGCTGTTTAAGTTCAGGTCTGAGTCCATGATTACTCCTAGATTTCTAACCTGATTTTTTGGTTTTAGAGAGAGAGACTCAAAGTGACTGATAACACTTTGTCTTTGTGTCTGTGGGCCAAAGACAATGATCTCAGTTTTGTCGGAGTTTAGTTGGAGAAAGTTGTTTTTGCTTTACAATGTGTAATATTTCAAGCATTTTGATGATGGACCAGAACTAATTAGGTTAATTGCAGTTTACTCAAACACTTATGATGGCACCAAGGCCTGCCCAAGTCTTAAGGACAATTTGACTTGATAATTGAACTCTTTAATTTTTGAACTTGTATGCATAATGTTTGTACTCATTTTCAGCCATTTCTCCATCTTTGTTACTATTTTGTGATTCTTTCTCTTTTTATTTAAAAAGGACAATGTATATTAATGAACATATAAAAGTTAACCAATGGCTACTTTCCATCTGTAGTCCCTGGCAGATCAAGAAAATACAAAGATCATTGTAAGTGAACAAAAACAAAACCCTTGTGAAGGGGTGGTACCTGACATGTCCTGGGCCATCACTGGCTCTAGACATATCACGGGCACTTACTAGTTCCTTTACCCTATATTTTATAGTCAATTTAGGTCCTGAATTAATCAACAACAATTATTGCAAATGACCTTGCATTAACAACAATAATGTTATTGTGGTTGCTGCAAGGTCATTTACTGGGTTACCAAGGTGCAAAAAATATCAGTAATTTTGAATAGGATGCATCACAGGTGTATTTGTACCCCTGTTTAATTGCATTTAGAGACAGGTGTGCAACAGACAAACAGCTACATTGTTTCAATACAGATAACATAACAAGTCAACCCTGCAGCTTCACCATAAGGAAGGTGGACTCGCCTGGATTTGCTTTGAGACAATTTCATGAATAATGTTTGCAGTGAGCCATTTTTTACTTGGTCATCACTGAGGACTTAAGTAATTGAATGTTTTATGTGGATATGTAGCCGAAATGTTTGAGCTGTCTAAGCAGGTTACACGATATAAACATAGCCACACGCATCTATTGACGACAGCACGGGTCAGGCAGAAGGACACACGTAAGCTACATCGTTTTTCTTAATGTCTTTCCTACAGGATTCTCCTTGTATTTTGCAAACACCACTCACCACGTCCTCACGATGGTAATGTATTTAGATCCAACGATTTTGTTGAGTACATTCGTCACCATTCTGACCTTCTCTGTAGGTTTACTTCTTGATGCTAGTGTTGTTGCTAACGGCAGTTTAGGACCACAGGCTGCCCGCTAAGATGCCTGTATTTAATAGCCAACACAGTTTAATTCACAGGCAATCTTCTGGACAGCCCCGTGTCCTCGTTTCCTGTGTTTACCACATCATGTTTACTGAGAAACCACCAGAGAAACATTTGAGAGGGACTGCATTTTTGGCTAATATTAACAGAAAATAGCCAACTACAACACATTTGATACAATTCTTGATTTTATTTTTTTATTTTACTTTTATGTATACAATGTTCAAATGCCACACACTGGAAAAAGTATAATCTGTCATCAAAATGGCACATTTATTGCTACATTACTGTTATGTACAGGACAGTTCAACTATATATATTTATTTATACGTTTATAAAACAAGAGCGAAAGGGAACTAGTCAACAAGCCCTCAGACTGTCAGCCCCTTGCTTCAAACTCCACCTTAACTCAAAGATGTGGCCAACCATTAATGAAATTTCTAATATCCTATATTACAAATTCTTTGATATAAATGACTTTTTTTTATAAATAGCAATTAGTTGCCAATAATTTGTGTCTGCATCACTTTTTGTGGAAATTTTAGGACAAGGAACATGTCAATGATAAAAAAAAAGTGTTTAAATGTTAACTGAATATTACAAGTCACACTTGCTTGACTTGTGACAAATGGCAATAGTCATTACACAATTATTGTACAAACGTAAAAAAAAAAAAAGGTACAGGTAACAAGAATGTTGCCAATTTTCTGACACTAATACGGAACTGAAAACCACCGCAGAGAGGGCTTGCAGTCTGATATTGACCAAAACACCAAGTCCTAAGGGGCTCCAGCTACTACAGCAAGTCACTCCTTGTACAGAAACTGACGCAACACTTTCTATTGATGTGCATGAAAAGCAATCAGCATCTCAAACCCTGTCATTTTAAATGATTTACTAACAAAATTAACTTGACCTGGACCCATGACCTTTAACTTAAACAGCAGTTTTAATCCAGTTTAAAACAAATGAATAAAAAACTTAAAAAGCTCTACATAACATTTACTAAATACACAAAGAAAATCTCTTAAAGTTTCAAGCCTCTTCCTGGAAACTGAAAAAGCATTAGGAGAAAGTCGAGTTGGGAATGAACAAGTACCTTTTAATCTCCATGATAAATGAAAGGATATGGTTCACAAAATAAACTTGTTTTCAATGAAAATACAATTTCAGGCACTGATAAGGTATCACTCTCCCATCATGACATCTTAAGTCTTGAGAATGAAAAGGCCACACTATTGATTTGTATAGGTCTTCATCTCTTTTGTTGAAATTAAACACAAAATTCTCCCATTTGTGATTACATGTTGGTAAACCCCATTTACAACATGATATGGGAATAACATCACAATAACACTGCTTTGTTCTCCATTATAATTTTACCTTTCAACCAAATGTCACAATCCACCTCTCAAGTGTGCAGGATTCTGCCCCACTGTAAACCACTTGGTCAGGGCAGAGATTAGGAAAAGACGGGGAAAAAAGTATTACTGACAATACGTCGAGGAAACGACAAACAAAGTCAAGGCGATTAATATTTATGGTAGCTACATTCAAGAACCAGTTGCATAATGTTTGAGAAAAATCCCTTTCTGCATTGCCTTGGTGTCTCACGGTATGCATATCCCCAAGTAGAATATGGACACTGCTCTTAGGCCTTTATAATTAAACAGGTATAAAGGATACACTATACTCAATACATTTCCATTTACCACTGTTTACCTTTTCCACTGCCACCCACGTTCAAATGTTTTTACAATTTCATTAAAATGTGAAATATCCCCTTTTTCAGCTCATCTACAATACACTAAACTTCAAACTAATATTGCCATTTATGTAAAAAAAAAATCTACAATGTATAGACTAACAAAAAATATATATTTTTATATATATTTAAATCTGACAAAAAAAAACATGAGTAATGTTAGCGTAAGTGAATTTACATTCCACACCTTTCACTGCAAGAAGGGTGTGAACAAACTTCATAAGAAGTCGAGCCTTAATGTGGGAATGCTCATTTAGTTAAAGCCAATGTTGTACAGAGGCTAAACACCTGCTGGTCAAGATCTTAAGACCAATCAAAAATTTGGAATTTCTCAACATAGCATCAATTCAGGGGAAACTGCAGTATCTGTTAACAGTTTAGCCAGATATCAGTCCTAATTCAATCACATTTCCTTTTTTCCCAAACAAAAAAAGGGGGGCTGATATACAATTCACTTGACCCCCACAACAATTCATGTCTGCTTTCCAAGAAAAAGCAATACAGAAAATGACCCTAAAATAAAGATTACTGATGTAATACTTTGTGTGGTCAGCGGAGAGGAAGATCAGTTTGTAGTCGACTTGTTCTACCACATGAATAATTAATCATCTTCAGTCTGTGGTCTCCAGATCTCTGAAAAGACTGGGGCTCAGTCACTGTCTCTGTGCCAGGGTTGTGTCTTCAATGGCACAATCAAAACATTGTCCTTTTCCCTTCTGACCCTTTGCTTCCCAATCTTTCGTAGATAAAAGAAAAGTAACAGAATTGGACAATGAACAATGGGCTTGGTTACATAACATATGTAAGACTGTACCATCACACTGGGAATGACATACATTTAAAATAATTGCTCATACTTATAAGCAATCCCTCACAATAATGTTCCACGCATGTCAAGCCATTTTGCTTAAATGTCAAATAGAAAACATGTAACAAATAGGCACAAATCCTTGATTAAATTTGTGTTCAGGTCTCTTTCACTAATCAAGAGTACCTCTTGGCAGTGTGTGTAGTCCCAATCTGTGGCAGGACCAAAGTACTCTGGTGTTCCCTCTGTTTGTCGAAACCAATAAGAAAACCAAAATGCTTTACATGTATAAAACAAAACTAAAAAAGTTCTTCACATTTGAGCTTGTAGTCATGGTTGGGAGTGCGCTGAACGGCGGAGTCAGTTTGGCAGTATGTATGTGTCTGAGTGTGTAAATGAGTATCTTGAGACTTGAATGGACAATACACACATGTCCACATTTACACACAGAATAATGGGTGGAAGCAAACTGTTAAGGCCACATCCTCCAACAGGCAAGGAAACACCGGTCAGATCTGAAAAAGGCAGAAACAGTATTAACCACCTGAGATACCGTATTGGGGAGAACATTTAAAAATAAAAAATCCCACCTTGTGTTACATGTGACCAACCGAGTTGTGGCCGTCACCCGGCATGCTCGGATGACCTCCTGAGAGCTGCATTTGAGATTCACCCACTACGCCAGACACTTTCTCCTCTTCTCGACGCTTTAAACATGCTGCTTTAGGGTTAAGGTTGCGCTCTACATATAAAAAGGCAAAGATCGATAAAACATCGTACAGTTAAACAACAATACATGTGGTTTCACTGTGTGTGCTTCAGACTGACCTCTGACTTGTTGTTCTAAATTGAGGATGACATTGACGGCTTGGTGCAGGATGAGGAGTTTAGTCTGAGGTTTGTCGTGGCTGAGGTGCAACTGGCACATTCTGCCGAGCTCCTTAAACGCCTCGTTAATATCTCGTACTCTGAGACGCTCACGGGCGTTGTTCGCCACTCGCCGCTCCTTCTCACGCTCCAGCTTCACCTCCGGGGGAAGATCCTCATCGTCTTCATTTAACGGACTAATCACAGATGAGAGCAACAATATGATGAAGCCATCAATAAAATCAAACACAAAAATAAGGTAGGAGGACAAAAAACAACTCAATACTGAAGTCACTAACATGACGTGAGAGACTGTGAAACCACTGTCTCACTGATGAAGAAAAGCAGAATGTTCATCCCACAAAAGGTGGATAACTATTGAAGCATACTAAACCGTGTGTAGATTTGTCTTTCAGCCCCTTGTATTCTACATACCCATGAGTACGTGCTTGTTTGCATTTGTTGGTATGTAGGATATTCACACGGTTGGATTGGAACTACATCAGTTTGTAAGGATACTACAAGTTCAATGTTTCTGAATGAATATGAAGTTTAAATACAGAAAAGCCCATAAGTACAGAAAATTAATCTCTAGTAAAGAAGCTTACTCCTCATCGTCTTTCGGATCTGAAAGGGCAGACATCATCTGGAGGGCGAACGCCTCCTTTCTGTAACGTGACATGAGGGAAGGGGTCGTCAACACACTTCAAGTTTACCATTGACTGGGATACCAGTCAGGAACACACATGTTAGACAAGTTATTGCTTTAAATTGAATATTCATATTAATTTTGCCAAATGACACAAAAAGTCCACCTTTGTGGGATAAAATGGCTGCTTAAATCATCCAGAATTTATGCAGCAAGATTATTTTAGCCAATACAAATAGTTTTACGTTACCTCGCCCGGGTGCGGGCTTTCGACTCCTTCTTTTCGTCATCAGATTTGTCTGCCACTGACGAGTTCTCATCATCGTCTTTGTCTTCTCTTTTGATGTCTGAGCTGCTGGAGGAGTGTGTGGAGCGGGACATGCCTCCAGGGAGACCTACCGCACGCACATTGGGGTTAAAACAGTGAACCATGAATAATGATTAAATATTACACACTTATTTGTGGCTTACTGCTAAAGCCTTCAGGCGGCCCAGCTGACTGTGTGGGGCCAGATGCGTGATGACCGTGGAGGAGTGTGCTGCTAGGAGGAAGACCTGCAGCCTCCTCATCTTTTCCACCCTGACACAAAAACAACGCAAATTGGACAGTTATATTTCTTTTCACAGTTTCTTATCATTATTCAATCAAGTTGAAATTGTCATCCTAGTCCAGTCAATGGGTCAAAAATAAATGAGCACAGTAAACTAATGATTTGGTCATTTAAACAAAACAAAAACAAACTGTTAACTCACCATTGCCGGATGCCTGTTGCTCAAAGCTAGACTAGCGTTAGGGAAAGCTGGAGATAGGCCTCCAAGGCCCCCATTGTGCACAGCGGATAGCAGGTTATGTATGTCAGGGTGTGCACCCTCCAAACCAGGAGCCTGGCCGACAGCATGACTGCGCAGTACATGGATAGCCTCCTCCAAACGGTCCTCCATTTTATTTTGCTTAAGTAAAATATAAACATTTAAAAAAGCATCCATTTTAAGTTATGAAGGGTTGGGAACACAGTGCAACACTTACCAACGCATGAGGCTGGCCTTCATAGCTGGGCGTGGTAGGTCTTTGCCACTGAGACTGAGCTCCTATGAGGAGAGACATTACTCAACACCAGGTGGCACTACAGTCAAACTCTTGTGCTTAAGATCATTATAGCGCTCAATCATTTCAGCAGATTTATATTTCCACACCAAAAACAAGGTTGCAATCAAAGTGGTTGCATTCAGTAAATTGATCTGTTGCAAATATGGAGCTTCAAATATCCACATTTGTAAAGAGAAACAACTAATTACATTCACCTGAATTTACCAATTGGCAGAATTTCACTCAAAGGTAACATCAAGCTTGTTAAATGTAAAAAAGCCTCTAGGTCTCTAGCGTGAATCAGTGTTTATATAAATCAGTAACATTGTGCAGAAATGTTTTGAAACTTCACACATAAATCAAAGAAACAAATACATAATCAGTAACAACACAGGAAAGAGAGAATACCTGTGATTCCCTGAGGAGACCCAGGTGTCGAAGGGGCTGATGAGAAGTTATTACTGTTGTGGTCCGATGGGTAAATCTGAGCGTTAAAACACAAATAATTGTTTCCCATCATTAAAGCAGTCAATAAACAAATGTAATTTTGTTTGCCCAAAACATTTTTCATAAAAACAAACAAGCTACAACATACAAGTCAAAATATTACATTGTAACACAAATCAGAAGACTTACTGAGGCAAGAGCTTTGCCGATTTCATCGCCTGAGCTGCCAGCGGTAGTGCCTCGTGTAGCTGCAGGAAAGAAACAACTTTTAATTACAGGGTTTCTGCAGGCAAGAGAAAGTCAACTTTAATGCAAACAGAGGAATGAAGGGAAACTTTGATGTTCAAAATTCAATTGGACACAAGCAAAAATTGTGGACAGTCTGCCACAACTGCAGCTGAATGAGTTTGACCACACCTTTTGAATTTTCAACAAACTTATGCAAATAGTAGAGCAAGGCCATTATTTCCCCCCAAAAATGCATTCAATGCCAGTTTTAGTTGAATTTAATGTTTTTTTAGACCTTGATTTTGGCACAGTTAATTTAATGACTTTTAATGCCCCGCAGAAACCCTTACTTAATTGGTTGTTTCAACCAACATGAGAACCCATTTCAGAGGATCTCTCACCCATGATGCCTTCACCGTTGATGGCGGGTGTGTGACTGTAGGTTGTGGGGGCCGGATGAAAGCCGTTAACCTCAGTCCCGTGTAGAGGATAGTTCTATGGGAACAGAACATTCAGATCCATGGAGCATTTGAATACAGTCTTCATTTCCAGCATTACTCACCATCCTCTCCTGTGGATTTAATGCAGAGAAGGAGCCTGACTGAGCGAGGTGAGCATTGCCAAGCATTGCAGAGTATCCAGCGGATGACCAGGGATCTTCTAGAGTCAGAGACATTAGTCAATATAAAAACAAACCCAAGCATGCATTTACACATTAGAAAATTAACAGTACTGTTCAATTGCTTTGACACTTGTGTAGAAAAGTAAAACATTACCTTGCATGTAAAAGGAGCCTGGATAGACCGCTCCAGATTTAGCACCAGGATATCCACTGCCGTCTCGGGCATACTCATCCCCCGATGTGGAAGCGTAAACCTAGAAAATAAATAACAGATTGTGTAAGATTAGCTTTCTGAGCTCATGAACAACATAAAAGAATGTACATGTGAACGAATAAAATTTATTATTCATAAGTGGCCACAAGATGGCAGGAGGGAGTCTGTGCGTGAGAGGCAGGTTTGTGGCCTGTGGAGAAGAACACCGCGGCCGTGGCACGCTGGGCACACGGACGACTTGAATCCCAAAGCTCAGTGAGCACTTCCTGTAACTCCAAGACCCCAGTGACACCGCACTGCCGGCCTCAGCCCCTCCCTCTGACTAACAGTATCAGCTCACACACATACCATGCATTCAGCAGGCCAACTCTCACTCTACAGCAATAGTCCAGCTACTAACATGGCGTGTGACAGAGAGATCAGGAAAATACTTCACTGATTAAAATGGACAGCCATGACAATACTGCATACGTTAAACATGGAATTAAATAAGGCAAGGCATTGTTCCTCGGCTCTTAACGATCAGACGTGAGGCAGATAAGTATTCCTCCGTTTCCTGACACAATGTGGTCCATCTTTCTCTTCCGTTTAGAATGGCGGAAAGAGGAAGGGAGAGAATGGATGCTATGCTGCAAAGAATGCTAATCCAGAGAAGGGATTTTTTCTGTAATTTGATTTAACAGGGAGAAGTGGAAAGGGAATGGAGAGATGCACTTCTAATTACAGAGCCATCTGCCTGTTCCTGGACCACATCCAACTCCACAGGCAGCTGGGCTGAGGAGAGCGAGAGGAGAGGCAGAGAGATGGGGGCTGGGATCCAGTCACGGCGAGAGGGAGAAGGAAGGAGGAAGAGAGATTGCGGAGGGTAGGGGGTGGTAAAGGGGCAAGGGGGCTGAGGGGAAAAATGAAGCCCTGATGATTTATGAAATGGTCGGGAGATAAGGGCTGTTGAGGGGGACAGGAGAAGGTAATCTAAATGACTTAAACAAAGCTTGATATGGCCAGGGGAGTGTGAAGGAAACAAGGGATTTAAACGATCAGTTAATTCAGGGGAAAACATGATGGAGATGGCTTCATTTAACAATAGGCTTTGAGTTGTTCTTTCATGGAGAACAATGTTGAGTGATTCCTGCTGCTTTATATGAGAACTGAGCTCTACACAATGATGGTGCTGCCGGATAATTGTATTCTCAGGAAGAAAGGGGATTTCTAGGGTAAAATCCTCAACTAATAGGGGTTTAATGTAATTCAGGTTATGACCGTGCAAACATCTCTGTGCGCTGGGAAAGCGTGGGCTGTGGCAGGGGCTGGGAGTAGATTAACATCAAACTAACCTCAGAGCAATGCATTTACACACGAGAGGTTTGTATCTGACCGAGACAACACCACTCTGCAGGGGCCGCCGCCGGTGAGGAGGCGAGGGTGCACTTTGGTGGTGGTATTCGGTGTCTGTAGTGGTCAGAGATGGAGATGACAGGACTGAGTGGGAACTCACTGAAAGCAGGTGTGTTAAAGGTGCCATAAGAGCAGTGGCCAGTGCAGTGTACAGTGAGGAACAGAATCACCATCAGTCATTAATCTGGGCTCAGACACGGGCTAAGAGGCCTCACAAGCACTGTGTCTCACAACTGGGTCACTCGCAGGGGGAGGCCCACCCAGGCCATCATGTGGCGAGGCGGAGGGGGAGGGGGGTTCACACACAAATAACTCATCATTCTGACTAAAAGCATGCAGCTATCCTTCACACTGTGCCAAACAGCTGAGCTTCAGACACCTAGAGCCGGGCGGGCAACAGAGTGTAAACAACATCCTGAAACAAGACGACTTTAGACCAGTGTGGATGTCGTATTTGTAACTGACCATAGCCATTCCGCACACACATTAGGGATGTGCAACACTGATTGTGCAATTTAAGTTTTAATTCAATACAAAGTAATACTACTAGGCGCATCGAGTTGCCTTGTGTACGAAATGCACGGTATACATAAAGTTGCCTTGCCTACTACGACTAGTATCACAATGGCCATCAGATACAAATGCATTTACATTAAAATGTTGCTCACCCTGAATGAGTGAAAAAGAGTAATGAAAAGTAATACCTCGATCAATAAGCAGGAGGAGATTCCAGGTGAAACTCGAAAAATTAGAATATCATTAAAAAGTGCCTTCATTTCCGTTTTTCAGCATAAACTGTGAAACTAATATATTATAGACTCATTACATGCAAAGTGAGATATGTATAGCCTTTATTTGTTATAATTTTGAGTATTATGGCTCAGCTTGTAAAAACCCCAAAATATAAATCTCATAAAATTGAGAAATATTTTGAAAATGGACTCTAAGCCATAATCAAAATTATAACAAATAAAGGCTTAACTGACAACCGTCACTTTGCATGTAATGAGTCTATATCATATATTAGTTTCACATTTTAAGTTGAATTACTTTTGAACAATATTCTAATTTTCCTAGTTTCACAAGCATGCATGCATGTATGCATTTTTGTTTTTCCAGGTATATTTATTGATACTGATTTAATACTTTCGATAATGGCTCTATTAATGAAGTGGATAGTTTGATGTCAATCCGCCAATCACCAAATGTATGACCAGGAACAGAAAACATCAAGCCCAATCAAACTTAAAACAATAAAGCAAAAACAATAAAGACGTTTGTTTTGTAAGTTTTGTAAATATGATTATTAATTCATGAGAACACACACAGGGACAGACAGTACATTAAGGGAAATTAATTAGTTCCATTTAAATAAAGCCCCTTATTTGGAAAATAAATTAAGTTTTAACTTTCCTGCAATGCTAGTTATTAAAATCAAACTACACAATAAGAAGGGATCAGTTCACACTCACTGGGTTCACTATGCAATGCATCCACTTCATTCACTCGTCACACAGTGTGACGATTAGTCTGATGACAAATTATTTGTCGTCAGACTAAGGTGGGTCAAGAAAAAGCAAAATGGGTCAATATCGCCAAACCACCTGTCAGCGCCCTTCATATCCCTTCATTCCTTATGCTCCACTCATCGTACCCGGTTGGGACTCCCGTCTGCTGTGTACAGTGTGTAACAAGCGCACAGACACACAGCCCATGCAACTTTTAATACATTTTTGTACTAATTTTTATAGGCTAGTCATGAGTATGTATGTAGCCATCGAGCTAGCGCCGTTGTGCACTGAGCCTACCTGCCATGCATTTGTTCCCTTCTTACTGAGTGGCTGCTGCCTCCAAATGAACAAAGTTGAATAAACCTCCAAATAATAGGAATAATAACAAGAAGCTTTTAACTGTGGCTAACAGTATCAGCAGCTTAAAACAATGCATTTCCCAGGGCTGCGCAGTGCGCACCTCTTTGCAAACTGAACATTTGACATAAAACACACACATTTATTTCACATTTCTGTGAGCGGAGGAGCGGATCGTAAAAACAAACGCTTCAAATTTAAAGATCTAGACCCAAGAAAATCAAGACTGTAAAATCAAGCCTTTTTAAGACTCATTTTGAACCCCGTTTATACTTCTAGAATAGAATTAGCCTGGCCTTAGCCATCCGTAAACTCCGGTCAATTATATTTTCCCTGCATGTACGTCTGGGTTTGATCTCAGTGGCTGCGTTTCATCGGTTGAATTTCAACCTACCACTCGGCGAGCGGGTGTTGTCGGTGACGTCAAGCATTTGCGCCGCATTTGCTGGTTGTAGTTCGGCAATGGCGGCGGATACAAACGTAAAGGTAGCTCTTCAATCCGTTCTGGCTCAGCTCCCAAATATCCAGAAATTATAACTGAAGCCTTGGAATACGCAAGGAATGCCCCCAAGAGTTATGATAGCTGCTTCACTCAACACGGGCGCACTACATACGTCACGACTACACGCTAGCGAAAATCAGATCCAATCGTTTCAAAGGAGTTCACCCCTCCCACCTGTTAACGGAGCTCAATTGAGAAAGTCCAGACCCTCTGTACGAAACGAAATGAGTACGAGGGGATGGTAAAACCAGGCTAGAATAGAATAGAATAGATCCACACTTTATCTTACACTACCTTGATACATTGTACCAACTAAATTTAGTACATTGTAATCTGCTTTGTAACAATGTGTAATAACTTGTACCTATGCAGTACATACATGATAGAATAATGTGTATTAGTTAGGGCTGGGGAAAAAAAATCGATTTGATTTAAAAAATAGAGTTGGTAGGTCAAATCGATTCATATTTTCAAAAAATATATATATTTTTTTAGATTTATTTTTGTGAGATATATATTTTATTTTTAGCTCTCTGCTTAGAGGAATAAGGTCCTGCTTTACAAATGTGCCTCAGTTACCTTAGGATTTCTGTTGTTAGGGCTTAAAGGGACTATACCTCATTTTGAACCTTTTTCATCAAAATCGAAATTGGTATTTTACCATCACGGCCGTCCTTCAGCGTCACCATGTGACCTTACACAATATCAACGAATCATAATATGGCGCATCAGGCAGATATTTCACAAATGACTAGTTTTACAACATACTTTCATGGAGCAAACATAATTTTACCTTACAAAAACAAAACATAAATCAGGTATAGCTCCTTTAAGGTTAGAGTCTTATGTCTCATTACATTATGTACCACCAAACTACAAATACAAATGATTCTATTGTGTATGTAATCCATAGGTACAGGTTATTGCACATTGTTACATAGCACATTGCATTGTACTAAATTTGTACAATGCATCATGGGTAGTGTAAAATAAAGTTTCCACTGTTCATTTTACACTACCTTGACCGATCCACCTTTCTGTCATTTAGCAAATTAAACTTTTTGCCAATAGAAAAATGCAACAATGCCCACTTGATACAGTTGTTAATACAGGACAGGGGAATGTTGACTGGGGCCGGCTGTCAGCTCACTGAGGTCTGTGCTCCTGCCCGTCACAGAGGCGCTCAGGCAGTGCGCAGCTCTGTTTGTGCATGTGTCTGTCTGCAGCGCGTGTAATCAGAGCCAATACGAGAAAGCGTGAGAGAAAAGAGAGAATGAGAGAAACCCTGGCCAAAAGCTGTGAAGACAACCAGAAATAAGGTCTCACCGAGGATGGCAGGCCAGGGGGTTTCCGAATCTTCTTTGGCTGAGTGTCTGCTGAAAGACAAAAGTCAAGTAAAACATCATTTACATATTTGCACATGAACATGGAAGCCCCGTCTACAGGCTCTGAGCACAAAGATATAAAGACTGACTCTGCAACAGTGTTACAAGCAAATGTGCCCTTTTTATTATCTGCTATTGTCTGTACTGTTGGAAATGATACACAGTGAGTGTCGTGATGTGTTTGTGCAAGATCTGTCGGAGGTTGCAGCAAATTAATTGCCCTTGAGGGATCAAAAAAGTTTTCTGAATCTGAATCTGAAATCACAATAAAATCAGAATAAGACGTGATTAAAATAGCTGCAGACGCTTGCACTGAGATCCACCTACCTATGCCACCCTCTGGAGGCCGTCTCCTGGGATTGTTGGTGTACGAGGGGTAGAACTGGGAGCTGGATTTGAGACCAGAGGGAGACATGGCATCTGGGCTTGGTAACGCTATGTCACTGGGAAGGAAACCGGGCTACAAGGAGAAGGCAAATAAAAAACAGCATAATCAGCATTTCAGATACACTATTACAATAATTAATCCATGCAATAAAACGTACCTGACTTGCAAAAGCATATGGTGGCCTCTCACCTTTACCTAAAAATTGTCAATATTAACACTATTAACCATACAAGCAGTCAATGCAGTCCTAATATGTTAAACCTATGACAAGTTGTTTTTTCCCCCAAAGTACAGGGGGAAAATATCACAAGACACCCTCCCCTTTTTTTAATTCGCTCAGCTGCATAAAGCAGCCTGCCAGACAAAACCCTGGGGAAAGTTTCTGCATCAATGCCCCAACATCCCTAACATTTAACGAATGAACACCGACACATACACACAGTTTGCCATGCAGAAAACATTTTTAGGTCAGAAAATTCTATGCTCATAAATCGAGTTGTTTATCATCGTCTGCATTATGTTGGAATAAGCACAAAATGCCCCGATTACAGTTGGTACAGTTATTACGCTCAGAACTTTTCCTCTTCTAATAATACAAATATATAAACCATACCTGGGATGCCAGAGCTGAGGAACGGGGAGGACAAGGCCTCGTGCTCGCTGTAGTGGGATCCTTCTGCATAACCCTGTAAGAATATTATTTCAACATTAAGCTCCGTGTATTTTAAAGCAAACTACTGCATTACAATTCCTTGAGGTGATAGTGTTATTCCAAACACACCTAAAAGGCTCATCGAAAACCTTCTACAGGAACGATGCCAAATAAATCTGCATCAGCTCCGGAGATTCAAACAGACATTCTTAATTATCAACTTGTGGTAATCAAAGCTTCCTGCATCTTTTTCACCCCCTCTTCCTTGTATTTACACAGCCTTGTGCCAAGATGGTTACCGCGAATGTAAAACCGCAATTACCGGTGGGCTTCATCTGAGGTTCTTGGCTAGCAGAGAGCTGGCCAAGTAAACACAGTGAGCCAAGTTTAGGTAGAAAGGAAAATTACTAAAAATCTAATTGCAAATTGTATGAAAAGCAGTTGAGAGGTGATGGTGGTTTTAAGCACGAGTGAACGTAATATTAATTGTGTGTGTGTGTATTTGTATATTACCCGTCCTTGGCTGAAGGAAGGACTGTTCTGTTCAGCTGATCCCCAGGACCCTGAGCCACTGCGCTCGTCTAATGCTGAAAAGAGGAAACATTCAAAAACGTTATTGTAGTTTCCACTGAAGGTCAAGTGAAGGTAAAAGAATGTAAAACAAATTATACAGCTTCTCAGAGGGACCAACAGCAGCAAGTCTTTCCCAGTAACCAAGAAATTACTAGGGTTAAGATGCTCTTTTCTGAGGACTAGCTCAAAAATACCACTAATATTGATCAGAGAGTGGATTCAAGGTTTTATCAGTGATGTGCAATTCTCCAGTGCAGGAATAATTAATGGGAATTATCCCAGAACAGTTTAACATTATGTGTGTTTGTTGAGAGATCTATTATTATGACCAAGTATATGACAATAAACTTTGAAATCTGTCGTTATAAGGTAAAGAAAGGCCCTGAGTGGCACAAAGGAAAAACAGAGCCAAAAGACTAGTGGAGCAGAAAACTCCAAAATACCCCCATCATCCCCTTCTCCCTGTCTTCTGCACTAATGCTATCCAGGCTCTCTGGAGACACAAGGCTTAATTGCATGCTGATTTGCATAATTGTGCATATTAATGTGGCTTCCTTATGAATATTCATATTTAGTCTTTGATTTTGCCTAATTAAAAAATGTGTGTGAGAAAGCAAAAGAGGGCTGGAGCGAGTGGAAGGAGAAGGCGAGGGAAGAGAGTGAGGGGTCTAGGCGAGATCAGCAGCCGGCTGACGACTGAGAATGAGTGATGAGACTAACAGAGCGGTGCAAGCACCTACACATGCTGCGACAGCCGTGATCTATGGAGCCGATGCCAGTGGCATCCATAAGAAGCAAAGGAGGACCTCAAACCATCAAACTCACTCACGGTCAGCATGACCCACTCTAAAGGCCCTGCTGGCTTTACCGCTTTCTTCACTTCACACACAAAAGTCCCATCTATAAACCAGCCTCATCGAGATGATTGGGTAATACGCTTGTACAAGTGAAAGCTCCACACAGCATAACTTTATGTTTACTTGCTCGCTGTAGTTTCTAATACACTGTAAAGGCCCTATTCGGTCAGCGGGGGAGCAGAGGATGGAGTGAAAACATGGCTGTGCAGGAGAAGTCTGACAACATTGTTTCACACTTAGTAGAGTAATTAACTTGGAGCCAATTAAAACAAGGAGCAGAGCTGCTGAGGTGACACTGACACACAGCAAACCCAGGAGAGCCACGCTTTGCCAAAACAGACTATTTTTAAGAGCTAGTGAGTGTAACCACAGGAAGCTAAAATACAATTTTGATAAAAAATTTGTTGTGCACTGTTTGAAAGAAATGTTTGAAAGAAATGTTTGAAAGAAATGTTTGAAAGAAATGTTCTGACATATCAGCTCTGCGTTATAAAATATACGAGCGAGTCTGCATCAAGATTTGTCACTTTGGATCGAAGCCAAAACATAGTGTTTCATCCGTCGTTCACCCAGCCAACCAAACAAAGCAAGGTAACTCTCTCTCTCTCTCCCCCCTCTCTCAAAAAATAAGTAACATTTCTAACACAATTATAAAAAAGCCAAGTCCAGGTGCGAACTATTATTTCCAGTTAAAAATATTCTGAAGGGAAGAGTCTGAAAATCCAGTATTCGCTGCACAACAGCGGTCTCTCATGGCTGAATGTTCTGAAAATATCCAATTTAGCTCAAGAGCAGAGCAGAATCCTTAGAGATGTTCTTATTCAAAGCTTAGTTTCCAACAACAACACAGATTTTCTGTATACAGTGCAGTGGACTGAACAAGCTGCAGTACCACAGAGACCACATGTGAAATTCACAATATTGTTGTGATAGGAGACTTACATTTGTGGGTTTGTTTGTGTGAAGGGACTGGACGCGCTGCCAGCAGCTGCAGAGGTGACAGAGGAGACGCCTGGCTGAGGCTCCACGCACTGTCACTTCTTTAAACATCTCTCCCTCCAACCACACGCCCTTTCCCGCTCACCAACACACGCTCTGGCCACCGAGAAGAGCCAAGGACGCCTAATGCAATTAGCACCCCTCTGAGCACTTTTGTGTTGATGAATAGAGGTGGCCTGGTAGGCCACTAGGCAGCTCACTACAGTTCCCGCGCTGCAGGCTCTTAGAATATACAAGCGGCACATGTGACGTCAGAGGCGGCACTGATCTGTTTTGGACATCATTCTAAACAGACACTACTTTCTAAATCACATGCCCAATGTGCCGTCTCTGATGCGCCGGACGAGTGGTGGTAAACAAGGTATAAAATGCATTATATAACTTTATTATTTATTACTAACATGATTAATAATTCAGGAAAAGAAACATCAAGTAGTAAAGCGACAATATTTTTCAGCTAAAGGTGAGGCTTAGTTGAATCATGTGAATTGAAAGACTGACAAGGAGAATATTAATGGCAGTTTAAAGCAAAGATTGTCATTAAAAAGAGTGGAAACTACCTTTGTGATGGGACAAATAAACATGACTGCACATGCTACACACATGCAGCTAACCTGGCTGAGATCAGAGTGACACTTCTGTCAGGACAGACAGGAGTGTGTCACACTCATTTGGTGATTTTCCTGCTGTGCACTGGAGTCCAGTTAAAATGAGCTCAGGCCGGCGCGGCAGTAAGCTGTGAGTGATGCAGTCATTGTGACAGCTTCAAGTATCACATTAAAATGGGTGTCAATGACCCGGGCCACACTTTTGGACATGAGGAGGGGCAGAGGAATTAACTCCTCACTGCTTGGTAATTGCCTGCTGTAATAGAAACAAACAGGATTCGGCCTTCCCCTGGCTGATCCCTCTATTCACTGAATGCTCTCTTCCACTTTGACCACTCGCGGCATGCTGGGCTGGTTTAAGAGGCTCTGAGCGGTGGGTGAGGGACATTGTCTCAAACTCCAGCCATTTCCTGCAGATCAGTGGGGGTAAGAGCCCAGTGCAGTGTGGGGGGAGGAGTGTTTTACAATTCAGGGTGGGGGAGTTGTTTCAAGTCCATAAGCCCTCTTTTGCCTTTGTTCCTTAGTGGCCAAGTTCTCACTCTGGGGAGCACGGAGTGCGACTCGATTTCACACACCAGGTTGGCAGGGTGACAGGAATGAAAGTAACGCAGCTAATAACATTCAGGAAGAGGGAAGAGCTCCCTCAAAGGCCTAAAGGTGCACAGAGTGGTTAACTTGTAGCTGTTACTTAGCACTCGAACCACCAGAGCAAAGAATGAGGTGAGATAATCAGGTAGCTGTCAAAACACAGCTCAGAACATTTTGATTTCAAGCCCCATGTCACTTCATCTACTGTGCACACGATCAAAGCAAAAACAACAACATACAGATGGATGATTTTATATGTCATCGCATCAAGCAACATCTTTTAGTGAGGAGTAAAAGTGTGATTGCTATTTGAATGTTGCAGCTTTATTCTACAGCTTTAGAAACGAGGAATAGTAGTTTTGAGACATTTTCAGAGGAATAAAACAGGCTCCTAAAATAAATAAAAATACAAAACATACCTGATCCACCAAACTGACTGCTGGCAAGAGTCATTGGCCTGTTCTTTCCGTTGGCAACTGGTGGGGCAAACATCTAAGAGACAAAAAACACACACACCATAAATAAAATTGTAGCAGCCACAAAAAGGATATAAAGGCAACATATAACATGCAACACAGATATGTGCCAACAAAAGAACATAATGTTGTCCACCAACTACAACAAAATTTGCTATAATGACTGACAAATACCACCAATGCTTTGTCTATAATTGTGTTATTTCTCCAACTGAAGTCAAAATGAAAAACCATTTTGGAAGTGGGACACGACCAACAACACAATCTGCAACACAGTTAAGTAGAAAGATATCTGTCCAATAGCTGAACCTCGCACCAGCGTTCCTTCTATGAGATTGGTCTTTATTGTCCACACTGACACTTTTCTGACCAGCAAATAAACAAAGGGAAAAGATACAGTGCATTCAGTGCTTTACTGTTTGAGCAGTTATCAATGTTAAATTTAGGATGAACATCTGCTGATGGAAATTGGCAGCAGATCAATCTGACTGAGCATTTCTAACACAAACCCCAGTGTCTAATGAAGACCGCCCACAAGCTCCGCCACAACAAGAACCATTTACCCGAGATTCAGACTATAGAGCTCGAAGGCCAATATTCAGCTTAAGCAGAGCTTCAGTCTTTAACTGGGGTCCAGCATAAGAGTTACAGTGTTTTACCCATGTAACAATCACACTGGAGTAAACAATGTTGCAGTTTAAAACAAAATGTATGTAAATGTACTAATTCAGAGATTTCAAAATGAAAAAGAAGAAAAAGAAAATCAACCTAACAATCTTGTCAGCAGCAAATTATGCAGAGTAAAAGAAAGCCATTTCCAATTGTGTATTTGACCATAAATATAGTTTGTGTTCGTCTTCATTGCTTTGTTATTGTATGGCCTTTATGTTCATTTGAAGAAAGATAAATTTTAACCTTCATCTAAGGTTAGCACAATCACCAAAGTGCAGCTACAAGAACGAAGGCCAAAAATAACACAATGAAAACGAATGACACTGGTTGTGCCCCTTGACTCCCCCTCTCCCCTTTAGCCCCATTTTTGCCCACCTATCACCTCCCAATCTCCACAATCTTTGTCCCAATCTTACCGCGCTGAAATCCAGGAGGTCGCTTAGTTCCTTGTCTGTTCCAACTGCAGCCATTCTTTGCTGCTGCTCGCTCATAACCCTTAGCCTCTAATAAACCCTAGGAGAGAAAATGTGCGTACAGGCTTTAGTGGCTTTGACAAGAGCAAAAGTGGTACAAGCAGCAAGTAATGTTTAAAATCAGTCTGGCAGATTTTTTTTTAATAGATTAAACAAATACAAATCGTAAAATTTAAGTTTTTATTTGTGTTGTTGATAGCACAGACTCTGGCAAAACAAAGTGTGGGTCAATGCATTAGGCCTTGTCCCACCCCAAACACTTAAAATTGTCAGTGACTCAAGCTGGAGGAGGGGAAGACACAACCATGAAATAAGCATGCGCTTTTAAATGATCACCTGTAACATTGTTCTTGATTTTACACAAGAAATTTCGCTTCATTGATATAGAAAAGAAAATGCAATACTTTAATGATAATGGACGTAACTGGGACTATTGTTAGCCGCAGGAAATGAGGGTGAAAGGCTAATGACTGTGTGTAACATGTCATTAACAAATTACCATATGTCAACTCCAAAAGTCCTTGTCAAATGACAGTGAGAATGAACACGGATTTACCCTGTGTTTTGCATTCCAGCGTGGGCCTAGGGCGCTGAGAGCTGCCTCTCCAGAACTCACAGGAAACGACGATGAGGAGGAACAGAGGCACTCGGACACCAACAGGTGGTGTACTTTTACAGCCTCTTTGAAATATACTAGACAGCAACCAATATTATTAACAACATACTATAATCTGCAGTGTGCAGTTTATAAAATAAAATGGCCTGAATCACTAAACGTAAACATTTTCCACCTCAAAGGCTTTTGTCAAGTCACTTCCTTGGACAAACTAAGGGGAACAGTTGTCAATCAAACAATTAAACACACATACAAAATAACTTATCCTCTTGTCCACAGCATGTGAGGTGTAGCATAACAAAATGGCATCTCCAGCTTCTGGTGGATCAATATTTGAGGCCAGCAGATTTGGGGTCTTTATGTGACCAAACACCAGCAGAAAATAACAGGCTAACCACTAAGGGCTCCAACTTCTACTTTAACTTTTGTAACAACAAAAACTGAAAAAGTATCAGAGGCAAAGGATGTTTGTGCAGTTGTTCATGTATTATAATAAAAGAATAGGCCTAAGAGGCCTCTTCTGTGAGGTGGTCTCTCATAACACTTTAGGTCATTAGTGTGGCAGCCTCCACAAAAACTGGACTTTTAGAATTGCAATTGAAATAATACAGAAAGCTAATAATATGTAACAAACTGCTGCTAAATAAATTCATTGCAATAGGCATTAGGCTATTTGACGACGCTGGCAAAGCCAAATATGCTGCTTATAACCATTTGTGTTTATGCCCTGGCCCATTTACAGTTAGGTCTGAAGTGAAATCAACAAATGCGCAAAACTGGAGCATTGCGATTTAGGACAAAGCAGAAAAGTTCGTGCAACTGTCCTTTCTACACATGTTGGGGTTCAGATCGTGCATTTTGAGTTCAGTGGAAAAGATGGTGGGGTGGGAGCAAGAGGAATTTCCTGCCAAATGTGCAATAAAATTAAGTCTAGCTGGTGGCCAGACACATCCATAAAGGGATGTTTAAAGGCCACAGTCGTGTTTATTGAAAGTTTGTTTCCCCCTCAATAGCATGCTAAGCTACATGTAGCCAAGACCCACAACACTAACTACAACCAAAATGCGACACTTGCGACGATATTTTACGTTTTACACAACATGCAACACAAACAACTGAGATACACGGTACAAGCGAATGTACTGGGTTGGGAATGGGTAAAACATATTATTGGGGTGTTCGCAGAACAAAGGAGTAATTTCCTCCGTGGTCGATGAGCGGAGACCATCACACACTTGGCTCGCCACCTCAATCCAGACAAAAACTTAATACGTCCCCCGCTTTGACCACACATTCCCCAAAACTTTTCAAAAAACGCAGGCAAATCACCCCGCAGAGTATTTGCGCAACAACACAAACATGTCGAGTTAAAGAACGCAGTTTACCTCAGTCCAAACGTGTGGTATCCAACAATAAAAAGAAAAACCAAGTCTCCAATCGGGAAAAACATAAAACTTGAAGAGAATTTCGACCTCAGTGCCTGAAACGCATTGAGGCACAGTGGACGTCTTCCTTTTGTCCCGGTAAACCCGCTGTTCACGCTGCGCCCACGTGTTTGCTTCAGTGTAACAAGTCTATGTGCAAACAAATCTATTATAGTAACTAATCTCACGTCTTCTCTTTTGTTGTTACAACTGAGATGATTTCATTCTTCTCGTAGACATCTTCACCACCTCCGTCCACATTGTCAGACGCAACAACGTATCCCTCCGCCCAAAGTGAGGGCCTCAACGCCAGCGGTATCCGATTTCAAACGCCTTTGAGAGATTGTCCGGATCGACAAAGAACAGAATGCCGTGGGTATGTGTTGCAGTTGTTTATGCGACGAAAGGACCTAAATGTGGGGGTACGCTTTGTTAAAGGCAAAGAAAATCCTTAAAATGCAAGCGCGCGTCGAGCACTATGTTCTTCCGCGGAAGCCTATCGTAAGAAAGTTACCTGCGATTACACAGCAGCAGCTCGACGAGATGGCACGATAAATGCGAACGAGTACAGCCAATAGCAAAGCATGCCCGGCTAGTGGACAGCGCCAAGGCCCAATAAATACGTGCAAATGGCTTCAATTCCCGCCTTCTTCTTGACGCTCACTTTCCCTGTGTATTCGGGGAGGCTGGCTGAGGGGCTCCGACATGCCCGCTGACATCATTTTATTCTTTTGGTTGCAGGGCACGCTCCTTTCCTTTCATGTTCCACGAATGACAACAGCAGGCTGCACTACAACAGTTGTGGCTGTGGTGTAGAGACCAAACTAATTGCATCGTGTGGGTGCCTAGATCTCGTTCAACGGATGCTACTTTGGATGCTTTGGGAGTTTTCTTCTTCTTCTTTGTTTTTGTAGTAGTAGTAGTAGTTGTTGTTGTTGTTGTTGTTGTTGTTGTTTACTTTACTGGCTGCATAAATACTACCAAGTGTCTATTTACTTTAACAATTCTAGACAAAATAAGGCATTTATTGCACAATTATTATTATTTTTTCCAGTTGTGGCCCTTTTTTCCTTTTTGCTTTTTTTTAAGGTGCTGGCAACCATCAGATCAACAGACCCTGCTCCAGAGTGAATGGAGAGGGGAAGCTATAGGGCTCTTATGTAGTCCTCTTTGAGTGTTGCAGAAGAAATCTCTATCACAAAAAGAGTACACTGCGTTAGACACGTGCCAAACATAGCCTAGGTTATCGCATTAGAGTTCACATAAATGTTCCCATTGACTTAACAAAAAGCTGTGATCTTGACCTATAAACAATAGTCTATATATTGTCTACAGGTGCATTGTTGGCCACAAAGCAATTACATTAAAAGTTACCCTTAGAATTTGCTGGTCCTCAAAGACACAATAATCTCCATAGAAGTGCATGTAGGTGTTAGAGCTGTTGTTTTAACCTGAGGGAAAAGCTTGTCAAAGAAAAGGAAGATCCAATGACCTCTCTATGTTTCCAACTACAAAATAATTGAGCACAGATTCTTTTTTTTTTAATATCCACTACTAAATAAATGTACAATATATACATTAGCCACCATACAATTATGGTGAATGTCTATAATCCATACTTGAAAGACATATGGGACCTATTGTCTCACACTTCACTGCTCTATAGGCTGATATCATCATGCACTGACCTGACCAACTGAACAACACATAAGTATAAAATAATTCTAAATAAACTTTTAGCCATCACCCTATTGTTGTTCTCTCATCCCTGGAGTTATTCTCTTTCATTTATTCATATTTGAGTTGTAGGCCTAAATCTTTCTCTCTTTTGTCACAACAGCACAAAACGTCCCTACCTGCTGACGTCATGAGGTTGTTGTTTGTTCTTTTTTAAGTCCAGATATCTTCATTTGAAGCATTTGATCCTTTCAGCGCACAATGCCCGGGATCCATCTCCAGATCTTCTGCCAGGATTTTGAGCAGGGCGCAGAGCCATTACGCTAGTAAAGTTGATTTTTAGGACCCTCTTGATAGCATTAGTATTCACCCACTACTGTGCCATTTGATACATTATAACATATATGTCCAATGCTAACGTGTCAAAAACCTTCAGCTACTTTCTGAACAATGACACAAAGCTCGCTCCAAACAACTAACTTTAATACTGACTCCAAAGCCACTCTTTGTGGTGTTAAAGCTTAAACGCCACATCCTGAAGAGCTGGGTCTGAGGGTTTGCGACTGCGAAGTTACCTATGGGATGGGGGATTTGCTGTCAATAGGACATATAGGTAAATAATCCATTGGGTGTCCCCCTGGGTAAAAGAAAAGCCTCTGCACAGAACATTAATTAGTCTCACTCACGGACTGTCTTAGGAATGTAATGGGGTTAGAGCAGGGAAGCTGCACACACGGGCCATAAATACCAACACAAACACATCGAAATGTACATTACAAAATAATTTTACTTACTATTTTTACTCATCATATTGTGCAAAACCTGAGACAGAAAAATGTGTCTCTGCTATGTCTAATAAATGCAGTTTTCTTGTATTTCTTCACCAAAAATCAGACAAATGGTTCAGATCCAGATCACAGTGGTTTACAGACTTACTTACTGATTACTCTTTATGGATCAAAAACAAACGTTTTCTAATCTTAATCATTACACGTTTTTTTTCAAGGTTTTTTTCTCTGAACTAGAAAGAGTCGTTTTGTTCCCTTCACCATCGCGAGCGGGCCAGTGACTTGACATCTGTATTTAAAGTAGAGCCTACTTATTGTCGTTAATATATTAGTCATTGATCAAACATTAACATCATTCTTTTCCCAACATTGCTGGTTTTCAGACATAGCTGCAAAGGAACGTATGTATCAAAAGAAAAAAATTAAACAGGTGGAAACATCTGTCAGGGAAAACGATAATTTTAGACACAAAAAAATCCCTCATATTCTCACTTTTTCCAGAAGACGTTAAGCTTCGGGTAAGAATGCTGTTGTCAGTATTAGCAATGAGGCTTGTAAGCCCTCCAAGTAGTTTGTAGTAACAGCTGGGTCTGACATGGAGTGCATGTACAAGGGCAGCCAGGCTGAAGAGACGGAGGGAGGGACGGGAGAAAAAGAATAAAAACACACTATACTTCAGCCGCCACACACTGAGTGCATCTAACGGACACAAAAGCCTAAACTGTTATGCAAATCAGTTGTGCAACAGTAAGCTGAAAAGAAAGTACAATAGACATTATTTTGTAATTGAAGTCATGTTCCAGTTACACCACTTTTTGACACAGTAAAGGCGTATTCAGAATGGACATTTGTCACATTGATTTTTCACTGTACCCTCCATTTTGCCTTGTTTGAAATAAGAATTTGCAAGAACAAAGGACAGCGGCCTTCTGGAGCAGAGCGAGCTGTTAGGATAAAAAGATGTTGCTTTGCAGTATAACTCTGGGTAATGCGCCACATGGTAACCTCTAAACCTACTGCATCATTATTCTGCCTGGACAAAACAAAAACAACTAACCATGTCATGTATAATGTGGACATACGTTCACATCACAATGGACATGGGTGTAGAGCTGGGAGGGACACTGTCGCACATGCCCTCAGTGGTTCCTTCGAGCCATTCCCAGCTCCATATCTGTAATTAACGACAGATGCACATAGAAAATTAGCATATGTTTGGCACATTGGTGCTAATCGGTCATATTTGTGCATATTAATGAAATATCTATTTATGTACACACACTTGGGTTACATAAATGTATGTAGACATACATTCACATAGAAAGCAGCCGTGTCAGTGTGAAATAATGTCTGCACAGGAAAAATTTGTGAAATATATAATTATTGTAATAATTAATTATTTGATACAACAAATATGCAAAACACAATGACACTATATTAATCTAAATGGCCTTTTATCAACCACAAAGAAAATAGTAGGACGTGAGTAAAATGCAGTTACACACGTAGTCATTATTGTCCTAGAATCTAATCTGAAACAACATATTAGTCTTTTATCTGATGACGTATTTTTCATTTACTTTTTATGGTGCTCAATTTTGGCCTTTAAACTTCAAGTTTAGGCTTAATATCAGTAGATGAACTTGATAGATTAATAGCAAGCTTTTCTCTCTGATGACACAATGCAATTTTTACCCACGTGGATTAAATGATTTTGCAAACATGGCTCTAGCGGAATGTAATTTACATTTCTTATAATAAAAAGTGGAAAAATAGGATGAGGTTGCAAAACATTTCTTTTCTTTCTTATTTCAGTCTTCTCTCAAAATGGTAATGCTCGTGGATAAAAAAAAGTGCACGGTGAAGGAAATCTCTCATGTACAGTGTATGATTAGTCAGTTTATATTTGACACATACACTGGTCTATATTGTTTTTTTATTTATTAAACATGATGAGATTACACCGCTTTGCCAGACACATCGTAGATTTATTTTTCATTGAAATGTCTGTAATTGCTTTTAAGAGCTTTTTTGTTGTTGTCTTTTTACAGTGCTTTAACCATTTATAATTTTATGGTTGGTAATTACAGGGTAAACCTGTTTTGCGAACTGTATTAAATCTATTATTTCTATAATTGTAACCCAATTAACTGTGCTCTGTAAAAGTGTTCCATTAGTGCCATAGCTACCTGTCTCTACACTGTCACATGCTATACATACATATTTAGCACTCAATGGCATCCTCTTCTGCTCGTGTGAAACCAGCCATGCACGCGTAAGCTGCATCACTGGGTTATATCACAGCGCACACATACTACACAGGATGATTTGGCCGTAAAGACACACCGTGATCATGGTTGAGGCAAGCTGCTCACCTCGCTCCATACTGCGCCCCACACAGCCTGTAATAGTAGAGGCTTAGGTTTAGGTGGGGGAAGGGCAGAGGTGCACACAGGTTTCTGATCAGACAAGAGAGAGAAGAAGTAGAAGAAGAAGAAAAAAGAAAACTAGGCCAAGACCAAAAAGAATCCCCCCTTCCTCACTTGACTCCCCCTAAACACTTCCGTTCACAGCTGCAAAGGCAAATGCCTGAATGTTATCAACGGCGAAGTAACAAAGTGATTTTGGCCAACACAACACATGTATTTGGAGGTTTCTCATAGTCGAGCTATGATTCATGCTTCCTTGCCCCTTTGGAAGCTGTCCTCCAATGAGAGTCAGAGACTGGGGGTAGGAGGGGATAGATTGATAGTGTTGGCCGAGTGCCCATGCTCCGAGTCTATCTATGCTGAAGGGGAGGAGACAGGAGTGGATCTATGTGTTGTACTTTCTGTGCTTGTGATAAACTCCAAGCATTCACCCCCCATTACAGCTGGCCTGGCATAAAACACACAACATGCACCGAGTCCAGACAAAGTGCTGTGAGAAGGCAACAATGAACAACTTTATAAGCAAAACTTAGGAATAATAATTTCAGACAATACAAACGTTTACCTTAGACTTAGACAGAAAACATTACATTACAATGTTCTTCTGAATTAAGGCAGGCCAAAGGGGTTTAGGCTCTTGTTGACACTTACTATGCCGAACCATTATAACATAAAAAAAGGGATTCTCTTTTTTAAATAAAAAATATAAAGTAAGGTTAGATTGTTGCGTGTGTGCATGCTATGACTCAATAGCAATGTAGCATCTGAGAAAATAATCACAAACTGTTCCGTGACAGTTTTCTTTACAGTGCAGTAATAGCATAGTAATAAGCTTTCAATAGCATGGGAAATAGGGGTAATTGTAATGTATTTTGCAGCCCTGTTTGCATTTTATTACCAACAAAATGCTAATCATGTTTCTGGGCATTTACAGTGTATTCACGGTTAGAGTTACGGTGATCAGCTTACAATGAAATAAAGTAGAATGACGTGTGTGACCGTTGACCTGAATAATATGCTATTACCATGGTCTGTGCTATGAGTTATAACATGCCAGATAGTTATTCTATACAGAAGTACATTTGCACCACTCATTTCAATGTGTGTGGCATTATTAATAGAAGATGTAGTTAACGTCTTACATTGAGACTCATAAAAAACTAAAAAGTTGTGACTCAGTGTGATTACAAACATACCACAAAGTATGTCATTGAAAACTCCCTGGGATATTCTTTGGACATAAAGCTGGGACTGAATGCCATGAAGAAGTGATGTAATCCTACAAAATCTCCTTCCACCAAATGAAGAGAAAGCTGACAATAATAGTGTGAATTCTTTAACAGTAAACCATGGAAATGTCCACAAGGTTATGCAATAATTGGGAAGAGGAGCAATTGTTTTGGATCAAGCCAGGACAGCGTATCTGCATGTGAACAACTCTCAAAAGAGAAAAGTTAAAGAGGCACCATTAATCAAGCCATGCTAACTTTACACATCCTCAAAATGAGAGGATTGGATGAAAATAGAGTGCTTTCCCTCTCATCTCTAACTGTAATTCTCACAGAGTGCAAAAGAAAATGAGTTTGAGGGATTGTTCATGACATTAATCCTCCCAAACACTACAGTTTGAGACAGGATCCAATTTAGACAGACAAGCACGACGCAAATCAACAATCTATTTACAAAAGGAAAAACTAAATCAACATCGCTTTTGGCTTTTGTCTACTCTCATTTCACAATGGCTTTTGTGGATGGCGTTCTTCCTCTGTTCTTTCTCAGGGTGGTTTTATGGGATCCCTCCCTGCCATCTTGTATTCCCATTATTGTGCATTTGTATGGGTGCCCCTGTTCTGCCAACCACGCTTCAGGTACAGTGAACAGAGTCACGGCTTCCTGTTTACAAAACTGGGCACCTGAGAAGTCCATCTCAGAGGCCTTTGATGGACATAGATGTGAAGAATGGAAAGGTGTGTACACTTTTAGAGCCAGCAATGTCAAAGATATAATCAACTAAATCTCCAAATCAGAAAATAACTCTGTGCCGTTTTATTAAAGTGAGGGCTTGCACACACACAAAACAGAAAAAAAAAAAAATCATATGATAACAATCAGATCAGGAGCTGAACTGCCTCTAAATCAATTGAAGTAGGCATGTCAGGGCTGCCCAGGACAGGAGGGGAGAGCAGATAGATGTGGGGCTGTGTGGGGGAGGGAGAGATTGTTGGTGTCGTGGGAGCACTGCAACAACAATAACAGCAGTGTGTGCATGTGTGTTTGTGAGACTGACACAGTGAATGAGCGGCACTGGAAGTGGGGATGTGTTATGGCTCACACAAGTGATGAAATGACATCTCCTTTACTTCAGCACACAGCTGCTATTGCAGCAAAGAACACACTGTTAAGATATCTGACCTTCTATTTTCTCTGCAGCTCCTGGTCAGAAGTGTCTGCCTGCCTGTCATGTCCTCCTCTAATTAGCTAAACCTTCACAATGACCACACTGTGTCCAACACAGACACATATCTGTCTGTTGACAGCAACCTCCACACCGATCTGCATCACATTCACATGCAGGGAATAAGCTCAATACAGAGACTCATTTACAAAAAAACAAAACTATTTGATTTTGTTTTTAACCTTCGACAACTCTGTGTGTGAATGACTCTTGTTTCTACATAAAGGACATAAATGAATGTTTCAGTAACGCACACACACAGGAGAGAGTACAGGTAATGTTCACTTAGTAGAATATTTGGATAAAGATTCTCTTTTTGTTGTTTTCCAAATTTCTTTCATCTTTTTCTCCTCCCCTCCCCCTTTCTTTGCAGATTAGAATTCATTAGCAATCAAAGAGCCTCCAGAGAGCTCCAGCTCTTAATTACCTTCTCATTTGCATTTTGCATATTAATGACTGCAGGGTTTTGGTTAGGTTTTTGCCGCAGTGGTTTAAAGGCACCTCAGTCCCTGTTCTCCGGGGAGAAGCAGAGATGGCCGCAGGCGAGGCTCCAAGCCTGGCCGCTCCTCCTCTCTCCTCCCTGAGCTGGACGCTGCCAGGGGACAAGAGGAGCGGGGGCAGTTGGCCAGGGGCATCTGAAGCGCTCAGTGAGCTCGGGGGGCTGCAGGGAGCACAGGTGAGAGGTCAATGTCCCTTATCAACATAAGAAAGAACACATGTCTCCAGTGCTGCCTAATTATTGTCATATTGAGCAGTTTAGGCACCTGATCGGGACAAAATGCACCCCAGGAGGAGCTGAAATCTATACTGCAGAGACACCTCACGTGGGTTTACTGAGGACGAAGCTAGTTTAGATGAAACTCATGTCCCAGTGTACGCAGAGGAAGGGGTCTTTTTATATCCCTTGAGAAAGGTGTGCGTGAGTGAGATGGAGCCTATTGTGTGGTTTGTTTTACGTTCAAGCAGCCTGTGTTCTTGTGAGTAACACACTCATTTATTGCGCAGCTCCATGTGTGTGCAATATAGTACATATAGACACTTACACCTACATGTAAACTGTGCGTTTTGCAGTATAGCACTTGTGTGTACATTTGGGCACATACTGAGAAGTGAATAATTCCTCGGGAGACGGCAGACAACAGCTCCCAGGCATGTTGTAGCCCCTGAAGGGTTGCTGTTCCTCTTATCCAATATGTTTTGACTGCAACAGGGGTGTCTGAACATGGAAAATAACAGCTATCCCACTGCGTTTTAGACACCACAAACACAACAATTAATGATTTGGAGCCTGAAGACATCTGCCCAACTGGTTCCCCATAATAGAATACCTTTTCACAGAGGTTCCAAAATCACAGCATTTGATTTTTTGTTTTTGTTTGTAGGATTCACATGCTTTAGGATCAATTTTGCAATGATTTTATTCCTCCCATTAGGGTAGCCCTGTCAATTTGATAGAATTAGTTTTCTTTGCTTTTAAATGTTTATAAATAAATCAAAAGTTAGATAATTGTGTGTATTTTATATTTGATGATTTTATCCCAGATAAGCTTACATGTTTTAAATGTGAAGTTTAAACCACCATGCCAAAGAGTCAAAGATACAAGTGCAAAAATATTAATATAATATTAGAACATTATTATCACAGCATGGTAATCACAGCCTACTTGATAACATATTTAAAGTTACAGTTATGACCAGTCAGATGATCTGCGCTGATTTCTCACCACATGTCCGTGTGTTTGTTGGGCTAGACTTTTGGAAGGCTGTAGTTGATATTGATAATAAATCACTTTTGTAATCTGTTGTAATCTAAAGAAGAAGAACAAAGAAAACATGATACTGCTGCATTCAACATTATACATTTGTGTCTCATGGTGGATCCCTGAAAGCATCCTGCTCAGAGTGGGCTTAAGTCGACTTAACTGCCATTAGTGAAGCTTTATAACGGCGTGTACGCGTGTGCGTGCGCACGGCGCGTGGGTGTGTGCGCGTGTGTGTAGAGGGGTCCGGGACTGCAGCGCTGTGTGGGCTGTTGGGGTGGGGTTAATGAGCTGTTCGGTGACCTCTGTCACCCCGAAGGATCGCCTCAGGGAGGGATAGAGACAAACAGGAAGACCGGGTGACAACAGGCTTGTGGTTTGTTGTCACCCATCCTCGATCTACCTGTGTATGCAAGGAAAAGTAAAAAAAAACCCAAATAACATCAATACGACATGAAATTACACGTCAGGGAGGCATATTATAGTCTATATTATAGACTATAAATTTAAGTAGTTATTTTGTCTTCTTTTTTCTAACAAAACAACACACTTAAATTATGTTTATTTATAAATTCCAATATTGGCCATAATAACATCATTAATGATCACAAAATGAAACAGCTATTTAAAAATATTTAAATAATTACAGGAAAACACACACACACACACACACACACACACACACACACACACACACACACACACACACACACACACACACACTGATGTGTGGCCAAACCATTGGTATAACCGGGCTAAACCTTCTGTTAAAGTGATCAAAACAGGGAGTATACTGCCACCTCCTGGCAGCTCTTTGGAATTGAACAAATATAAGTTAGCAAGGGTAACTGTGTGTTTCAAGACTTCTTGAATATGATACAAATTAGAGTGGCAACAAGGATAAAATAGTCATCTAAATTACATTAATGGGAGATGCATCTATTACCTTGAAAAGTCAAAGCAAAGGTTCTCAAACTGTGGTCCAGGTACCAGTGGTAGTACATGGTCTGCTTTAGGTGGTACTCAGGCTCCTGTGCAGCTTTGATTTGATTTTTTTTAGGAACTTCACTTGCAGAGGAAGTGCCAATAAAAACAGCACATGCACAGACACACAACACCACAATCAACATGTGCTATAATAAATACATTTAAAACATTATTAGTCCTAACTACTTTATTCATGGTTTAGTCATATTATAGACCTAATTCAACCCTGTTATGCCTGGCAAAGTAAAGTCAGATCTTTAATTCTAGTAGTGCTCAGAGAATCTAATATGTTTGGTCTCTGGTCAAATTTGTAAACCCTAAATTCAGATTAAGATCAAGTTAAATGATCATCAACTTTTTCGACTATTATTGTTACACTGATTGAGCATACTTATAGATTTGCCCCTAGTGTTTTCATTGATGTTTCATCTGTGCTTTGACCCTTTTTGACCCTGTGCACCATTTGGCTGTTGTAATGCGCTATACCAATAACTGATTGTGTTGATATGTGTGTATGCTGTATAAAAGCATAACTTTTTTTCTAAAATAATAGTAACACTGCATTCGTGTTATAGCATCAAGGGTTTAAGTGTGTCACAACTTTGATTCTCTATGTGGGATTTACAAGTGGTAGAAGTGACAATAAAGCAAATTGAACTGAATTTTAGACCATAGTGAACTGATGCCTATATCATCAGCTGTATATTGAAGAAACATTTGAACATATAATAAACACTGTCCATATGTTTTTACAACCATTGTTTTTAATAGAAAGATTTCATATTCTTTAAACCAGACAACCAGATGCCAGACATGTTTGAATATATTAAAAAAGAAAAACAGAACAAAATGACACAAAATGGAATTATATGGTTTAGACAGCGGATTTAGTGGTCGCGTATACAAGTCCTTTTTGTTGCCAAAAAGTGCAAATTCTCCCAAATCTCCTTTAGTCCCTGCAGCTTTCAACATGTATGATCTGACAGAATTGTTAGTGGGAAATATTACCAGAGCGGGGTAGTTTAAAAATGTTTAGAAAGTCCGCACTGCGCTGTAGATTGTGAGTGCCAACCGTATTCTTACACTTTATACCTCGATGTAATTCACCTAAGAGTTACTTAATGTTACTACCATTTACAAAAGTACAAGGTTTGACATAACCTTTTAAAAATCACAAATTTAAATAAGACGTACAGTATAGTACAGTAAGTTCAGGTAGTATCCATACCACCTTATTTATTCCCATGTAATCTTTAATCTGATACAAAAAAAATTCAAATATATAACCCTTTAAAAGGGTTATATAGGCTGTACCTTTCTCCATCATGAGTAAAGAATTTACCACCAAACTGAACTTATTGTACAAGAGCCCAATCGTGTCACGTTAAAAGTTGTGTTGATAGTTTTCCAAAGCATTTTAACTTTCTGTTTTTAGTGCAGTATTGTAGGGCAATTAGAGTATTTTTTTTAACCAAGGAATGGTATGAGTATCAGACAGGTACATAGTAAAAGAAAGAACATTTAAAGAGGTCTGAAAAGTTTCTTACCTATCCATAGTATCATGTCTGTCTCCCATACATTTGGCTTCTAAATCTGCATGGATCCTAGACCCAACCTTTTAGTACAGGGCGTTATTGCAGACAAGGATACTCTGCAGTGCATACACACACTGCATGATTAACAGTCAGCTCAGATAGCCTTCTCAGAAAGCTTTGCAAATGTTTTACAGGTTTATTATTCAAGACAAAAGGAGTCTCTCAATATAAGATTAAACAGCCTTCCTCTGACTAGATTAGAAGTGTTAGGAGACCCACCGCAGAGTGGATATGCGTCACAATTCATAAAGGTGACTATTTCTTTGAGTCCAAATAATGTGGCAGCATCAGTCACCTTCATACAGACTCCACATATTCAAGTTTCTTACAAATCTAAACTTTTTTTTTCTTTTGCATTTAAATAATTTGCAGTTAGATAATGTTTACAAGAACAACAAAAACAAAACAATAGTGATAACCTTTAAATAAAAGCATACAATATTCAGGATGGCCTTTGACAAAGTGCTTTTAGTTACAATCGCAGAAGCTGAAAAAGGCAGTTGGACAGCGATACACTGGGCCTTTTGAAGTGTCTATATGAGCGGTTCTCACACAGATGCAGAATGAGCAGGGCAGACGTATACGGCCTACATGAACGCATCGAATGTGTCTGCAGCCTCCAGCTCACCTGCCAACACGACAAACTGGGGATCACAGTATGAAGCTATGGAATGTTTCCTAATGAGTGTAGGTGACTGCATACTGAAACGGACGCCTTTCCTCTATATTCTTTCTCCTGTCGATTCACTGGCTGGCCTGTGATTCCAGATCAAAGAGGCCACAGAACTACAAATCCAGAGAGAGAAGTGGCGGGAAATAAAGTCTGTGCTTTTCTAACTACGGCTTTTGAAATTTGACTTTTACAGGATTCTCCAGTGGCATCCTTCCTCCCAGCAAACATTTCTCTAAAAATCAATAGAGAAATATGCGGATCACAGCCACTGGATAATAATATAGCTTTAACTTGATGAGGGAAATGATGAGTTAAATATATTTGTGAACAAGAAAGGCATAAACTTGGGGCATCGAGGCAAACACTGAGCAGACATCAAATCAAATGCATAGCAGTGTCTTTTCCACCTGAGAATTACATGGAAACAAAAGAGATCCATGTGGAGATCTCCTGTGTTTTACATTTGTTATCAAATGTATGACCCCCCAAACACAAAACACATGTTGGTCAGTAAACAGTTGGTCACCAGCTCTGTCTTTAGTCATCCCTGAAATGTACAGCCTATAGCCCCAAAATCTAATCTCTAGATGTGCCAACCTTTGCATCCCAGAGACAGAGAGACTCCAAGAGCAAACTGCCCCCACTTGGCAGAATGTGGCCAACAGACAGCTGCCGGCCCTCTGAAGGACCCAGGGCAGCCTGTGCGAGTGCCAGAGCCATGCTGTGCATAGTGCCGTCCTGCATATGCTACACTCATCTTGCTGTGCATCTCAAGCTCAATGGAAAACACACAAAAACACAGTATCAGGTGTCCTGCAAGAGCTAAGCTAAGACTCCCGGTTTTGTCACCATGCACCAAAGCTCTGTGACTTGGTGGTGGTTAATTTCAGTTATCACTGTCTGCTGCTGCCAGTTGTTCTTGTTTCGTGGCCTTAAAGATAGATTCATAAAGTGTTGATAAGAGCATTAGAAACCAAACACCAAGGTCAATTAAAAAACAACATCATATACAATAAAGTTCGAGACATTCTGTGTAGCTGTGTCAAAGCAACCTTGGTCTGGGGCTGAGGCATTTGTGGAGCCACAAAGGCGACAGACTGTGGCTGCTCATTAATGTTTCCAAAGTAAAGCTTTATAGACTTAAACAATGTCAGCGCTGAGCCAAACCTGTTCTTATTATTCCATTTCAATCAATGACCTATGGTACAAATATTGGACAAAATGTGTAGTTTTGTGAGTAAGGCACACAGCAGCCTTTAATGTTGCAGCTTCCATTTGTGGGAGGGAGCCTCAGCCCCACACTGCACAATAGCACAGTCTGTATCAATACAAACACCAGCTTAAAGCTGCTAAGAGACATCCACACAGCACCACACCGCTCTACTGATCAAACAGTTTTTCTTCTTTAAGTTAACCCAGTCATGGTCAGTATAAATCACATTTAACCATTGATCTTTCTAATATTTGTCTATTTTTAAATCACCCAGTTTAAAAAAGGCTGGACAGAATGTGTGGAAAGATAAACAATGACGACTGCACATTATGACTCAACACCAAGGACTTGCAGTTAGTTTTTGTTGATTATAATCTCTTCACTTGTAATAGAACAGACACTCTGCAAACCATTTAATCTGTGTAGCTTAAGATTCTTTTATGCTTTGGTATTGTTGAACATAAATTCTATATGATCTTTCTTTGAATACGTCGCCAAAGGCGAGTGGATGGACTCTTTGTGAGACCACTTTGCTGTAAGCTGATGCTTGTTAGCAGGTGGCTCGAGGTCTCCTGGCCTCCTCCCATAAGCAGGACGAGGACAATAACATTAGTGCAAACTTTAGCTCTCTCAGCTTTAAGCACCAATTCCAGTGCTATCAGGCTTTGTATCCTTTACCCCACCCAAGCACCCAGTTGACCCACCCTCCTGGCACAGCAATCCACACCCTGACCCCCACACGCATTCATGCACCCTTGTCATATTGTTAAAATAAAAACAGCTGTAGCACAACACGTCTTTAGGAAAAAAGAAACAACTGTACATCCTTACACCTCTGATTCTATCGTCCACAAGGACACAAAGAGCGATAGAAAGTAAACTCAAGTAGATATCTGACTCCACACACATTTCTGCATATATTCGAGAGAAGGGCGACTGCATGTGGCTTTATCTGCGAGGCCCAGTCTGGATAAATTATAAACATACTTTTAATACTTCTAGTCTACAGAAATCCTTACTATCTGCAATAGCTGGAGACAAAAGCTTTGGTTAATCAACACATGTAAGACTTTCTACAAAACAATATGGTCCAACAAAACAAAAATGGCTCAAAAAGTGCCAACAGGTGCTGTAAAATTAAAGACATGCAGAGACTAAAGGGTTTGTGTGACCCATACCAAGTACCGCATTCCCCACAGATCAAAGGGAAGCAGATCTTGCAATGGTCTGCCGCACTGTGCAAAAACCTCTATGTACTGTATATCATAACATCCAAGCAATATAGCTACTACCCTCGCCTACCCGACAATGGCCAACAAGCTTAAAAAGACAAACTATGAAAATCTGGGCCCAGAGAGCTGTAAAGTAAACAAGCAACTGTTCAATGAGCTGTTTTACAATATAGTATTTTTGCTTCCGCGGTACCGTGGTCTATTATCACTGCAGCTCCTTGGAGATTGAGTGTAGTTATGAGAGGAGCTGGTGAACAGATGGGCTAGACATGAAGTTTGTTTATCCAAGCTTGTCCTGAGACCCTCCAGCCTGCCAGCCAGTAACGCATGCCTGTGCACACGCAAGGCAAGTGCGTGCAAAGTGCCCTTTCATTATTTCAACCTCCCTACTTTATATTAAGACATATAGCTAACTGGTCCGGGTTTAGTATCTAGGTTCAAGTGCAATCAGTGGGAATAATTGTTTTTCAGGTCACAAACCCAACATTTATCTGAACTGGCTACTCTCTTACAGAGATTTCAACCATTCAGGCTTGAATTATTTGGCAGCTCATCAACACAACCTGAACTAAACCAGTGCAGCGGTCGCATTCACCTGCCCATAAGGTGTGACTGATCTCGCTTGCACCTGGTTCATTTTAAATGTACCCGTTTCCGTGACAAAAGCGCTCCCTCCTCAGTAACAAAGTGCATTCACCTGCATTTCCATTAAGGTGCAACGGACTGATGGTCGAACTACAGCTCTACTAGAGACACAACAGAGTGGGGGAAAAACTCTTCTCAAGGCCCCATATGTTCATTTGAACATAAATATGGGAAATTTGAATATAAAACAAAAATGTCACAATTCTGTAATATGCATATTAGCTGTGGTATTTTCTCCTCACTCAGGGGTATACCTGGTCCCCATGCCTGCACATGTGTTTAAAGACAGAGAAAGTGCATCGGGGCAGGCAGCTTAGGGTCATGTTTGAACAGGCCTCGTCTGACTCAGACAGTGATGATGTGGCCAGAGGGACCCTGCCTGCCATGCACACTCACGTATGTACACACATGTAAATACAAAATGCAGTGGACCAGGCGTCATACCCACAGTAACATCAGGCTTTAATATAATAATGCCCCCTCCAGGCTGGTTTGGGGCATATGAGGACTACAGAGGCAGAGAGAAAAGGCCTGATCTGATCCCCTTCCTGCCTGGAAACGTGGCTGAGCTGGGGGAGATTATTTTTTTGGAATGCAACAGACATTGTGAGATCCCCTCCCTTCTCTGCACCCCTCCCCCTCCACGAGCTGCAGCTGCACTCCTATTTGGCCTACCGACTTGGACAGGTATTTATTGCTCTCTTCATCATACAGGTTGCCTCACGGTTGTGTGGTCCCTAGGGCAAAAAAGGATTGGGATAAGCATGATACATACTGTAACCCACCTCTCCTCCTTTCCCATCACCAGTCCACTTGCTTTAAATATACCACCGCTCTGTTGGATATCTTTAGTAAAGCTGTGCAAACATAGAAAAGGTGCTCGTCTATGTACTCATAGTACTCTTTATAATTTTACCATTGGGGTTTCCTGCCATTCTCTTTACCAACTTTTGGTTAAATGCTACCCGCGCCTTGTCACACAAGGACAAAAAACTGCACAAAGTCAAGCACATTCACTCATTCAAGCTCCTTATTGGGTAGTAACTATACACAATGGTGACTTTTATCAAACATTCATACAGTTAGCCTTGTTCACCCAAAAGCTACACTCTCTAAAGAAATATGACATCAAGCCTAAGAAGAAAAACCCGATTAGTAAGTACACCTCAGCATAAAGAGGGGACTCATGTCATATCAACACCTGCCATATATACATATCATTGTACAATTATAAAGTGTCAAGTACCCAAAGAAGTCAGCACAATAAAGAGAAACAAAATTAAGACAAAATTAAAATAAAAGAAATTATGAAATTGCAGGATTGTGAGGGATGAGAGGCAACATAGATAAGCCAACAAATAAATTGATGATGGTAGTGCTTTTAAACACAACCCTCCACCCTGCAACAAGCCCCCAGTGACGTGGATTCGACTCAATGCTAATTTGTTTTACAATAGGACAAATGATCAATTACATATTTTATGGAGTAAGTAACACTTCAAACATACCCTTTTCTGATTCTTTCTGGAACATTGAGTGAAAGTGAAAATTGTTGCATCAGATGTTTTTTCTTCCTTGCATATGCCTTGTTGTGGCAATGTAGTTTCTATGGTAACTGTACATTTCAGACCAGCAAAAGAATAAAAAAGAGTTTTCACAGAGATTTGTCCTCGCTTCACCCGTACAGCAGCCAGAAGGTGCCTGACACCTTGCTTAGAGCTTTGAAGGCTTTGAGGACAAAACCAATAAAATCTAAATCAACTGCATAGTTGCTGAGTTTTTGTAATGAATATACATTTGCCTAAGCCTTTTAAGTGCTAATGTATAAAACCCCAAATATCTACGGAATGACCCAGAAAGTGGACGTCATGGGTGTGAGATCTGAAGCGTTCTTGCTCTTCAACAGAAAACTCAAGTGCTTGCAAGACTATATTCAATTTCTTAAAGAAACAAAAAATCATAATTCGATTTTCCGACACCCTGATTTGGTTTATAGAGGAATATTTTGTTTTTTTGTTTGTCTTTACGTGTTTCTCCTCTGTACACTCTGTCCTGTCTCACAGGGTGCAGAGTGACTGTGTCCAGCAGTGTGTCCTTGTGCCCGGTATTTTCAGGGCTCCGAGTCTCCTCCCGCCGGTTGCAGCAGGGGACTGTGTGCGTGGGCTTTAGCGCTGCACTCCAGCTCTGCCACAGAGCTGGCCTCAGAGCGCCGCCGACCTCGGGCCCCACGAGGCCCCGCTCCAGTGTCCATGCTGGGGCTAAGCAGGCTCACAGGGGCCTCCAGGAGATCCGGCTCTCGAACCCGAGGCTTTCGACCACGACGAGAGGGGATACCATTACAGCCGTCTTTCTTGAGGTGGCGATGTAGATGATCCGAGCGAACAAAAGTCTTAAAGCAGCTGGAGCACTGGTAAGGCCGCAGGCCGGTGTGAACACGCATGTGATTCTTCAGGTCGTAGTTATGAGCGAAAGCTGCTCCACATTGCGTACAGAGGTAAGGCTTCTCTCCTGTATGCTTCCTCATGTGGACCTTGAGCTTGTCCTGCCTGAGAAGACGAGATAAAAAAGATGATGCAACACTGACATACAAAAAGGTGCCATAAAATCAGTGCTTCTAAGTTTAATTGTCTAATTTCTTCAATCAATCAATCAAGTTTATTTTTAGAGCACTTTATGACAACACTTGGAAGACTAAAGTACTTTCCATATAAATATAAACATAATAAATAAAAACAAAGGCAAAACAAAATAGAGCCGTACTAGGTGTAATGAAAGGCCTTTAGTCTGGACTTTAGGGCTGTGCTAAAAGCAGTCCAAAATACACCATAAATATCAAAGCTATAACTTAAAGTTCTAATGTTAGAAAAGGGCGCGATGAGAAGGAGCCATGCACCTGCACACAAGTGGTGTGTAACTCAGTTCATATAATGTGCATATATGGCGCAAAATGGCAAAATAAAAATGTTCAGCCTTAATGATGATTGATGAGATCAAAAGCTTTATCGCAGAATGTTTACGTGGGTAATATTGTCGCCTATGGCTGGTGAAGGAATACTCAGAAATCAAGTATAGTTACAAATATCCAACATGAACACACAGACAAGAGAACTTTCTATCCTAGTGATCGTAAAATGGTTGGTGCACAGAAGTAACCAAACAAGCAAACAAACAAACAAAACAAACAATTCAGAAAGAAACTGTTGAAGGAGGGACACACACACACAGAAGCTTAGAACGACGTGGCACAGTGACAGAGGTGAATTATTTAAAGGACGAGAGTGATTTATTACAGAGTCAGGCACACTCTTAACCCTGATCAAACAGGATTAAGATTACAATACCCCCTTCCCACCGCCAGCCCATTCAGATACTGGGCTGGCCCTCCCTCACATGCTCAACTTCTAGGTATTTGTAGCCATCCACTTCTATTTCAAGCACAAGCCCACTGATTAATTAATTAAAGGAATCATTTCAAGGAAAACACAAGGAAATAAAAGGAAAGTCTCTGGGATGAGGTTGTATTTGAAGGGAATGGCAGGGATTTCATTAGTGAGATAAAGAGAACGATAGAGAGGGGGCGTGTGTTAACTACTCTGCCATGGGCAATAATCAACATAACCAGAGATCAAAAGTTCAAATTACTTCATTAGAGCACATGGACCATCCAGGGCCACTAATCCCCTCTCTATCAGGACACATGGCTTTATAGCTGCTCCACTGGATGTTATGACAGAGCCTCAGCCTTCTTTATAGGACCCCATGCAAGAAGTCCAGGACTTTGGCCTGCAGGATGTGATAATAAAACAGACCTTTACATCAATCTGACGACTAGTGTTTGGATATTCAACTAGCACTCTAAAAAAAAGTGTCCTGCTGCTATGTAACACTGGTTGAAACGCCTTGTTTGGCTTCACTACTTCAATGCCGCCCTAATGCAGAGCTAAGTTGGTTAGTGCCAATAATCCCTGTGTTGGCTTTGTTGTGTTTACCACTGCTAGGTGATTTGTGTACAGTGCCAAGTTCAAGACTATTAGTACATGTGACATGGGGTAGTCCCTTCATTAATTGGACTTACCTGGTAAAGCGCACTTTGCAGATGGTGCATTCATAAGGTTTTTCTCCTGTGTGCGTTCGGATATGGCGGGGTAGTTTGCCTGCTCCCTGGATGACCTTGGAGCATATGGGGCACTTCTGGAAGGCCTTGGAGCGCATCTTTCGCTCGCCCCTGCACCTCCAGCCGTGCCACCTCTCTCCCCTGTCGCCCTCTCTGCTCGGTCTGGGCCAGTGCTGCCCCGTGTCACCCAGAGCGGCTGCAGTCCCTGTGTCACAGCGGCCGAAGCAGGATCCTCGTGCTGTGAGCTATTGAAATAATTCAAGTAAAATTCCACATCAGCTTCATCCCCGTCCCCAAGGTCCTCCCCGGCCTGTACGCGCTTCTTCTGCCGCTCTATGGAGTCCATCATCTGCTGCAGGAGGGCGCTGGCTGGACCCTTCTCCCTCGCCGACTCTTTGCTCTCATCTTCCATTCCTGCCTCCTGCCCCAGCCTGGACTCCGCGCTGAGATAGTAGTGGCCGTTTTGAGATGGAGGGTAGTAAGTTGAAGAGAGACTCGATCCATTGCCCTGAATTGTGTCACCATCGTCTTCTTCTTCCTCGTCATCATCCTCATCTTCTGGCTCCTGTGTGGGGGCCTGGGCCAGGGCCAAGGCGAGTGGCGAGTAATACTCCCCTGGGCCGTTGAGAACCCCATTACTAGGTATTCCCCCGTTACCATTGTTAAAGTGCAGATGTGTGGGCAGGTCCCTGAGCTCAGGAGTGCTGCAGCTGCTACTCCAGTACGCCCCCCTCTGGAAAGACTCTAAATATTCTAGGGCACGCAAACGATTTCCCTTGTCCTTTCCACCGCAGCCTTTACCCCCATCGTCATCCTTCTGTTCACAATCCATCTGCACAAAAATAAACACAAGAGAAATAGAACGATGAGACAAGACATATTTGTCAAAAGTTAAATTGCGAATTGGTCAAAGCGATGAAGAAGTCATTCACGCTCATAAAATCATACACAGTTGCACAGTACACGCCTGTGAGCTGGTGTCAGGAAGCAACCTATGCTTTGAAGATGCTCGTGTAACAATGAGATTTAGTTGGAGTTCAGCCTGGAAAGTTAGAAGCTTAGATGATATTTCAACACAATAATAATCTCTTCTCTAGCACTATATTTGCAGTTTGTGTTCAATATGTTTAGGAGAACAATAAAATGCATGTAAAGATGTGACTCATCAAGCACAGAAATGTAGAACGCCTTTGGGAGGCTACAGGGAAAGGGCTGGAGATTCCTGAAGTACAATGTTATGTGTGTGAAAATGGATAGAGATGTCCATTGCAATGTGCATAGGATGGTGTGGAGTGTGGAGTTTTTGGTGGCACTCCAGCTTCATGTTGAAGTGAAACACATCGTGAGAGATGGTACATTTTACGACAAATTTCATAATTCAACTCAATTCTACCTGAAAAAGTAAAATGTTATTGTGGGAAAGAGCTAGTCGCTCTGGTTCTCAGGTTCTAAGCCTAAACAAAGGTGTGGGGCATAAGTTAAAACTCTGCTTAACGCACACATTTTGATCACCAATCAGTGGCCCTCCACACCGTTTACAATATGTGGCCCTCAATGAAAAAAGTTTGTGTTGTTAGTGTGTCAAGTTTATCTCAAAGGAGTATATCTCTGGAAGTGTTAAATAAAAGATATGTTCCGCAGTTGAGCCACTGAAGGTTATGCATCAAACCTTTACTATCATAATGTGGTGTTGTTATTCAGATATGATGCGAAGTATGGCCCTGTTATGTATGTCTGCCATCCGCTGAAGAGCAGAGTGTCCTTACACACTCAGACACATTACTGGTTCAGCATGAGTAAGTGTTGAAGTAACTCTAAAGCTGTGGGCGTATTTCAGGCTGAGTGAGAAAAACTGACGATGATATAAGCTTCCCTCTGCGCTTGGTTAATACAGGGTTGGTCCAAAGACCAGACACCTCATGACCACCAAGGTTAAGTCAGGTTACAAAAACTACAATGTACTACGCAAACATGAATTATACATAATTCAAATTTAAGCACAACCCGTAGATTGCAGTAAGACTAGCCAGACTGAAATCGTTTTAACATTAAAGATTTGTGTTGACGGCATGTAGGTTGTTTTAGTATTTTCTGTTTTGAAGAGAGCTTTTGTATTTTGAGTATGTGATCAGGTTAAAATAATCAAATTTTTATTGGTGGCTTCATACCGATGGTGAGAGCACTTTTGTGTCCAGTAGGTGAGTACAGACATCTTGGACAGGTGGGATCTCCAGAAGGCGTGCAGCAGCGAGGATGTCAGCAACACTGCTGTGACTGACCGTAAGTGTGGCCGTGTAGGCAAACTCCAGCAGTGCACCCAGAGCCTCGGCTCCCACAAAGTCGATGTTGTAGATGTTCTGTTGGTCAGCTACGGCCCCAGAAGTGAAGAGCTTGTGAAAGTAGGAGCTGCATGAGGCCAGGACAGAGCGGTGAGCGGGGAACTCGCGCTCTTGTGCGACCAGTAGCACGTCACAGAGCAACCCACTGAGGCGCTGCTTGTTGAGGCTACCCAGGATGTCTGCGCTGTGCTCGGGGAAAGGGATGCCCACGGAACCCTCCTCTGCCTCTCCACACCCCCCTTGGCCTCCTCCACAGCCGCTCACCGGGACCCTGAGCCGCCGGCCCCCCCTCCCTCCGGCTCCCGACGACATCTTCCACCAGCCTGCCGCCGAGCCGCCCAGCACAGCCCCCACCCGCGTATCCGTCCTGCCGTCGGTCCGTCTGCCTGTCTGCACACAACAAGAACAGAAAGAGAAGGGCAGGCCATTAACATACCATCTATGAAATACACTCAAGAGCAGACACAGCATATCAAATAAACACACCCAATAAGTATATACACAACATTTCATATACACAACAACAACAAAAGATGGTCATTTACCAAGCATTGACTCATGTGCAAACTAATAGGGTATACGAACGTGTATTAGCAAAATTACAGTTTTTGCATTTTTTTACTCACACAGCAGTCCTTCATTTATTTATATGACATTTGGCGCCCTTGTACCGTCATACAGGCAATTTCAAATGGTAAATTAAACTTTCAAAAACTATATAACCAAAACTTTATTAACCGAAAAGTTATAAAAGTATTGAACTGTTATGGTCAGTAGTTAGCACATAGCTGATTAGCCTCTGTCGTGCCTTTAAACTTTTGATTCTTTTAGTTTTTTTTTGAAAAGTCAAAGGAGATTCTGAATACAACTTTTCCATCCTGAACCAGAGCAGAACAGAACAGAAGGTGGGCAGGACAGTTGAGAACATTTGCTGAATGTCTCTCCCACCTTTATTGGAGTGAAAGGGGGTGACCCTTTCACTCCAATAAAGCCTAGGAGCTAAAAAAAACAAAAAACACTAAAAATAAGTAACTACATAAAGAATTGCACCTGTGAAAGAGTGGTACAAGCCGAATGAATTCAATGCACGTATTTAGGGCTGAAACAACTAATCGATTAATTGACAACTAATCGATTATTGAAATAGTCTACAACTATTTTGGAAATCGATTAATCGTTTTCTGGTTCACACCGACTCAAATAGAGCAAAAATTACATGAAAATGTTGTATTTTTGATGAAAACCTGCTTAAACAAAGCAGGTTAGGTTATAGTTAGTGTATGTAGTTTTTTGTACATTGTGAATTTCATGAATATCTTTCTGTGTCAAATCAGAAAGCAGAATTAGCGCTAAGAGCCTCCAACGAACATTTACTTGAGTTTACTCCAACACGTCATCAAGCGGCGCCACTTTAGCTTTATGTGATACATTTTTTATTTTTTCCTACACTGTTCACAGCCAAGCAATTAATTGATTAATCTTAAAAATAATCACTAGATTAATCGATTACACAATAATCATTAGTAGCAGCTCTACACGTATTATCTAAAATAGTTACATTTAGAGCTGCAACTTGTTTGAGGCACAGTCAATGTACAGTATGAATAAAGATGGTAGAATGATATGAGCAGATAAAAAACACACACTTGATGGGAGTGGTCTCCAGGAATTCACTGGCACCTGAGGGGAAAGGGCTCAGAGGAACGTTTGTCGACTTTGACTTTATGGCTACGTGTCACATCGCGACTATAAATCTTAAACTATTTACCAAGTTACAGAGTGGTGAAAGGTTGTGTTTGAAACCCTCACTAAGACACTTGTCACTTGCCTGAGCAGGTGGCTGTTGCCTATTTCCTTATACACACCTTGCTAGGGGTGTGTGCACGCACTTGTGTAAGAAACCAAGTAAGAGGTCACGGAGGACAGATAGGCAGAGGGCAGCGGGGATCAGAATGCATGATAGGGGCTGGGGAGTACAACTTGTGCACTCTGTGTCGGTTAAAGAAAGGGAGAGGACTGCCAGAAATTACCCTGTGGCAAAAACTCGAACATAGGAAGAGCACACGCACCAGGCTGCGAGGGAACCGCATTAAAAAGGGAGGTTGTCAATCCGGTCTGAGCTGGTTACCCCACCCTGTACTGTGTGCCAAGTTTCAGGAAAGGCTGCCCCCTCGCTCACGTGTGGGGGGAGATTAAAATGATCGACTGAAGCCTGCACAGTGGGAGGAGGGTTTCAGCAGGACAAGCCATCCTCAATTTGTCAATTAACAAACACACAAATGCAAACTAAAACCTGATGTCAATAGCATCACAGTGCACATAAGTCCACATATAGGACAGTCTCCCTGCTTCATGTGCTGTTAGATCCATCCAGCACCATGTACCTGTAGTCTTTTGCTCCAAACAGATGAGCGGTTCAAATGGCATGCGTTCAGTTCTGCCTTGGTATTTTTGTGGCTACACCCCTGTACCGAACCTGCCTAACCTGGCACCCGGCTCCCGTTTCAACCTGAACACCACCTTCAGTAGAATCCCTCTGCTGTGCTCACTTGTCTAAAACGCCTAAACATCTCCACTCCTTATATTTGGCACCAAGTCAGCTCTACCCACAGGTCACACTTAGGTAAAGCCTTTAAAAAGACTTCAGAAGGAAAGCAGGATTTGAACAAGCTACCTCCTCATTAAGATCCTTTAAGTAGGTCACTAATTGTTTACATTTAAGCAAATAAAAAAAGCATTATTTACAATTCACAATTAAAATGTTGAAAAATGTATATATATATATATATATATATATATATATATATATATATATATATATATATATACGTATATGGCAAAGGGTAGGCCATAAGTACATAAGTATAAAGGCATTTCAGAACTAACAATAGTTTATCATAATGATTCTTGAATGTCTGTACCATTCTGTAAACATTTTGAGCTTGATAGGGCAGATGACTGATAACCTGATAAGGATAAAACACTAATTCACATAGAAGGTATAACGTGGCACAAGCAAATGTTACTATCCTCTCCTCATATGAATATGTTGGAGGAGTGGGAGTGGACCAAGGACAAAGAAACAAGGTGGGACGAGTAGGAGAGAGGCTGAGTGAGACAGAGGCAGCAGAGAGAGCAGCAGAAAGGGCGAGCGCATGGCGACCGGTCATGTCCTCTGCAGGTGGAAATAGATCTCTGTGAGCCCATCCAGTCCAGAGCCAACCTCCTTTTCTCTCTCACAGACAAACAGAGCACCTGCACTGCGCGCAGAGTGAATGTGTTATCCCCCTCACCTACACAGCTGACCCTGGGTCAGGGCTTTGTGGTAAAGACGCTGAGCTGAGATAAAACACGCACACACAAATTGCCAAAGGGACGACAACACAGCGAGGAGGAGCCACCTGTCCCCAAATGACCTGCAAAGACGACCAAGAAAAAGAAACAGTGCAACAAACCTGATCCTGACACCTCCTCATGGCTTGAAACATTTCTTATCACTAATTCATGCCTGTGGGTGACAAGGCCCGCAGCCCAGCACAATGGCTCCCAGCTGTCCGTGTCCCAGACACTGGACTTCAGGTAGGTCCCTCTCTCACGCCTGGGCTATGGGCTTCTGAGCCTGCTTTGCAAGTCAAACCGTCACTTCAGTTCAGCTTGTCCCGCCCTCATTACCTCCACCTTGTCCTTAACGTACCTCTACCCCTTACCATATATTATCTACTGAGATATTACAATGAGGCATAAGCGACACCACAACCAACGGCCTCCTGTACAAGAAGGCACTTTCAGTTTGACTGCTTCATCAGTTCATTCTACGCTGTTTTCCTCTGTATGAGGAACTGTATGAGCACAAATTGCTGATACTGATATTGCTGTTACTCTTAAAAACAGGAGCAGAAGCAGTAGTCCCGAGTACTTTTATTATTAATGTTAGCATCTGGTACAACATAATCTTCAGTGTTACATACCAGTCATTCTTTATACAAAGGCACAAGCCGTTAACCCTGTGCAACGTCTAATGTGTCTTATCTAAGGAGGCTGATATGAACAGTAGACTGACAATCATGCATTTCAGAGCAAGACAAGATATTTGTTTGGCCCTTGACAACGCTCCTGTCATTACTGTCCTCATTTCACTATCTCCACTGCTTCTATGGCAACAGTTGACAGTAATACGCCCCTGCACAAGGGATCCACAGAATAAAGAGGGTTCAAAGTTGAACTGAAAGGATATTGCAAGATAATAAGATATGGGGAGGGGTCGCTGTTCCTTGGAAAAGTGCATGGCCAAGTGACTCACTGGTACCAGTAGTGGAAGGAAACCTGATTGGTCGTTTTGGCAGCAAAGCAGGAAGAGAGCAAGTGGCTGATAAAACTGAAGTTGCAAGAGCTGGTCTAAAAACCTAACCAGGAAAGAGCGCCAAGATGGAGACAAAAAGCCCGTGAAAAAGTAGTGGGTGAGGCAGGGCGTTAAAATCACACACATAAGTCCTTAGCCTATGGTGGCTTAGGAATCTGGCTCAGATGTCAATGATAAACTCAGCTTTCATTGAGTTACCCGGGATAACCTCAGTCAATAAGAGGAGAGGGAACTAACTACACACACAAGTGGGGCAAAGTTTGATATGACATACCTAGTGGGAGTTTTATGATCGTCGTGTAAAGTACTTTGCACATAATAAAAAAGTAAAATGGAAAGAGATTTTTTGCTGGTATTGCATTATAGTTTTTCTTGTTTGTCCCTCTCATACAAAACAAGCCATTGGCCACAAGCGCACACATCCCACAAAAGTACATGTCAAACAAAACCTATAGTATAATTTACCATTTTGTGAAGTTAGAAAGCACTTGACACTGCATGTGCTTTCAGTCGCTTTGTCATGAAACCACATCAACAGTTCTTTTAACTTGAGTAACAGGCTCTATCACTGCCTCGCTGCCAACCAGGAAGTGTAACCATATCTTTAGAAGTAGCATTAGACAGAAGCACTAGCTGAACCTCGTATGTTGGCCAGTTGGACGTGCGGGGCAGCCCAAAGTGCCGTGGACCCCGCTCAGTGCATGCATCGCCTGACGAGGAGAGGACACTTCCTGTGAGTGTGTGGCAGCCGTGTAACAGAACCCACTGTGTTATCAGATGACCAGCTCTGTGCGCGCTGTCCCAACTGTCTGACCCTCCTCCTTCCTCTCATCTGTCGCTCTCATCTCATCGTTGCTCCATCTTAGCTGCCCGTACCCACCGCTTCACCCACTTCCCCTTTCCACTGCTGAGATGGCAAATCATGGCAGTCCCACCCTGCGTCTCAATATCCTCCAATACAACCCACTCATGTTCTCTTGAGTGTCAAGCCGAGCCAAAATCGACAAGCGGTAAGTGTCAGATTGGTCACCTTACTCCATGCTGGCCTTTCAGCTTAATTAAGACAAGCTCCTATCCCGTGTCCTTCACTACTGTTGAAACACATTTTGTACATATTATCGATCATTCAAATCAACGATCAAGCACATGTTAAAAGCAAAGCCAAGCTTCTCTGAAAAACACATCTTGGTATCCTCCTCCCTAGTCTAATTTGATCAGGTTGTGCTGGCCTTTCCATAATAAATGCCCCAGAGGAGAACAGAAGAAGCCCCTTTACTGCCCCTTTACTGCCCCTAAACTCGCGCAAAACAACAGAAAAACAACAGAGAGGGGTCTGTCTGCCTGCTTAACCAGTCTGGAAGCTGTGGTATACAGAGCAGCTGACCAGGGGAACCGAATACAAGAGGGAAGTTAAGCTACATCCACCACTGCTTATGTGAGAGCCATTTTACGCACACACTTTATGGGGATACAAGTGAAAGAGGCAAGATCTGCAAAGTATAGATTTATAGACCTAAGGTTTCATTATAAAAGTGAAGTGAATTAAAAAAAGTTTGACAGTTTCAATTATAGTCTATCGAAAGCAAAAACTGCATCAGAGGCTTATTACCATGTAATAAAAGGATATTCACTACAAATGTGTTGCAGAGAGTAAGGTGAATGCACATAGGAGGAGCACATACCTCATGATAAGTGCATAATAAATAAAGTACATACATGTAATATGAGAGTATTACATATACAAGGTATAGAGCAAAATGCATACGTTCTAAATTGCTGTATAAGGCTGAATAATAATTTGCAATTCATGGCCTTCTCATAGCCAACACCTAAAAAAAGATAATTTACTGCAGGTAATACTCCTCTCAAGAAAAGACCATTTTTAACACTGTTATGACATATCACATGTTATTCTCTCTCAGAGTACACATTACATACCAACCCATGAATAGTGGATCTGTTATTGTTATATGTACAAATGGCATTTCATGTAAAAGATACAGTATCTACATCATAACTATTGGATCCCTTCATCTGGACCAAACACGATACTATATAGTTTGAGTTCATGAGCCTAAAATTAAATGTTGCGGTGGAGCAAAGACCAGAAAACTATAGTTTCACTTTTAAATGATGATTTTTTTTCACTAGTTTATGGTTAATACCTCTGTAATAAATTGGCTTATGCACATTATGAAATAACAAAGGTGTGACTCTGGTCAGTTGAATGGACTTTAAGCCACAAGATTAATGTGGCAACCTGTCTTTAAACAAAAAACATATGTGGATATTCTGAATGATTATTCCTCTCAAAACAGAGATTTGCCCCAGTCTGATATTCTGACTGCAAAATCTATAATCTCACTAACGCAAACACTTAAAACCTAAACAAACAAACATGTAAAGAGCGAAGTGCCATCCCGTGTGGAGTCCCGGGCTATAGTATAGAGCCAGCATTTCACTCTCAAATGAAGCCCCAAACTGCCACGGAGACATCACGCAACCTGTCTCCTCTGTCTGCCTGAACCTGCTCGTTTGGGCCGGCGTGGTGTAGGCACAAACATAGACGAATATCAAACTGTATTCAGCCTCACCGCCAAATTGATGGGTGGTGTCTTGGACCAGCCCACAGCCACTGAAGTCCCCTGCAATTCCCCCGGAGTCTATTGTTGGTAACACAGGCACACATGCATGGCCAGTAAGTAGAGTCAAAAAAAAAAACACACATGGCGTCCTAGTTTAACCCCATGCAGGAATTTACCAACAATGTTTTTTTTTTCTATATGTGGCCATGTCAGAACAGTATGTGCTACAACTAATCTTAATAATAGAAATCTTGTGAATTGCGTTGACTTCTAAGCTTTAAGAGAAAGCATTCCACGCACATTCCCAGCACCAGGGCGTCTTCATGCTCAGAGTTTGTCATGTACCCTCTCCATGCCCACACGCTTAAAAACAAGTTGGACTAGTATGCAAAACCAAGAAATATGGGTGATCAAGTAAAGAAGCCTTAGGGGGTTTCTGTAAACTTGCTACACCATGAGGATTCAGGAACAAGCTAAAAAAACACATGACAATGGAAATTACCATCTGATTTTAACAACATGATGGTGAGGATGAGTGGACCCGAGAAAGATGCCATGACAGAGCCAGATTCAACCAACAGATGTAGTCGTTGAATCTACATTTTAATATTATAGTATTATTTCTCCAGCACCAACACAAAGTTGTCAATCGATGTGCCACTTACTCCCCTTCACCGTGAGGAGACTATCCTGAGGTTTCTCAAGTCATAGGCAGACTGCAGTCACTCAAAACCATACCTGTGCACAGTCAGCACTATGGGCACGGTTGCACAGGCAGGCTAACATTAGAGATGGTGGTTTTCACAGAAGTACCTGAACGCCCCTGAAAGCAGAAGTACAGGATGTGCGACTGTCTTTGCCTCTCACTACACTATTAATAGCAGCTTTTTAATCACAGCGAAGCAAACACTTCATGAATAATGATTTATTGTGATGTCAAAAAAAAAACATTTCTCTGTTTTGTGTTGTATGCAGCACTCTGCAATGACCTATTTGCCATCCCCTTTTCTCTGCAAGTGGGTCAAGAACTCTGAACTCAAACACATTCTTTCTAAAAACAAATAACAACAATACAAGTTTCCCTACTCGTCTCCAGTCAGACTTACTCTAACATTACAGTCCCCGTGTGTCTCGAGAGTGCTTACCAAATAGGCAGAAAGAGTTGCTCTTGCCCAGTGTGCCTCCCTTGCCTGCTGGCCAGCCCTGTTACCTCTGTCTCTGGGCAGGACGACAGCTTTACCAGACAGGAAACTTGCAAGTGGCCCTAGTCATACAGGCAAGCCCTTGCCTGATCCCACACAAACAGACACCTACCCCCCTCCCATCCAAACACAACACCACCCCCCTTTATTTTCGTCCCACAACTGGGCTCTGCATCCCCTGCTTTCATTGGCCTGACAGCTCCTCGCTCACCACACCTCCTCGTTGGGATAGGCTGGCAGCAGTTCCCTTTCCTGGATGGCCGAAGGCAAAGCACTCTGGGATATAGAGTTCCCAAACCTCATTTGACCTGCTTTAAGGCTCTTGTTGTGAACTACAGTTCCCTGCTCTGGATGTCCTCGCCGCCCCCTTGGTCTCCAAGCCTGCTCTAACGTAAGCACTCTGGGCTGAATTATACACTACAGTATGTTGCTAGCAGGCTGCCAGGTATTAAAGTACAGACCAGCCATCAACCAAGGCCCAGTTCCATTTGCCACAAACACAGACAATTCAAACTATTTGCACCGCATCATTATAGATTATTTCAGCGCCAGGTGACATTTCACACAACTGTGCACTTTTAATATACCTTACACCAAAACAATAAGCTGTCACCACAACAACCTCATGCTCAAGGTAAGCTCGCCCTCACCCCACGGCCATTGTCCAAAAAAAGTTATGACAGCGTCCATTATAATAATGATACTTTCTTCTCTTGCACAGTACCCCCACCTTCTCTTGAGAGCCCCCACCCCACCCACCCCCCTTCTCCTCTAAGTGCTTCCACCTGCCTGAAAAGTTAATGCCTTGAACACATCCTATAAACTTTATCTCAGGACTCCCGAGAGGGACTGGGCAGTACAGAGGAAGTACTTTAGGAGGATTAAAAGAGGAACCTTACAGTATGGGAGTGCAGCAGAGACCCACCTACCTCTCTCCTGTCCGGACAGCCCCCCCACCCTGTTCTCCTCTGTCCCCCTCCTTCACTCCTGTCTCTGTGCTCTCCTCCTTTGCCCTGGTCCCCTCTGGTTCGACAGGCCCAGGGCAGCCAGCTATGAGATGCCAGGGTGTCTTTTTGCTCACCTGCGATGGCCGTGGTGCTGCTTGTTTTGGGTTAGCTCAGCCCTCTCCTCTCCTCCTCTCTCTGGAGCTCTCTCTCTCTCCCAGAGTGGTGTGCAGCTTAAAGCCCTGTATGCGCTAACCAAGCAGCAGCAGATCAACTCAATTCCCTTCCTGGTTTCTGGAGGGCAAAGAGGTCCCTCCCTTTCTCTCTCTCTCTCTCTCTCTCACTCTCCCCCTCTCTATCACGCTGGCTCTCTCTCTTAAAGACACAGCATTCACCATAGTCTACATTCTCTGTAAAACAAAGTGGAAAATCATGGTGAAAAGAAGTGACAGTTATCCTACTCATAGTCAATTAGATTTGATACAGATAATTAACCGTGGCATGTTATTTGTGGAGATATCAGCACGGGAAATGCCCTGGTGATTTTTTTGTTATGCCAAAATGTTACGATTTCTTACCTGCTTCATTTCTTAAAACTTCTTTCCTTATGTGAGTTGCACCCACCCATCCCACTGCCTGAGGTCATTGTGTCCCACCCCAAAAGCAAGCCATGGCACATTCCAGCACATACAGTAGGGGCTGCCAGAACCCCCCCACCCCACCCCACCCCACCCCACTCCACCTTCTCAATAGTAGGCACCATTACTGGGCTTTGACTCTAAACCAAAAACCTGCCAAGCTTCAACAGGTGAAGCGTCACGGGAGACTTTAGAAAAAGCTGAAGAGCCAGTGTCTTATCTACAATCAGAGTTGCAAGTTCACTTCTGTGGTTTTACAGCTTGAGCACTTGACACTTGCACCCACCCACGCCACTAGAAAAAGCATGAAACAGAAAAATCATTTTAGGGACAATGTGAGATGTATTTATCAGAGTAATTACAGCATTGTAGAATAAAAAGTTAAATAAATCGGGAATTCGAGTTATTAAACTAGGCTTTTCCATTGTCAATATATATAAATTATACATTTGCCATAAAAATCTGAGGATGTTTAAGTTGTATTCTAAACACAGGTTTGCTTGAACTCGTTGCATGCATTAAACTAGGCAGGAGCGCAGGTACTCTGGTAAAGGCAGTAACAGATGCTCTCGGTAGAGGGCACTGTACAGCAGGACATTAGCCTTCCCGATAAATGCACTTTTATAAAGTATTAACAGGGTATTAACTTTAACTTTTTTATCGTTAAGTATTTTATTTGTGCATCTAATAATTTTAATTCACATCATGTTCGATAGATTTGGTGTGAAAGTAAAACATACCAATGACATGTGCACAGCAAACTCCATACCAGACATACGCCACCATCACCAGTCTACTCAGTCACGCGGTTTTTCCATAATATCGCGGCATGACACAGGTACATTCACAAATAAGTTTTATTTTTAATCTTTTATACATTATAACCATATCCAACACAATTTTATATTATAATAAAATGACTCTTCTCCCTTGTCATTTACATAAATCAAAATTGTATATCAAGACTGCAAAATAGTACTCCTGTCATTTTGTATATAGCTTTTTACACATACAAGTGACAATGCATCCATTTTGCTAAGAACGAATGCACATTTTGGGGAATAAGAAAGGGCAGCCATAAGCAGAGAAAATACAAGAGCTCTAGCAAGAAGGCAGGCTTGCAAAATCAAAAAAACACCACCATGTGACCAACACTGACCTGGGTTAAAATGCTTTGTAAACCCTTCGTACAGTTCAGGATATTAATCACTTAAGCCAGTCTTTGTAACGGCCGTTATATCTTCTTCAACTGTATCTGAGCCCAAATCTTTTTTCCAAATACAGACCTTTTAAAGTAAAATCCCAAGAGAAAGCTTTGTAGCGCCACAGGATACAGTAAAAAAAACAGAGAAAAAAAAAATCCACTTAAGTACAGACAAAAGCCCCCAAATCATTGAAAGTTCAAATTGACATTGAAATTGCAGAGACTCAGGCTTTTGATCATTTCCACTGTGATCGCAAAAATCATAAATTACACATAAAGATAATAAACCATGCTAGATCTTTTCTTGAATATAGCCGAGTGTTGTTTATGGGTTGACATTCGAGCATACACTGGCCTGCACAGCATATGCCATAGGTATGGAATGCAGAACTCAAATGCATGTTCAGCACAACAAAGGAACATTTACCAAGAAAAGAAACCTCTACGACAACATTCAAAATGTAGATACTGTCAGAAATTTGATTATCAAAGTTGATGTAGTCAGATTAACACGAGTACCCTCTTTGGTTTGAGAACTGCCCATTACATGATCACTGCCACTGTTGTTCAGTAGAAATAAAGGGGAATTAAACCCTTAATTGTTGGGTACACTGTTGATAGTTGAAGAGAAGGCGCGCTTCACATCTGCTTCTATCAGCAGGTGCGTAGGAGAAGTTGTGTATAAAGCTCGTATAAAAAACTGTGAAAAATCTCCCGCACATTGTCAAATTCGCAGTTTTTCACAGATTTTTATACTGTTGATAGTGTCAGTAAAACAAATTCAGTGTCAGTAAAACAAATTGCAATTCTAATTTTTATATATATATATATATATATATATATATATGTTTTAATTTGTTGTCATTCTAAGTCATACATTTCTCCACAGCAGTAATTTATCAAAATAACAAATCATTAGGCATAGAAAAGATCAATATAGAATATTTTAACAATACAAAAAATAAAATTAAGTCAATCAAAGCAAATCAGCTGACACACTGACAGCCCTTAAGTGCTTTACATCCTTAGCAATGTGGAAAAGTGAGCAGTGACTACTCCGACACTGGCATGGTGAAGCCTTACAGTACGATGGATACATGGGTCCAATAGGTGGCAAACAAGGGAAACCAGAAGAAAAGTTTAACCGAAAAAGAGACCAAAAAGTGCCAATGGCTTATGTTCGTAAATGCGAGTGTATGAAAGCAAGACCCAGTGGTGTTGGGGGCAGTGTTTACTCAGTGCCACGGGTTGGGGTGCTAGGCTGGTTCAGGCCCATGGTACGGCACAGCCACCCTGCGAAATCTACTTCCTCCACCTCCGATCGCTTGATGAACGTGTGACTCTGAGAAATGGCCATGGTTAGCCACAAATTACACAGGGAATTCAAAACTATTGCACCTAATTATGACCCTTTGTTTGTTAACTCACCATAAGCATCTTCAGGTCTGCTCTTTCCGCTGGGTTTTTGATTAAACTGAACATAGGGGAAAATAGTGTTAGATAATTCACATTTCTTTTCTTTTCTTTTTACAAAACTCAAGAAACAGTCATGGAGCCACATCATTCCTTTAGTTAAATCACTTACAGAAGCAGCATTTTATTTAGACTAAGTTAGTAAGTAGTGCTTACCTTTTTGTCACAAAATCTTGGAAATCACTGGTGAACACCCCGTGTGGTAGTTTAGGTGGCGGCTGAAGAGACAATCAATTGTAACATACAAGTACTTAACCTTCAACAAGTAATGTTTATGTGATTTGCACAAACCTCATTCACAATGTAATCCAGAAGTTCAAATATGGCCATAGCCGGTCTGCTGTCCACCCCGTGCCCTGTTAAAGGGGGGCATATTGTAATGTGACTGTTGTAATGAGTTAAATTAAAGTGATTTATATCCCAATTATGATTTCTCTGCTTTTCTGTACCGCTGACAGGCCTGCCCGGTGGTCTCGGCCTCTGAATATTGGTGCGAGTCTCTCCCTCTGTCCCATCCAGAACGGCCCGTCCAAAGATGCCCTCTAGCTCCTTAGCGTCTGGTGGTGGGATAGGGTAGCGGCCAATGGCCAACTCCACCAGTGACAGACCCATGCTCCACACGTCAGACTGAACAGAATAGTGAGTGCCCTGCAGTCTCTCCGGCTGTTGAGGAACACAGGCACAGCTACGTCAGAATGTGCTGGGACAGCCAAGAGGCTGGGCAGGAAGACATCCTATGCCACTTGATCAATGGCAAAACCATACCCACTCTACATTATGATCACTGAAGAGTAACAAACACGTGTATTAATGCGACAATACAATGTTTGTACAGATCGAGATCTGTACAAACATTGTTGGGATCCAATATCTAAGGCTTGGAGTGAAGAGAAAACAGACTATACTTTTGGGCGCAATGCTAAGGTGCAGGCAGGGGACTGAAAAAGGGCCAGGGACAAGGAGGGGATCGAAGAGGATGGGGCCAATAAACAAGAGCAGTGTAGAAACAGAAGGAAAGTGGGGACAGGGCCAGAGCAAAGTGGGTGGGGGCACAGAGGAGGGTAGAGCTGACTCACCGACATGTACGAACGGGTCCCGACAAAGGAATTGGCCATGGAATCTATGAGTTGGCCGCTTACACCGAAGTCACAGAGCTTGATCTCACCACGCGAGTTTACCAGGATGTTGGAGGGTTTAACATCTAAGACAAGAAAACAACACATTTTTTAAAGCCTCAACCACTTTAACACACTGCTACAGTCCTGTTATGAAGTCAAATGAACATTCTTGCTCAAAAGAATACAAAAAACAACTATCGTATTCAACATCTTATTCTTTAGAAAACTAGAGCGGTCAGAAAACAGACACAAGGAGAACATGCAAACTCCGTAAAAACCCTGGCACTTACCACAGCGCCAAAGTGCCACTCACAATAAAATTATAAACCCCATAACTGCAGCAGTCAGAGACTCTTCCCTCATTGGGTTTGAACCATCAAAAGGCCGTCAAAAGTTTTTCTTATCATTCTAGTGCAGTAAAATATTACTTTACCTCTGTGCATGATCTGGTGTTTCTCACGCAAGTAAGCTAATCCCCTTAATACCTGTAAAAAGAGTAAAGAAAGAAAGAAAAATAGAACGGTTAAACAAATCTAAACTGATCGTGAACTTGTAAGACCAGGGAATGCATTTCCAATAAAGAAACACTACTATAACCTGTGTTGTGTTAGACATGTAGCACACCAAAAGTTATAAACACACATCATAAAGCGGTAATTTTAATTATAGAACTGGTTATTGTTCCTTACAGCTACGCTAACTTTTCCTAGAATGTCCTCTGTGATCCGTCTAGCTTCCTTTAGGACCTGGTCCAAGGATCCACCATCCTGCAATGACAAAATAACATACATGTTTAGAACACCAATATTATACTCAAAGAATGATTCAATGTTACAGTGACATAGCCTCAAGGGTTTTCATTTAATTACCATATGCTCCATACAAATGCTGATTTCTCCATCACTGTAAAAGGCCCCATAGAAGCCCACGATGTACGGAGAGTTGCACTCGTGCAGTACCTGCAACTCTCGAATGATCTGGTTTCTGATAGCCGGCTTGATTTCCAGATGAATTAGCTAACGAAGAAAAAATACAGTACAAATGTGTTTGTCCTGGTGAGAATACAAAACCTTTCAAAGGTCATTTCATAAATGTCTCTCAAGGCTCAAGCCAACAGGACAAATGTATGAGTTGCAAAATATTAAAGTCAAATTTTGTTTAACTAGAGAAAAAAAAAAAAAAAATCAGGTATAGTGCCTTTAACAGTGCTCTAACAATCGTAGCTTATATGCCGACATGTAGAGAGAAAAGACTATATATATATATATATATATATATATATGTTTGTTTGTTTGTATGTATGCGTGTTAAAATCAACTAACTTTGCTATCTTTTGTGATACAATTTAACATTCTTATCATTTATAATTTACCTTTCTAGCCATGACTAGACCTGAGGGTTTGTGGCGGACTTTGTTGACCACTCCTCCATTTCCAGCGCCCAGTTCACATATGGGGTCAAAATCCTCATCCTTGAGCTCTCCAACCTGGGCTTTCTGGGTGAGAAAGGCTTCTAGGCGTTTTTTCTGTTGTTCATCCAAGTCCAACTCCCCCAGTTTCTTTTGTAAGGCCTCGAGGTTTGCTCTGCAATAACATTACAGCAGTGTAAAACAGACTTCCCAGATGACCATTTAGCAAAGACTAAGACAAAGACTAAAATCAACATTTTATAAATAACGGATACATAGCGCAAAAAAAAAAAAGATTAAAAAAACCTTCCCCCCCGAGTCTACATGAATTACCATACAACTGATGCAAACAGTACTTACTCAGATGCAGCATCAGTGGTTATAGTACTCGGCTGTCCCTCCCCAATCGGTGTTATGTTTAGGGGAACAGGTCTTCTTTTAGGAGCCATATTAAAATCTGCACTAAAGGACTTTTTCAGACAACTCTACTAACATAAATACAGAATACAACGCAGCAGGGGATGTAACCGTGTCCTTGTATTTAAAAACAAACAGAAAGCAACAGGAACCGTTCTGCTGCTAGTAACTTGGCTAGCACACGTTAGCAAATAAAGTACACTTTCAGAAGCATGTCAGGGTGATATTTTGGTTAAACCATGCCGGAATGCCTGGTAAAAGCCAGCCTATTTCCCAGATGATCTAAAGGAACAGCAGAAAACACATATCGTTTGTGTGTTTCGATTAGGCAATATACCTGCTACTACAAGTCATTAGCCACGTTAGCATACACTAGCTAGCAACCTTAACAATTTTGCGTCTCGCTACGTTTTTGCGCTTTTCCTTCTTGCCGATCCCAGCAAATCAGACAGCAATATTCTACTGCAGACAAATAAATGGCCTGACTCCCCTTATAAAAAAACAGCCGTAAGTATCAGTTTCCTCCGTGTTTCGGTGCGGGGTGTGGGGCTTGAGCGGAGCCTCTATACAGGAAGAAGCAGTGCAGCATAAGACCAGCCTGTGACACCCACTGGGAGAGCCCTGCCAAAGTAACACAACACTGACACTAAAAAGTTTTTTTTTGGTTGGGGGGAGTATGAAATTCCTGTTTAACAAGAAATACATAATGCAATAAGAAGCACTTTTTAATTTAATCAATGAGAACAATGATAGATTCACAACACAGAAAGTGCCTGTTGTAGTTGGTAAATCAATGACCTTAGAAAGCCGTTACTGCCATCCAGTGGAAGCATGACAGATAGTAGCAGAGGCTGCACCAGGAATGAATAAGCAGTAAACATGTCACTACAAAATTATATTTGGCAGTGTCTATGGAATCGTCCGACGGCTACAAACTCTCTTTGCTATTTTACAGTCTTCTTAAAATAATGCGTAAAAAGACGTCCAGTAACTAAGGGTTCACACCACTTTTTGTATTGAACAGCACAGCCACAACATATATAAATTTCCATTCATTTTATGCATTTGGTAATGGTTAAAGAGGTATATCTATGGATAAAACCAATGATTAGTTAGACAAACTTGATTTTAAACATGTCGTCATATATTGGTAAATACCTAACCCACACCTTTTCCTAACAGTTTTCCAGTTTTATTTCTGCATTCCCACAATTCTTCCCTACACTGGCCTGGCGAGCCAGAGTATCAGCAGTCATGCAGCTTCAAATAATTTTGCAATTGCTCATTGCTATTTGCTTTTAAATGTTAATAGCCCAACTCAAAATATCTTAGATTTATATTGCATCCATCTTTGCACACCTTAATCTCTGTTGTTTTTTTTTAAAGCAGCTACAGAATTTTATTAATGGGGAACCAAATTACTATGCATTACATCTTATGGAAACTTCTTAACAGCTATATACTGCAACAATTAGTTATGTAATTTCATTTGTAAATAGAATAATTGCCTGTCAACAATCTTTAACTGCATGAAATATTAAAACACTGCTCAAATCTTTATATTAATAACTTCCATCTTAAATATTGGAAACAAATGTTGACTTGACACCAATAAAAAAAAAAGCATATTAGACAAGAACAGACTTTTAATTCACACATCAATAACAGCCGTTTGATAAAAGGTCATTTTAAATTTCACACACCTTCCTTAACAGGTAAACGTCTCCCCAGATGTGGCCAATGGATTCAGAGAAATCACCATTTTAACCAGTTCTCCCCTTTTTGTGGTATTGGCTGTGTGCTGGTGTCTTAGAAAGTTTTTTTTATTGTCCATTTGAGTGGAGGAACAACTCAAGGCAATTAAAGACTTTATAAAATATTATTTAAATTTTATTGTCTTAATATGAACATATAAAAACACAAACAAAACATTTACATCATGGATTATAAGCCTCTGCCCATGCTACCGAATGCAATATTAAAGATATCCCCCAAAACACTAGATCCAGCTCTTGTAACCAAAATGCACTGTATGGCAATTTCATTGAAGCAGCTCTTCATAAACTACGAACCAAAGATAATTTGCAGAGGAAATAATGACCATCTACAAGTCAGGACACAGAACTGTAGGTGTTACCTTTTTACAGTTAGTTACAAATGTCCCACAAAAGGGAAGCGTATTTTTACAATATTGTGTTTCTCCACATTTTATACAGATCATTTGTTTCAGGGACAGACTGATGCATTACAAGGAAAGTGCCATCAATCAATGCTCTGTAGATTACTGAATATATTTCATCCCTAAATTGATTTTTTTCAAAAGTGTCAGACAAAAAGAATAATGGAAGACCAGATTTGACATGGCCTACTTTTCGATTATGAAGCCTGTGTTTCAGATGGGCTGCGGGATACACAGAGCACCGCAGAAACCGTTTCCAAGACTGGACACAACAGCCAATTTCACATTTTGGAAACCTGCAGAAGATGGATGGGAATCAGTGGTCATAATGTAAGAGGTATGCCAATAAAAGGCGTCATTAACAGGTTGGAAATGTGGGGTGTGGAAGCAGGAAGAAGTGCAAACTAAGAAGTAAAAAAAAAAAAAAAAAAAAAAAAAAACCTAACAAAAAGAAAAAACTACAACAAACACACATGTCCGGCCATAACAGACTGCAGGGACCAGAACAGCCACATACTGCTTCAGCCACTGCACAGCAGACTGAACATACTAGTGCAGGAGCAGAGTGCAGCGGGTTCTAGTACTGACTTATTTCTCAGTCCCAGTAGTTTCTACACTTAAGGGAGACATGGGGCCACAGGTACAAGTTCCTCCACATGTCTCAGACAGGACAATTAGTTGCTTGATTTGGACTTAGGACAGACTGCGGTAGAAACTCTCATAGTATTAGATTAGCTGAAACCTACATAGTGAAATAAAGGTTTGAGCTGCCGTAAGAAAGCAACTCGAGCACACGGCCTCAAGTCTAGACCCGCAAACACCCAAAACTATAACAGTTTTACTGCAGCCCCCTCCCCCCCCCCCCCCCCAACACGACTGAACAAGCGTCTGTTGGTTTCCAGACGTAACCCAAGCAGAAATCCAAATTCAGCTCAATAAATACAGTTAAAAGTAAAACGTGATAATTAACAATTGTTCAAGAAAAAAGCAGATCGAAAACATTGGTAAAACTGGGGTTTAAAACTGCTCGCCAGCACAGCTAGCATTAACGCAAAACCTCCAGTCCTTACCAAAAAACAAAAAGGCACAGACTACAACCATCGAGTTTAACCATTTTATCAAATTCCTACAAAGTGTTGCATGCATTTGAATTATGTCAAATCAAACTTACTGACTGATGAGGGAAACTTATCTCTTAGATCCAACTGCCGAATTATGCATTACTGACATTCAGAAAAATGTGTTTAATTCTTCTTCAGAGGGCATCAAGCTGCATTAAAACCAAAACAAACAAAATGATAAAACAAATGTCCAGTGTAAAATTGGCTTAGAGAATTAACTGTTCAGTTTAAGCAACTCCCTGGTCAGTCTAACTTTTTTATGACTGAGGTAGGTTTTTCCTTCTAAAAAAGGACAAATAAAAAATGGAAAGTATTTCTTGTCCTTTCACCATAAATTCCTGAAATCAAGCATTCACAAATTTTCTGAATAAACAGAAAATTATTGAACTTTGCATCATAGTCCAGACATCTTGCCTGATGGTCTTTAATATGGCATATCCATTTTTGTTTTTGCCTTTCATCAACACAGCTGAGAAAACCCTTTTACGTTCCTGTCCATCACAAACGTGACAATAAAACAAATGCACACAGCTAAATTAACCTGTTTATCCAAGTGCAGGGAGTGATTGGTTAATACAGAGGAGCCTGGGGACGTTGGTGCTTGATCCAATGAGTCCTTAGCAGAACATTACGCATTTTTGCTGCAAGGTAGAGCTGAAATCACTTTAGAGATGAGTGGTGTACAGTACATAAAAGTATCCTACTCACATCATACAGTGCATGATTGGCTGTTATCTGAGAAATGAGAGCCACCCAAAAACTCTGAGGGAGGGTGTCTTTGCATCTAGTAGATTACCGTAATCCTGGTCTGAAGCCCCTTCTCTGTGCACGAGTGTCAGTCCTTAGGGCACACGGAGCAGGGTCAGTATGCCGTGACCAGGTCTTTGTCGTAGTTATAGCGGCCCCTCTTTGGGTTAGGACTGTCGGCACTGTCCTCTGTGTCCTCACTGTCCCCTCCAGCCCCTCCCCCTTCCTCCTCTGAGGAGGAGTCCAGAGTTAGATCCACCACTGTACCTCCTCCCTGTGGGACAGCAGCTCCTGTAATCCCTGCCATACCCGCTGAACTGCTGCTCGACTTTCCCGTCAGGCTTGTGCTGCTGTGGGCTGGAGAGTGACCATTTGCCTCAGGGATGCCTAGACACAAAAAAATGTTTTTTTTTTTTTGAGTAATTGGAAAAGAAAATGGAGCGACTGTGGCTCACATGGTAGAGCAAGTAGTCTTATAACCATAAGGTTGGCAGTTCTAATCCCACCTCCCGCAGGCACAGACTCCGTTTCGGGGAACACATTCCTCAATCTCTCAACTTGTCACAAAAATATAACATTATATAATAATGTTCAATGGGACTGTTCCAGTTACCGTTTTGGCCCGTTTCCCCCAATCAATCAGTCCACAACTGTTCCTGTAACTATCGATTCACAAAGTGTAAGGGACCTTGTCTGTGTAGGTCAGTGTTTCCCAAACTTTTTCAGCCCAAGGACCACTTTATCTCCCAATTTTTTTCTGAGGACCACCTAACAGAATCCCACTCCAACACGCCCCCCAAAAAACAACAAAATAGGTAGGATAAGCAAAATAGCATATCAAACACAAATGCAATTTTTATATTAAATTCTTAAATTAATTTCATTTGAAAAAGTAAATGTGAAATGAGCTGCAAATGTGGGGGGAAAAAACTGCTGTAACGGCCTATAAGTCTCACCTAATGTCATTGTAAAGAGCCAATAGTTTAAAACTGAGGCTGTGGTAGGAAGTCTATGGTAACAATAAAATGCTCAAAAAAATGTTCCCCTTTAATGTCCAATATCACTGAAGCTACTGGGATTTTACACATGAAACAAAACCTATACGTTACAAAACTAATAGATCTATGGATTTTACATTTTGAGATTTCCATCAAAAACTCAACGTGAATGTTGAGACGAGTGGTGCTGCTTATCACTCATTAGTTTCTGAATGTCTGGCTCTAAAAAGGAGAATTTCACCTTCACAGTTATACAGTATTGGGAAGGGCATGAGCACTTTGAGGGCAGACTCTGCAAGCTTTGGATGTTAGGTGACGCAAACTCGTGCACAGACGCACATGCCGTGGAAAATGAGACATTTGGCTCCACAAAAGCGTTCTCTGGATCACAAGCAACAAAACGCTGCTTATTTTCTGAAACTCCGCCGCATATTGACATCAAACACCTGCTGTTAAGATGGTAGAATGAGTCGTCGATGGCGGTGGTGAGCGGCGGCGCGCGGCAGCAGGCCGGGATTGTTTGACCCGCCACCAAAGGAGAATTTTATGACCTGATCTGCGGGCATGACTGCGGAGACCGCGGTGGAACCCGCGCATCCCGTGCGCTAATGCCCCCAGCCATGCTTGAAATCCTGCGCGTTTGACAAACAGGATGATGAAACGAGAAGTGCCAGCCATGTGCATCCATAACATTTCCAGCTGTGTCCCTCAAAAAAGAAAAAACGCCCTGGTCACACAATGCTGGTTATTCATAAAGTTTAATCAAATGATAAGAGTTGGCCAAAACGGCCCAACTCCCTGTGCAACATGCGCTGTGGAGAAGTCGGGGGGAAAAAAAGGGGTTTACGGACCACTAGGGGGCGATGGCGGACCACTAGTGGTCCACAGACCACACTTTAATTACTGGTGTAGGTGAATGCATAGTGGTGGTGAGGGGCTGAGATTAGCTGACTGCTTCCGTAAGTCTACCTAGCTGTAACAATTGCTTACCACTAGAGTGCGGAATTTGAGAAGCTGGTCAACACAAGTGTAGGCCATTATAGTTATTTTCTACAATTAAAATAAAATAACTTGGGGACAAAGAGTTTGACACCTACATATGTCAACAACTGGATACTCCGGAGTGTTGCTGCGCTCCCGTTCTCTGTCCCGCTCTTTCTCGTCTCTTATTGGTCGCCAAGAACCGTCTGTTAAATACTCAATTTCCTCAATATCCTCAGTTGTCTCTTTTAAGATCTCCGACAACAGCCTGAAAAAAAAAAAAAAAAACAGAGGGACTAGAAAACCAAGCTTGATTTCAAGTAACTATTATTATATTTGATTTAAATGCACTTACCCATCAATAGTAAGAAGTTCATAAGGGGCAGGTTTGTCACACACTGGACATGTCCAGGTGGGTTTTTTCTCATTCATCTGCAGGAAGAAGACGGCATCAAAACATTGAAGATGGGCACAGGTTAGGACTCGACATGGCACACCAAGACGCATCTTCACCAACTGTAACAGAGAAAGAAAGGTTTAGTTTATAATTGAAAAACAAATAAAACAGCTTATATTCAATATGGGCCACTTACTGGGCAGATAAGTGAAACACGGAGACCTGTGGTGGCAATTTCACTCTCTGGGTCGAACCGTAGTTTATCTTGGACTGCAATAAAAAAAAAACAACAGATATAGAACATAGATATGCAAATTTTCTTGCAGTTACTATATATATATATATATATTTATGCCAAGTTGACGTACTGCGCTCACGACAGCGTTCTGCGCTTTCAACAGAGCAGAGTTTCAGCTGGTTGAAAAGGTCTGCCGCTGTAAAGACCCTTACCAGATACACAGCCACAGAGTATCGCTAAAAAACAAATTACAAGAGCATTTTGTTAGGATCTGAAATACCATCTGCATCAATAAAAAAATGTCAGTCCCCCTGCCAATGTCGTCAAGGAGAATTTACAAACACGTGAACTAATTACACTAACAGTTGAGAATCAGAAGACAACTGGCTTCTCCACATGTCCGGTCAGCCCGATGGCACAAAGCTAAGTAGGATTACTGGGACTCAGCATTAAACTCTGACCTTGCCAAAATTTCCCCAGGTGACGGTGATTCTGTTGGGTACACTGGAGAGGTGCAACCAGGGTGTGATATTTACAGGACGACAGGGACGGCGGGGCTCAACTCCAGGCTTATTTGAAGGATAATAACCCTATAAAAGACAACAGATAAGCAGACAGTCAACTATTGTTATTAGTTTTGAACACTGCAAATGACCAAGAATCGAATCAAAATCTCACCGGTACATGACAGTAGGACTGATTAACTTTGACTGCAATGTTAGGGGGGTACTGGTCCTCTTGAACACCGATGGAGTCTGTATAGCAGATTCTGTTACAAAAGAAACAGAAAAATGATGACCAGAATGCTCTGCTTTCAACTTGCATATCAAGGCTTCTAATAACTTCTGACTTTTCCATCAAACTGAATGCCACAATTTGTTCCAGAAATAACCCAAAGGATTTACCTCAGAACCACTTGGATTGAGCCAATTCCTGGACGAATTTCACTGAAAGAAATGACATAATTAGCAATGTTTTCAGTCTCCTGAAGCAGAAAAAGAGAAATGCATTATTTTCTTACCCAGCATTTCTAATCTGGTCTGCTTGTTTAGGCGTTAACTCAAACATGTGTGGACTGTCCTGCAGCTTTTCATTATTGTGGGCGACTATCACAAGAATAATACAAGAATTATATAATAAAAAGTGTAAGTAAAATAATAAATTGACAAATTTAGTAAATCTGGTAATCCAGGAAGAGTCATCACTCACTTAGCTCGGTTGGTGACAGTAATGTGTCCAGAGTGTGATAGAAGGGCAGTGGCACCAGCTTGACTTCTGCTGCAGGTGCAGGCAATGGTTTGGAGATGCCGTTGAGGTAGTCTGCACCCCGAGAGGTGAGATTGCTGGAGGAGTTGAGATTTGAATAAACAACTGGAACCCCCTCAGGACGTCGCGCTGCAAGCCACCCAGTCGACTTAGGGAAACGCGACTCGTACAGCTGCCTCACGTTCTTGAGGAGCTCGGGACTGTATTCGGTCTGCACCAACTTCAGGGCACGCCCCACGAGGTCCTGCTTCAGCCCGCTTTTACTGCGCCCCATTGAGGAGAGCAGCGTTTGCAGGTCTGAGACCCGAAAACTCTTCACCATGTTCTAAAAAGGAAAGCAAAAGCCTATTAGTATCAAGTACAAAGTACAGTACAGTTTAATAGTAGATAAACTTGAGAAAAATTAAAAAGGACAGTGAAACCTAATTTACTTTTCTGTAACGCACATAATTAACATAAACCTACACAAATATATTTGCTTGTGTCTCAAAACATGCCGACTAAAGACAAGACGCAACACATCTCAAGAGCAATAAATTATAAATAATTTATTTCGGAGTGTCCCAGTCCCATCTTAATCGTCTTCAATTGGTGCAAAATGCTGGAGCTCGTTTTTTAACAAACACACCCAGACGTCAGGACATCACCCCAGTCCTTTTTTCGTTACATTGGCTTCCAGTTTCTTTTAGAGTCGATTTTAAAATTCTTCTTTTTGTTTTTAAAGCCCTCAATGGTCTTGCCCCTTCATACGTGTCTGAACTTTTGACTATTCGTGACTCGGGCAGATCCTTGAGGTCGTCAAATCAGCTCTTTCTGGAAGTGCCTAGGACCAAGTCCAAGCATTGGGGTGATCGGTCCTTTTCAGTCGCTGGACGCTGACTCTGGAATAAGCTGCCCCCTGATATGCGCACTATCACTGATTTTCTGGCTTTTAACATTCAGTAGCACGGCGAAACTTTTATCTGTTCTATCTAACTGTTTTATTTTTATTTATTTTTTTGTTTGTATGAATGTTTTTAATGTATTTTATGTGGTTTTATTGTAAAGCACTTTGGTCGTCTTGAGTGTTGTAAAGGGCTCTATGAATAACATTTGATTGATTGATTGGATTGGATTGGATTGATTGATTGATAAAACCAATCCTATTTATGTAGAATGCACATTTAAAAAAAAAAAAACAGAAAATGACATTTCTAATGTGGTGCACATCATAAAATCATGAACAAAAACAAGAGTTTCTCTGTTTAGGTTGACCAGTTCTCAATAATAAAAACAAGTACAACGTTAAACAAGAATAGGAGTAGAATATTAGATAGTACATTCAAAAATAAATAGACAAAGTAAGATAAAGAAAAATCTTAAACAATAGTCAGTGTGCATTTTGACAGGTGCACTCCACGGTCACCACATTGATTGTCAACAATACATCAAGCCATTATAACACCTGTAAACTCTATAAAAGCTCTAAAGTGGATTAAAGCATGTTTACATAAACTTTCACTATTCTGTCGTGCTCCCGCTGAGCCACCGTGATCCCAGTCAAACCAGCGCACTTTTGTGAGCTAACGTTGGTTCACATTCTCGAGCAAGCTAACGTTAGCCCCAGAGCTAATTTGTTCCGGCTTGACCATAACCTGCTTTGAAACCTAAAGTGAAAGTGGGCTCTCTGTAATATCAGTAATTATGAACACACTGCTTTCTCTTACACAAAGCGAATAACCATAGAAGATCCCTGTCTCGTAAAATCAAAGGGAACAGAGCTGTACTTGCCATCGCTTCCACCAGTTCGGCCGCCATCTTCGTGCATCAGTACCGCGAGAGCCGGGCAAACGGATAGTCCTTCACCAATGAGCGTGACAGGGCTTATAATGGACAGCTCTCTTTAACCAATCACTGCGTGACTTTGACCAGCGCTCGGAGCGCTGCACACAAAATGGGCGGTATCATGACCATTTAAAGTTACAGTATAACTTTTTAAAAACACTAAGACACAGGTCTAAAACCCAAATTAGGCCCAACCCTATATTAATTAAGCTACACGTAAAATAGTTTTTGAATCCATTGTGATTTTCCTTGATAATGTGGGGGTATGTTGAAAGGTAGCCCCAAAAATACCTTTATTTTAACGTACAGACAAAACATTGAGCGCTAAGTGGATGGGATCGCATGGTTCTCCGAGATCCCGTCCGAGCGCTTTATTCCAGTTCATGTTTTGTGTCCAGCCGTAGGACGAAGGGCTCTTGCTTTGTCTGGGATATGATTGTGTCTAAAAATTAATGCGGAGCACACAAAACAACATTGTAGTTTATAATTAATGTGATATGTTGGGTACAGAGGGGAATCATTCTGGTCCCACCAGGCTAGACAAGTGTAGCCTAATCATTCAGGCTAAGCACTGACATTATGTGCACTATGATAGGCCTGCCTCTAGGGCTATATAATTAGAGAATAAAGGTAAAAGCTGAATTGGATTATTACATCTGTGTGACTTTTATTTTTGAGCAATAGATACTTTTTACTTTATTAAATTTGTCTCAAGCAAGTCTGTAAGTTTGCAAACTCCTTTAACCAGAAAGCCTCTTTTATGGTGCGTTCCAGGCAACTGGTAACTGGTATCTTTCCCACTTGAAAATTACGACTTACGACCAGTGCTTAATTTGAACGCATTTCCCCGCCTTTCAGTTTTTCAGGGTATAGGATCCGGGAAATATTTTGATTGATTGATTGATTGATTGATTGATTGATTGATTGGATTTATTTGAGTGATTTTTACAACAACAATTATTGCAGTGCAGAAAACAAACAAAGCAAGAAAGAAAAAGAAAAAACTCAAAAGGAGTAGGCCGAAGCAAGAAAGCTTATAAGTGCCTACCCCGATATTCAAGATTAAATTTACATTTACATTCCTGAATTACCTTTTTATTTACAATTTGTACTTTTTCTTTTTCTTATTCCTCATTCCCGTTCACATAATAACCATTACCAATCATTACTTATGAGCACCGGTCACCATTCTATTAATTGACTAGTAATTTAGTTATAATAAATAGAACATAGTCAACACGACCTATTATTATTGACATTCCCATTTCCACTGTAAAATATTGGTTGTGATTGTTTTATTATTTTTGTTGTTTGCCTTGTTTAGTGAGGTGCCTTAAAAAGCCAGGGTGTAATATGGCCAGTAGGTCAAGGGCAGCCCCCCACCAGCAAGCCCACACCCTGCTGCCCTAACTAGTTGTTGTTGTGAGGTAGTACTGAGCCCTATACTGGGTGGTGCATTAAAAGACAAGATTTATGAACCCGTTGAAAGGGGGGGGGTCCATCACTCGCCTGCCCTCGCTCTATTATGTTTAATAGTGACCAGTGGAAACAGGCTATTACAGCATTGTGGTTAGCAAATATTTTGGAGGATCCCGCAAAGAACTGATATAATGGCATACTTGCCAACTCTCCCGATTCACGCGGTCATTTCTCCCGCTAATCTCCCGATTTTATAGTGAAGGAAACAAGTAAGATTGTGGGGGATATATTTGCATGATCTGGCAACCCTATCCTTGAGAAGAATCAGGCTGATTCCGAAACCGTTAAATTGGTAAGAGGTCTTACGCCAAACCGGATGTGCTTCAGCGTCCGCCATGACAAGAAGCCTCCGAATTGGGCTGTCAGTTATGGGAAGGAGTTAGGGAAAGGAGCATCAATGCTAATTATCATAGCCACTTTAGCATAGGGATTTCTGATGCTACCTCACTGGCGATTAGGAGCCATGTGCCATCCCATAAGCCACCATGCAGCATGCCCGCCCCCTCGCCCCCACCGAGTGATTCTTCATGCGCAACCACTGTTGATTGACAGGTGCACAATTTAATTTAAAAAATATATATATGAGATTCTGCACAAGATTCTGCACAAGCCAAAGTGACGAAATACATGTTAGAGTCACCACAGCACCGTCCCATGTCAATGTTTTAAAGAGCCTCCTCAGTAAATGGCCTAAATGAAGGCAGTTTGTGCTTTTGCTTTCATATAGAAACTTAAGCCACATGGCTAATTTGCATACTGTAGCTTTATGAAACAGCTGTTGAGATAAAATAAGGGTAAAGGAAAATGTGATGGCTCATTTGGATTTTTCTTCTTTTTTTTCTTTAAATGTCTTTATTTGGACACTATGTTGTTGCATATGCAATACAGTAGGTGGCGGCATGCGCTTTTGTTTGCCTTCCAATAACCTTAAAGAAGTAGAACAGCAGCTGTTGGTGATGTCACTTCCCCTTCCCCTGGGTAAGGACGGTCGAATTGGGCAAATGCTGCTGAAGCAGAGGTTCACTAACTGCATAGAGATCTAACAGTTGATCCCATGAAAGGTTAAGGATTAGTTGCTAGTGTTAGTACCAATGGCCGCTAGCTGCTCTGCTTTATGACTGCATCACTGGAGGCCGCCATTGCTGTAGTACCTCTATATCATCGCTATGCCCCCATTGAAAAGCATTGGACTTTAGACACGTTAAAAACAACTTTAACGCCTGGTTTCAATTTTTTAAACACTTTCTATGGCTACATATTCCTCCTGAGATAACGCTGGGTTAGTCACAAAAAAAGAAACCAGGCTGGTTATTTTTTTTTTAAATCTCCTACTTAACGGAGGTCTGACTGTTAGCATTGGAGCTGCGCGAGCTTCACGTCACGCAAGGGCCGAGTCTACAGTGAAAATCCCGCCCTTATTAGGAACATGCTTCGTCAGAGCTGGGGAGGAGGAGTCTGTAAATCCGCCATGAATTCCCCCTCGAACGTAGTCATTATGGTAAACGGGGAGGAGTGAGGAGGAGTTGCCTATTCTTTTTAACTGTATATGGTTAGTACTTAGAGGCTACAATTTAATGGTTTCGGAATCAGCCTCACTCCTTTGCCTCTCTGTCATCGCTGTCAGCGCACACACAGCCGTGCAGCCGCGCACACACTGACGCTTGAGGGGAAGAGACAGGTATCACGCATTCATCGCTCTGTTTATTTCTGTGCTTAGCACCAGGGAACAAGAGAGTTGGTCAATCAGCTCCTCTCCTCAGTGTTACCATGGAAACATTACTAACGCCACATTTGACTAAATGATATTTAAAAAACAGCTTATAGGCCTGTGTGTAGACCTTACAATCATTAGATGATAAGATGTAAAGTTTAATTTAGGCATATAATCTTCAATGAAGGTAGGCATATAATATTTTCTGTTCCTATTTTGCAAAAGTATTTTACTTTAATCAAAGATTGTTTTAAATATCTATAGCCTATTTTTATTTCTTCATAGGTTTTTTGTTCTCACTTTTGAGCTCAAGCGTCCTACTTTTCATTCTTAAAGGTCCTATATCATGCAAAATCGACTTTTTGGAGTTTTTAGCCATGTTGTTATGCTATTTCCTTATCAAAAACAGAGCGGTTTTTGGCTTCATTCACGCAGTTCTAAGTAATCCTCCTGAATCCTGCTCTCTGAGCAGCTGCTCCACCCTCTCCTGGTAAACGACTGAGCTGTTCAGTTGTGTCGTCACAAAGGAACGGAAGTGCTCTACGTCTGTAATGTAATGCCTTACGGCCTGATTTGTATTTATAAAACAGCTTTTTAAATTATTATTATTATTATTATTTTTTTTTTTAAAGAAAGAAAAAAAAAAAGAAAGCAGCAACTCTCCGACGCGTCTGTGCTGTCCCGCGACCCTAATCAAGCGCACCCACAGCTGGAGGAGCCATGGATCCCAGCAGAAGTGTTGTTTTTGAAGACTGAGCTCTTTCTAACATACTCTGGACACCGCCTGTTCTGTTTTCTTACCGAACGATAATGTCACGGATGTGCGTTTGGCTACGAGAGGAACAGGACTATTCGACCTTCCTAAAGAAGAGTGCACTCGCCAGAAGTTGGAATTTCTTTCTGGGATTCAGCTACTATATCAACCAACCTGATGGATGCTTGGTGAACCTTGGCCAGAATCAAAGTGGATTAACTTTTATAACCAACGCGATCTCATGGGGAGGCCAGACTGAGCGGTGAGTCAATCAAAACGCGTGTTAGCGTGTGTGTTAGCCATTTATGAAACTGTGTTGCACATGTCAACTCCTTATAACTGCATTATGTGAAGTAACTTCACTTTTTGCAGCAATATTTATATTTATAATACTGCAAATGTGGAATGAGTGGAGAGAGGGGCGGAGTTAACTGAATCGAAGCGTCTTGTCTTCCGGGTAGGGAAAATACCCCCCAAAATACTTATATTTCTCGCAAAAATGAGTACTCCATAGTGATAGAGGTAGAATATATCATATATATGCCTATACTTTACTTTGGAATGGCTAAAATAGCATGATACAGCTCCTTTAACTGGTCTCTCTATTTATAGTACTCTAATTTTTTTCTTTGTCCTCAGTGGTAAACAGAATAATATGGAATATCAAAGAAACAATATTTCCAGCACAAGTTTCCTTCATCAGGAAAATACAAAGTAAGAAATGACATCAATAATTACAAACACACCTGGCACGATACACCGATGAAAAAAAATCTCCCTATTTTTCACAACCCAATGTTGGCAAGTATGTAATGGTATTTAATGAGAGTGTTCCGGCAACTGTTTGGGTTTGTTCCCCGAATCCATCACATCAGACTAAAAGTGTTCCTGAAACTACTAATTTACAAATTAAGCACAGATTACGATGCTCAGAGTGTTCCAGGTAATTAAACTCGTATGTAAACAATACTACAACAGTTAGCTCATACGATGCTAACATTAGCCTACATCAGGGGTCCTCAAACTAAGGCCTGCGGGCCGCCACACCCCTCTGACCGGCCCCCCAGCCCCTCCGCCCCCCACCACTTGAACCGGCCCGATGAGGCAATTCCCAAAAGTGGTCATGGCCTATTTTTTTAAAATTGCTATTTGGCAAATAACATGTCTCTTAGTGATGCGCGGGATGTGGGTTCCACCGTGGTCCCCGTGGGCTGCCCGAGAATCGGGTCATGAAATTCTCCTTTGATCGCGGGGCGGGTTGGAGCGGGTCATAAAATGCCTGTCGCGGCCACTCTTTGCCCCCGTATACGCGCGTTCATTGAATTCAGTCACAACTTATTTCATCATCTTTAGGCTTATGACGTAAATATGCGGCGGATTTTCATAAAACAAGCAGCGTTTTGCAGCTTGTGATCCAGAGAACGCTTTTATGGAGCTCGATTATTTCCCCCTGTGCGTCTGTGAGTGTGTTCGCGTTACCTCCGCTGTACCTCCGCTGTCTGCCCCTCCTGATCCCAGCGCGCGCTGGAGGGGGAGAGAGAGAGCGAGAGGGGAGAACACGCCATTACGGTTCATTTCAAGCACATTTTGGACGGAATTAAAGCCGTGGTCAATTCAGACGGATCATATTTGCATAGCGTAATGTTTAATGATTGCGGGGACGGGGCGGGTTATATTTATTTGCTGAGTTTTCATCCCCTGACATGCGGCGGGGCCAGGCAAGGCATGGTGCAGAGAACTGTGTGTTAAGGAAAGCAAAATGGCAAACGAAAAGTTGACAGAGAATGCAGGGTGTTCAAAGAACAGTGGACAGTGGATTATTGTTTTGTTGACCGTCCCATTTGTCTCATCTGTAAAGAAAGTGTGGCGGTTTTTAAAGAGTAGGCTATAAATTACGTCGTCACTACGAGGAGGGACGACACGGCCGAGGCCAGAGGGAAACTTGCAAACGGAGAATTGGGACCGTCAAGCCGTGCATGCACAAATAAAGACAGTCGCCCAGCCTTCTCTGTGCGTAAAACTGCCGAAGCTGCAGCTGCGCGCTCGTCTCCTCCTGGATGAGGGGCGCGCTCTGCCTTCTTGGCCCTGATCCAGCACACATAGCCGCACTTTGTATGAAAAGCGCATTATAAACAAAGATGAAATAAATAAATAAATAATAAATAATTTCATTCCATTTTTGTTGCAATTCACATGAGTTAATGCTCCATTTGCACAAATTCATCCCAGCAGAGTCCACAATATGTTGTGCGCGCAAAGAAAAGTCTCTGTGGCATAGGCTACACTCTGGACGCTACCAATCACATCGTGCACGTACTCACAACATTGATTCAAAAGAGTTGTTACTTCAGGATATGTTTGATTGTAATTTTTGTGACGTGATAGTGACGTATTGTAGCTGCCAACAGAAACCGCCTATAGGCTTGGGGATGTGCCAAAGGGAACTCTGGTCACATTGCGCAATGATGTTTTATTTGAAAATAGAAATAAATGCAATACCTGTGGTATTTGAAATTAAAACAAAGTGTGAAGACATGATTACTATTTTTGCAAACCACTACAGCTAAACAAATATGTGCCTGGACTCAAGTGTTGATCTTGTGGATATAGTAGTGGGGACGACTGTGCCAGGCTAATCTCTACTTAACAATGAGTCCTGCTGCATTTTGGTCAGGGTCATATAATTCTATGTTATAGCCGGCCCGGCCCGGCCCCCCATCACAGTCAGGAACGATAATGTGGCCCCCAGAGAAAAAAGTTTGAGGACCCCTGGCCTACATGAACGTTTCTCCAAACTATAATTCATAACCATGGCGTAAACAGGCTGCGGCTTCTGTCTCTCTTGACAGGGCGACGTTTCTACCCTTTTCTGCGAACTGCATTTGCAGTTTGCGTGATTCACATTGTTTTACAAGATGTTTTTGTGCATCTTTGCCATGTTTTGTGGAGTTTAGCTGATTTTTTTTACTGCCAAAGCTCTTTGCTAGCAATGAACAGAGGATGTGTTTTAAAAGTAAACACACAGTTAGCATCCGAGCTAAAGGCTTTTATTATTATTTATTGGGTAGGGACAGTACAAGTTAATGAACAAGCCACACCGGATTGTAGCCTTGGGCTAATTTCCATCCGTCGTCCCCCATGCGCACTCTCAAACACACTCTCATACATCCTGACCTATTGTACATGTTTTTAGTGGTTGGGGAAACCGGAGTACCCGGAGGAAACCTACGCTGACACGGGGAGAACATGCAAACTCCACACAGAAAGGCCCCGTCCCTGGTGGGATTCGAACCCGGACCTTCTAGCTGTGAAGCACGAGCGCTAACCGCTGTGCTACCGTGCCGCCCAGCATTTGAGACCTACAAATCTCGAGATATCATCTTCTGAAGCGCTGACAGGTCACTGAGGCCCCCCGCACCTACAGCGCAGTGGAGGCGTCCCAGAAGGCGCTACAGGGAACAAAAAAGGGGCAAACGAGGAGGTACCGAGCAAGACTCACAGCTAAACCACACAGGCCTTCTATCCCTCCCAATGCTCTCGCTAATGTACGTTCACTGGACAATAAACTGGATTATATTCGTCTGCTACGCTCCTCTCGGAAGATGGTGAAAGACAGTTGTGTTTTTATATTCACTGAGACTTGGCTCAATGGTAATATACTGGATAGTGGAACCCAGCTTGAGGGGCTGTCCTGCTGCAGAGCAGACAGAGTGATCTCCGAGGGAGGTATGTTGGGCGGAGGTGGTCTCTGTGTCTACACCAATGACGCCTGGTGCCGTGACGTTGCCGTGGTCTGCAGACACTGCTCACCCCTCGTGGAGTTTATGATCAGTAAGTGTCGACCTTTCTACCTGCCCAGGGAATTTACTGTTGTACTGCTTGTGGCTGTCTACATACCGCCCACCTCCAATATCAAAAACAGGAAAGAGGCATTGAATGAACTGTTCCAGAGTGTTAGTGACCAACAGACAGCCCACCCAGATGCCTTTCTCATCTTAGCTGGGGATTTTAACCACACAGACCCAAAGAGCGTTTTCCCCAAAGTCTATCAACACATTGACTTTCCAACAAGAGGAAACAACATCCTGGATCTGGTTTACACCACCAAAAAAGGAGCATACAAGGCACACCCCCTTCCCCATCTTGGTGCCTCGGACCACATAACTTTTCTGTTACTGCCAGCATACAGGCCACTGGTTAGAGTTGCTAAACTGGTTTGGAAACAGATTCAAGTGTGGAGTAAAGACTCTTTAGAGAAACTCAAGGACTGCTTTCACACAACGAATCCGAATATGTTCAAGCAGGCTGCCATTCACAACAATATCTCCAGGAGTATACAGAGACTGTCACTGCCTACTTCACCAAGTGCACTGAGGATGTTACAGACTCTAATAAGACCATCATTATCAGGTCCAACCAGAAACCTTGGATTACAAATGAAGTCCTCAGGCTCATGAGGGTCCGGAATGCTCCCTTCAAATCTGGTGACAAGGAGAAACTGCGGACAGCTAGGGCCAACCTGTCCTGCGGCATCAAAAAAGCCAAGAAGCAGTACTCAAAAAAGATAATTGATCACTTCAGAGACAGCAGAGACACTCAGAGTCTGTGCGAGAGGATAAAGACCATCACAGACTATAAACCTCCTCGACAAACCTGTGACAGTGACGCCTCTCTGTTGAACACTCTAAATGAATTATTTGCTCGCTACGAGGCACTCAACCGAACCCCTGCACAAAAGTCAACACCCCCTCTTGAAGACCAAGTTCTGAAGCTATCTCCAGAGAGTGTGAGAAGATCTCTGAGCAGGATCAACGTACGCACCGGGTCCAGACAAACATACCAGGTCGTGTACTGAAAGGTTGCGCTGATGAACTCCCTGAAGCCATTTTTAACACATCTCTGCAGCAGGCTGTGGTCCCAACGTGCCTCAAAGCGACCACCATCATTCCGGTGCCAAAGAAGTCACCACTATCCTGCTTTAATGACTACCGCCCAGTAGCACTCACTCCAATTCTTATGAAGTGCTTCGAGCGGCTCGTCATGGAACACATCAAGTCTGTTCTCCCTCCCACCCTGGACCCATACCAGTTTGCTTATCGGTCCAATCGCCCAACTGAAGATGCCATCTCCACTGCACTTCATACAGCCCTCACTCACCTTGAAACAAAGGACTCTTACGTTAGAATGCTGTTTTTAAACTTTAGCTCAGTATTCAACACTAAAACCCACAGCAGCTAATACACAAACTGCTCCACCTGGGGATCAACACATCACTGTGCAACTGGCTGCTGGACTTTCTGACTGGGAGACCACAGGCTGTACGTGTCGGCGGAAAGTCCTCCAGAACCATCACACTGAACACGGGGGCTCCCCAAGGCTGTGTGCTGAGCCCCCTCCTGTTCACTCTGCTGCAGTGGAGAGGGTGACCAGCACTACGTTCCTTGGTGTGCACATCACAGTGAACTTTTCTTGGACCATGCACACTGCATCACTGGTCAAGAAAAGTAATCAGCGTCTCTACTTTCTCAGCAAGTTAAGAAGAGCTAGAGTCCCAGCCTCTGTTATGTGCAACTTCTACAGAGGGACTATAGAGAGTATATAAACAAAATGCTTAAAAAATAAAATAAAATAGAAAAGTTGTAAAAAAGGAAACTGTTGAAATTGTATTTAAAAGGAAAAGTAACTTATTGATATGGCTGTCATGGCAATGTGGCTCGAGGGTTGGGGGGAAAAAAAGGGTCAAGACCATGCCGTCCTCCTGCTCGGTCCCCAGCAACCTGTGTACCACCACAGAGGCTGGATGGGAAGCTGTTTAAGAAGACCCAATGACAAGAGACAAACATCCAAAAAGTAGCCTACCTACATATAATTCATTAGCTACATGAATACTGCGCTGCTTTAACAAGTGACTTAACTCCAAATAAGTGCCAAAATTAAGTACACATGGATGCGCCTGGGCCCGGTTGGCCGGTCATATATATATATATATATATATATATATATATAAAAAACTCTTCCTCACCCTCCGCGGGCGGTCTCTTTTTCCTCCAAGCTCGGGTCCTCTACCAGAGGCCTGGGAGCTTGAGGGTTCTGCGCATATATATATATATATATATATATATATATATATATAATATATATATATATATATATATATATATATGTATATATATATATATACTTACTATATACTATATAAGTATATATACTTACTTTACATAATAATACAATATATATATATACTTACTTACATAATAATACAAGGCCAGGTGGTGGATTTTGCTCATTTTATAACATTTGTAAAACATTTAGACTCCCAGACTATCACTTTAATACAGGGACGCCTCAGCTTTATTCCATAGTTTCACTTAGCATAGCCTGTTGTTTACTGTAATATAATTTCAGCAGATCTCGTTAGTTTATTTTTTATTAGGCTAAATGTTTGGACTATATACTTAGAATATAGCAACATTTCATTGTAAAGGCCTCAGGGCCCTGGATATAGGCAACCTTGGTGGCCGTGGACACCTGGGTTTATTATTATTATTAGTATTATTATTATTATTACTATTTTTTATCATTATTATTTTCTTAAACAATTCTCAGTGGTAGCGTTTATGTCATACTTTTCCAATTTAGGATTTTGTAATTAATCAATATTTAGGTGATACATTTGGAGCCCCTGACCCATTTTAAGTTCACTGTGCTATGATTTGAAATGTAAATTCAATCAATCAGTTGTTTGGTATAGCCCAATATCACAACAGGAGTTGCCTCACAGGGCTGCACCAAACATTAAAACAATGAAACCAAACAAACAATGCATTGCCCAAGCAAATGTAGTGTCCAGGCAAAGATAATGTCCAAACAAAGATAGTATCCAAATATAGGCAGTAAGCGCAGATGGACGAGCCAATTCTGCCACCCCCTGTAGATTCTCCTACACGGCAAGGAAAAACTTAAAATCACATTGGGGAAAAAAGAGAAACCTTGGGCAGAACCACAGATTGAGAGATCCATGCCCATAGACGGACAGACAGATAGACCCAGGGCTGATGGGAGACGCTCTGCAGACAGGGCCAGATCTTGTTGGAGCTTCAGTTCTTGTTATACAGTCCCAGTTGGAAAGGGATTCCTCCGCGGATGGGGCTGAAGACTGCGATACTAATGTCTGGTCATCTGAGAAAGAGGCCACTCCCCACTGGGGAGTGGGACGGGGGACACCATGTGAATAGTGATGAACAGACTACAGATAAAGGAAATATAATTAAAATACAAATTATTCATTAGAATTACCCTATTGAAGACAGAACTGGTTAAAATGCCACAGATGCTTTAAATAAAAGATTAATTTAACTAATGTGTAATTTATTCCCAGCCCAAATCTAATTTTTTGGACTTGAAGGGATTTGTTCTGTGCAATACTGCATGTAGATTACATGCAAACCTAAACAACACAGGCACAGGTGAACGTGTTGTTCTCCCCAGACCTTGCTCAATTAATTACTGCTCACTACTAATGAAGGTAAAGCTTGAGACTGCACCACGGTTGGACAAAACAAAGTTAACAGGATCACAGTGGCATCTAGCAAGCCTTTGGTTGTACTGTGTCCACTCTTTGAACACAATGTCTTCTTTAATCTAGAGTGTTTAATCTCTCGTAATTACAAAGATTTGCTGAAGTTAATAAAAATAATCCGCCTGAATTCAGACCCCCTACCTGGACCACCACTGTGCCTTCATGACAACCTTCTGTGAGGGATAGAATCCCACTCATATATAAGGAGTCAAGTGTAGCACCTCTCCTGAATTGAAGATCAAAGGGCTGACATTGACATAGGGGCAAGAGAAAAATTTCCAAGCTGCAGAGTTTTAGACCGTACTCTTGGCAAACTATTTGCCACAATAAGTTGACGTCATTTCCACGTGTTGAGATAGTGTCAGTGTTGAGCGCATCAAGGTTAACGACAGTTGAGAGGCTCATCATTAGCTCTGATCTTGTCAACTGACTTGGACGCGAGACACTTTGGCGATTAAGGATATACCATGTTAAATTAGGCATGCTGTGAGATCTAAAACCTCGATTGTGAAGAATTTTGAGATATTTGAACTGGTTTGGATCCCATCATATTTTCATTATGAATGTTCAATTTTGCAATCAGGAAATGAAAGCAGACAGCAGCAGGGAAAGACTTGGGCTCAGCTTCACAATCGACTACCTCCTGTTCAATAAAGGAGTCAAAAGGTCTAAAGAAGAACCATCAGGACGTCCCACAATGGAACAGGCAACAACGGACAACCTGCTAACCCCTCAGGACCCTGAACCCAAAGAGGTGAAGACAAATGGGCAGCATAAGACAATTCAAGGTTCAGATCTAGAGCCTGAAGAAAGACGTATCGATGAAGAGAAGGTGGAGGTGACCACAACCACGCCAAGTGATTCACAAGATAAGTCTGACGAAAAACCTAACCAGTCATATATCGCACTCATATCGAAGGCAATTCTGGCATCTGAGCACAAGAAACTGCTTCTATGTGACATCTATCAGTGGATCATGGACCATTACCCTTACTTCAAAAGCAAGGTATGGTATTCAAAGGTAAAATATAAAATTCAAACTATAGTCGCTGGTCTGGTGCCATTTATCCATTATTTCATCGTACAAGCCAGATTTTAAAGTTATTTGTCTGCGAGGTGACACAAGGTTCTTACAGGGACACTCGATGATCTTGTTGTTGCCAAATTCAACCAAATAGAGTAATCCGGTTGCTGGGGCTGCAAACTGCCACTTCCTTCACCGGGTGCAAAAACAGATTGGTGGATTACAGTTGATCAGGTTTGACACGCTAAAAAGGTAACTGAGGGTGCCGTGCCAAGCGGCGATCATAGACCTCTTTGACGTACCATGGCGCATTTTGCCAACAGTGTGCTTTTAGATTCTGTTGCTCTAAATGTTATCAGTATATAGGACAATTTTAGAAAGTCAGTGCAAGAGAGAAGAAAAGATTGTAAATTGTTCATGTAGATTGCTGTTTATCTTCAACACTATGATTTTGGCCGTATAGGTTTTATAATTATTGTTCAGATTTCCCTTCATTTTTGTTATTCTGTACATTAATAATTTCAAAAGTAAAAGAGCATTTATTTATAATTTCTCACAGGACAAAAACTGGAGGAACAGCGTGCGTCACAACTTGTCCCTGAATGACTGTTTCATCAAAGCCGGCCGCAGCGACAACGGCAAAGGCCACTTCTGGGCCATCCACCCGTCCAACTACCTGGACTTCTCTAAGGGAGACTACCACTGCAGACGGGCCAGGCGAAGGGCGCGCAGACTGGCAGGACAGGTGCCCCTTACACCACTCAGCAGCCCGTACCATCCCGCTCTGTTCGGACCACGCAGACCGCCCTGTTGGTGCTGCCCACAAAGTCCAACTCTGTCCTGCCTGAGTCCAAGACTTTACTGGCCCTGGGCCCCTGTGCAGCCACAATTTGGGAGGTTCCCACTTGTTCGCACTTCTACATCATGAATGTGTATTGTTCTTTAAATGGGTTTATCATGCAGAGAAAACAGGCTGTGCTATGTCTTATTTGGTAATGATTTTGTAATTAGGTGATTGAAAAGCCGCTAGGACAATTTTAAATTAACAGTACGGTACAGTCCAGTTTGTAATTTATGGTGTGTGCTGAATAGTTTTCAGTATTGGAACTTAATAAAGCTTGAGCACTTTTTTAATGATGTACAAAATGCAACTTTTGTAGTCATGTCATTAAATCATTATGCATTTAAGCGTCTTCATTTGTTATTAGTGACTCGTGCAGACAACGCTATGGTCAGAAACCACTCAATGTAAGATGCTAATTAGTTTTGATAGGGGAAAAAAAAATCTTCTAAAGCTTCTATAAAATCCGACTCGTAGGATATGGGGCGAGATAATCTGGGCAATCCTAAATAGTTGGAAGCAATAGGAAGCTTATCACACAGCGTAATCCCGGGCCGCTGCTTCAGAAAGAGGGGAACCACGGGAGGTCAGGGGATGAAGGGAGGAAAGGAAAGGGGTCACTGAGGTGCGGACAAGAGTGGAGCATAATAAGATGCGTACAGCTACTTTAAATATCTTAATGAAAGAATCATGGATAAAAATATAGCCACTGACCAAGTGAACATTATGTTATCTGAGAGCCTGGGACAAATAAATCATGTTGTCTTTTATGTAAGACATAGACGTAAAAATGGCATTTGAGTGATTTCATATGAGCTAATAGTGAAGATGCGAAACATGGGTCAGTATCTTCAAACTCTTGAGGGATGTTCCTGATACATATTCATCAATATTCAACAAAGGTATAAGGGACAGGAGAGGCATGCCACATTTTATTTAATAGGTTTGGATTAAGGGCCACACAGTGTGTTGCATGTGGATAGTATTTTGACCATTAGAGTTATCTGTATGCTTTCGAGTGGTTTCCTTCATCGACTTACAGCTTTCTGGTTGCTTCCCTATAGTCTGTGCTTATGCCAGGCAGAGTCCAAGGACTGCAAGGACTGAAAGATATGGGTCAAGTGCAAAATTTGCCACCACATTGAGAATGGACTGCATCTTAAAGGCCCAACACCTGACATTTTTCCCCTTTTGTAGTGTAACATTATTTTCACCCCATGAATGTTTGTTGTGAAAGTATCAATTTGTGAATTTGTTTTTACCCTGAAGCGTGAAGCCTGCATTGTATTATAATGTATTGATGTTGAGTATGGTCAGTCCAAATAGTCAATATGAGACAAAAAGGGGTTTACTTTTTTCTTCATATTTTGACACAGTGCCTGATGGACATTTTCACATGTGTCTTAACGTGTAATTTCTCAGTCTGCCACAAACTGTAGAAATAACAAAAATGGTCTTAGTCTATAGTCTGAGAAATGTATAGACACTGTCCATATAACATGCATGAAAGGAGTGCTACCTGGCTCGATCTCTCGTCAATAGTGAAATTCCTCTCTGACTTGTAAAGGTTGGCATTTACATACACAGTGCTCAGTAGAGAGGATTAGGGCAGACATTGACTTTTTGGAAGTTTGTTTGTCTTGGCTCAATGAGGGCTTTTTATTCACAAATTATTGAATATTTGATAAAGTCTTCGTTTGACAGGAAATGAGATTGTACAAACAATGAGTCCGAGGGATCAGGCGTCCCTCATAATGGTCTCTGTCGATTAAACAATGACAAAATCCATCTAATTAATTTTTTGTTCTCCAAATCTTCAATGTCTACACCTAATTGGGGAGCTAATTTGCTTAATTCCTATGAATTGCTCTCAGCGTCAAATCCTCTTCAATTCTCCAGCTTTAAGGCTTTAATTTGGTTGCATATGTTTGCTCCACACACCCACACACACAACTCTTGACCTCAATTTTGAGCTCCCTGCAAAGTAATTAGTTGCTAATTTCTCATTTACCAAGCAAAACTAATTCATTTTTATTTTATTTTAAATCATTAAAAAAGTAAACATAGTAGGTGTATGCCATCTTTGTATTGTTTAAAGGCTAATTGTGTGCATGTGTGTGCATGTAGATATGCCCATGTCATTATGTTAATCTGACGAGATGCGGAACGATGCAGGGGGCTGTAGATTAAGGCACAAAGATTTGTCGGTGATTAGCAGAGAGTGAGCTAAGAAGATCAACCCCACTGAGATGACCATTAAACATTATGGCTATGTTTTAATGCAACTAATTTATGGCAGTTTTTATCAGGCTTATTCTTATTTCATGATGATGATTTGGCTAGACGAATATATCAGGAGATTTACTTTTCTTACTTTAACATTTAAATGAATATAGTCTAAATAAATACCACAGGATTTAATCAAAGTAAACGGCACAAATTGTAGCTTGAACTGCTTTAGACCTAAAACATGAAAGTTATAAATGCATAAGAGTTGGTAAATTCTAAACTTAAGAGAAAAGGAAAATTTGTTATAAATTGCATCTGCACTGATTTATTCTAGAACAGAATTCCATAGGTTTTAGGCTGTTATTGTTTTGGGGGAAATTGTTCTTATTGGCTAAGGAACATGTGAATGTGGAGCAGGAATTATCTTTACAACAATCTTGGCTGAATACAAAATAGCATAAAGAAAAAACAAAGAAAAAACAAAACAAGCGGTTAACGCTGTGGCTTGAGTCAGGAAATAAAAGCATATTAGTCCAGTGCTCAGGTATCTGCACTGGCTTATTCACTTAAAACAGCTCTGCTTGTTACAAGTCTCGTCATGGTCTAGCGCCCAAGTACATCTCAGACACGAGAGCCAGATGAACTATCTCGGGCTATGAGAATCTCATGACCACCTGCCACTGTTCAAGAGTCAGAACTAAACATGAGGCTGCGTCTGTCTGTCCGTCTGTCTGTCTGCCTGTCTGTCTGTCTATCTGTCTGTGTAACACGGTTATTTTTAGCTGTGCAAATGACAACTAAAAGTTTTTTTTTATTTTTTAGATTGGCACTCTTCTTTTAAATTCATTTATCATCTTATACAAATGATAATTATGTGTTTTATTGATTTTATTTGCCTTTGAAATCTAATTCGATGTAACAATTCGTGTTCTGTAAAACCCGTCTAATGTGCGAACTGTGTTTAACAAAGGAAACTCGCCTTGCAATTTGACCAGTTTTAAATGTCTACACGTTCACGTATGTGCGTAACGTCCAACACTTATTTCGAAAGGAGAGACTACTTTTCACTGATGTTTTTCTTCAGACAGGCCCAACTGTCTGTCTAATAGGCCTGAAGACTGCGGCTCCAAATTGCAGTTGTTATTAGAAAGCCTGATTGCATAGAACTAAGCAGTATTTAGGAAGCGCTATAGTCGGACCAAAAGCAGCTGCTATTTGCTGCCTGTGTCCCTCCATGAACAATAGCCTGGCGTTACCTCGGCTTCAAAGCCTCTATAATAGTCAATCGATCAGAATGCGAGGCGCTATTCTGCAGATTACTGTTAACAATAATTTGCCTCCCTGTGCACCGTTGCCATCTTTGAAGCAATGTTTTATTGCCTTTTTTCCATCTGCATCTGTCATCCCCGAGGTCCTCTGTTTGATCTCTCCCTACCAGTGCGCGCTCCCGGGGTCGCGTTGACCTGTTGATTGGCAGCTGCGATCAGACATATGGTGGGACGAGGCATCGACCGCAGCCCCCCGGAGACAAAGCGCACTGCTGGGGCTTTCCCCCCTCCGTTTCCCCTCTCTCTGTGTTCTCGCAATCTGGAGCTGCGGTGAGAAAAGACACCGCTAGATGGCGCAAGGACCACGCAAATAGAAGCGCATGCTGTCAAAGTAACGGAGTCTTAATTTATAGTTTTTCTGTTTCACATATTAATGATGATGAAAGGTTGTAAAAATCAGCAACAGGCACAAGGTTTCTTTCTTTAAAATTCCATTAGCTAAAGGCCTATAGCCCATCTCCGCATTCAAGAATCACAGGCTATTTCTGATGCCATTACATTGACCTATAAAGTATTATAAATGCTTATGAGATGTAACGGGCTGTAGAAATAGGCTAATTGAAATGATCCAGCATAGTCCAAATGTTTAGTACATTTTGATAATTCTGACCTATTGTACATATTGTATGTAGCCTACATACAATATAGGCTATAGAAGAGTGTTTTTAGTGACCTATTTGAGGGGGCCAAAGTGTGCTTTCAGTCAGATATAGTTGACCTTTGATCTATTGGGAGACAATGGAAACCTGCTGATCTTTTAAAAACCATGGAGAAACTTAATTAGTAGGCTACTGTTTATTTAGACCAGGGGAAGGCAATGTCAGGCCTCGGGACAATATTCACGCTCCCAGAATGTTGTTTAAGTATCTAAAAACATATGAAAAATATTTGTAATTTCCACAACAAATGCCTTGCAAACCCCCTTTTTATGCATATATGATGTACAAGGCTTTTAGTTAAAAGAAATTCAGCATTCAGAAAACTTGCCAATTGCTGATTTAGGCTATATGTCAATGTTATCAAGGGCACAATATCAAAATATATTTTGCTCTAAAAATAAATATTTTTGCTCAAAACTATGACAACAGTTTGGTTACATTTATGTTTAAAATCCAATGGAAAAAAGGGATTGGCCTAAAACGAAAACTAGAAGGGTATCCTAAAACAGGTTTAAAGTCTTTTTTCATGTTTCACACGAGGGGTGTCTTGCAGGGATTATGGACCGAGAAATATCTTGCACAGGGGCGAAAGTAGATTAGATGATTCCCTTTTCATCTTTAGGAAACATCAAACAACTATCAGGCGATAATTTTATTGATTAGAGCCAATGTATCTGATCTGAAAGTTAGACGTATTACTGTAATTAGGCATGTCTTATTGCTTCTTTAAGACTGACTAAATCTGGGGGGTAATGAAGCCCAGAACAAACTGAAGGCTGCTTCAAAGATTGAACAGCTAATTTAGATTTTATAACATGAAAAGAAGATATTTGCTTTTTTTCCCTGCAGATAGTTTAGTAAATGATTTTTGTTCTGTGCAAATCTGACTCACTTTAATAAGATTCCAGACTTTTCTAAAGCAGAATTTTCCTTTTATGACAGAAATACATCTGCCTATCCTGGAAGTGGATTCCTCCAGCTCTGGCTCACACTGAGGTTTAACCATGACTGTTAAGGTTTTCTTTTTCCATTGACTCCACAGGGAAATGTGTCCTCTCCATCCGTCAATGCCACTGGGGCAACCTGTCAGGACCGTGGGCAGCCGCAGTGATCTGGAGTACCGAACAGGAGAATCAGCTTATGTTTTGGGCTGAAGATATTGATTCTGGATAATTATGATATTGGACAAAGCTTATGATAATTACGTGTGTGTTTAATATGTCAGCCACCAAGAAAATATTTCAAGTGAACAAATTAAACATTATATTCCTAAAGATAAGAAAACTCTCTGGCGACTTAAAGTTGAACAAAAACAGTGAGTTCACACAACTGTAAATCTGTTTCATTTATTTCTGTGGACGATGGATATACAGATACTACTACTCACTTTTATATTACAATAAACTATGTCTGTAAACTGAACTTACTTCACTGTATAGGCCCATATGGTCACATGGTACAGCGTCCTGCTTTTCCTGCTTTTCCCATAACCAGCCCTGATGTCTGTATATTCAAATAAAGTAACTAAATACGTCCCTGACCGACTCCCAGCTGACTGTCGCTGACTGGATGCTGACCCGCAGTGAACAGGACACTGGTATGACCAGTCTGACGTGCATCTGTGTGTGTACTTGTTTTGGTGTTGGTTTACAAGATGCAAAAAATACACCTCATCATCTTCTTTCTTCCTCCTCCACCAGAGTGTTACCATGGTGACGCATCCCGTGGCTGGGGTTTTGGCGTGATCCCCACTGACCCTGGCCAAAGACCTTTGACCGTTAGGCCTTGGCTGGGGTCAAAAGGTCTGCGATGGCCGGAGGGCAACAAGAGCACTTCCATGATTTGCACCCTGACATCCTCTGTGGCCATCGTCCGCACAGCTATTTCATTTGTACACGCAGAACCTATAGAGCTCGGAATTCTTATCTTCACTTGTTTCAAGGCTTTTTTTCTCTGTAGTTTCATTTATTTCATTAAAATTAAGTTAATCTCTAAACAATATTTGCTAGCCCACTTTTACATGGCGTGCCCCTTTGATTAAAATGAAAAATTAGGATCACAATTAAGATTTCAAAACAAGATATTTTATCTATTAACACGGCGAGGCTGCGTTTCACTTTCATGCAGCTAAAATCCAGAACATGTGAGACACAATGTTCAAATCCAGGCTCTTTTTACCCGTGCATATGCTTCTCACTTTAATGAATTGATATTTATGTTGATGTTTAATGGATTGATTTGATCTGCTTTCTCGTAATTTTATGCAACTCTGAAGCACTTTGAATTGCCTATTGCGTATCTGTCTTGTGACTGAAACCCATGAATAGTTTTGGTTCACGTGGCATCAAAACACTCGAAAGAGCCTATAGTTTACTACTGAGATGGAGAGCCGGACTGATTCAGTGGTACAATTGGCCTTTTTACTGTCAAGTTGCAGATGCTTTGACTTGAATATAGTAGCCGTAAGTTTTTGTTTAGCAGAATATCTCTGTGCCGATTCACATAGCACAAAAAACTGGCATAGAGTTCAATGACTTCTCCGTCGGCAAAAATTGAATTATGTAAACCGTTTTCAACACTGTATTATAAGCAGTGGCATCAGCCATTGGGCCGCAAGATTAGCATGTCAAACTTGTATAACCATTCCCAAAGTGTGGTTATTCCTGGCCCTTATGTCATTTATACACACAGAATATCTACTTTAGCAGTTATACTTCAGCCACTATATGCGGAGGGTTCAATACTAGATCATTTGCATTCCCTGTTACCTATAGGCGGCATACTGTGTGGTTCCACTTGAGAAACTTGTGATGATAAAACGCAATCTCCTACCGACTAACATCCACTACGATGATGGTTATGATGGCAGTAATAATCATCAGTATTCCCCATGGCCCCTTGCTATCCACTGCATATACGGATATTTATAGTTCTCCGTGTACTGTAACTGCGTGTGTGAGTGTTTGTGCATATTGAGGGGGAAGGGCAATGCACCAGCAGCACCTCCGTGGCTCTCCTCTCGGGGAATAATTACAGAATCCTGGGTACTAAAAGTCACGTGACCCTCGCCTCTTGCTACCCAAATAATTTATCCCCCTGGCTGATAGCTCGTCAATATCAATTTATTAATTTAACAGTTCTGGACTGATAAAAGGTAGTGCGCACAGTTAGCTTGCTGAAGCGGGGAATAAGGGTGAATATTACAGTGCAAACGGTGTGAGCGAGGGAGCGAGGGAAGGACAAAAGCCTGAGAAACAACCTGGGCTGATCAATGCTATCGCGGAGGGGAGTCACGCATATTCGCTTTGCAAAAATAGGCCGCCATAACTCATTTTCCCCAGCTATTGAATCCCGCTGATGGAAATTAATACACTTATTATCACCTGATTAAAAATTAAGACAGAAGATGGTGTGCCTTTTTGCATTGATATTCAAATGTTTCCAATATATTGACAAAATTCACCCACATTTCCCCCATTAGGCTGATTTGACAAAAGCAAGTCTCCATTTTTCATCTGTTCTCTTTCCGGGTCACTGCATAAGATCATCTGTCCCGTGAAGTCATTTTCAATTAAGGCCCCATGAAAATATGTAATCGAGATAAGGTTTGTGATTTATATTTCACCATCAAGATTCTTGAAGATTAGCGACAAGATCCCACAGAGATGGAATATTTGTTTGCAGAGGATATTGTGCATTGAATATTTGCAGCCTTTGCGATTTTTTATTGCGACTATGGAAATAGTGATTTTGATTCAACTGCGATTAATTTTGAACCACTGTTTCAAATTAACAGCAGGTGCTCATTTTTGACAATAACAACTGAATCAATTTATCCAGAAGTTACAATCTGTTGATTAAGATTATGATTTTTCTTCTTATACTGTAGTCTTGTTGTAACACATTTCCCCTTAGCGTGAATAATAATAATAATAATAATAATAATAATAATAATTCTGTTGTTTTGTTACTTTATTCATGTCAATTGGCTGCACTCATTTAAGCTTACAGCAGCAATATGAAGAAATGTGTAAGTGTGAGTCCTTTTGCGATAATGGAGGCACTGAAAATATTACTTTAAAAAGTACATTTAAAATGAATATATATATATATATATATATATATATATATATATATATATATATATATTTTAAAGAAAGTGAAATTGGATAACTAGAGCAGGCTCAAGAGGTGACTGCTTGATACCGTTCAGGATTTGGACAGCTGTCCTTTTCCTGTCGAGCAAGCAAAACCTGGAACACTATTCCAGCTCACATCAGAGAATTGGCTTCATTAAAGTCCTTCACCAAAGCTATAAAAATGACTGCTGGAAGGCCAAAGATGTTGTCATGCTCTTTAAATGGCACTGAATTTGTAAAAAAAAAGATCTTTAATATCAGGTTACCAGTGTAACCCTTTATCTTTTCAATACTGTTTTACTATGTTTTGAGGATATTGTAATATAATATGTTTTTGTATCATTGTCTTTGCAGTGTGATGTTACAATCTGCCAAAGGGACTAGAGATAAAACTTAGCCGCGTGGGCTATAATCTCACATATTGTTCATTCCAGTGTGATAGAAATAATAATAAAATGTACTATTGCGGCATCATTGGACTCCACAAATCAAATTTAATTGAAAAAATATCAGGACAACAATGCATTTTTCCCTACCCAATTTCTTTTTTTTTTCTTTTTTCTTAAAATTACAACACATTAAAACATGAATTACTCGCAACAATCGGGTCGCAACAATATGTATTCATTAATTTATTTGATTGGGACAGTGCATGTTAATGACTTCAGGTATTTCTTACTACTGTGATGTAATTTTGGAGGAAACACGTACTTCAGCGCTGTATTTGGCCACTCTACGCCCCTGTTCTTGGGCCTCGCATGTGCAGATTTTTCTGGCTTGTGTCCCATTGTGGCTGGATTGACAAAGACAATTAACAGTTTAAATTAGTAGCCAAAACAAATGATGTTTTTCTGTTGGTGCAAATAGGCTGATATGACTTCCTGCCGAGTGCATCCATAAGGCCAAACAAAGAGAACGCATAAACGCCAGCTGATTTTTAGTGACCTCTTGTGACCTGTCAGCACTTCCTTCGCTTCCTGATTTTAAAAACAGGGTAATGAATAAACATCTGGCATAAGGCACTGCACATATATCATTTGCCACCACAAAACAGTCAACCGGCAACCTAACCTATTCCCTGAGCCATTACATAATATCCCTGAAGGGGGCTAAAAGGTATTTTAACAAGACCCACTGCTCTATGATCTGTGACCCCTGCCGAGCTGACCCATAGCTGATGACCCCACTTACACTGGCCGCAGTGACAGTGTTGGACCAAGATCCCTATGCACGTTCTGGAGTGAGGGGACAAAGGAGGGGGGGGGGGATTCATTTGCAAATTGATGCATTTGAGGATTCAGCATCTTTAGGCACTGGCTGACAGATTTGTGTAATTGGGTGATCTATGGGCCAGTGTAGAGTAGCGTCTTCATCCGCTCTGCCATCCGGCCATAAACATGAAGAAATTAGGTGTACATGAGGCCTCTGTCGTTCACGAAATGCTATACTCTCTTTGAATTACTTATAAGTCTGAAAAACAACATTGTGTCATTTAATACTTTTGTCGTTTAAAAATAGTGAAGAGAAAATCAATCAGATATAGTTCTTCAAGGTAAGAAGGATCAACGCTGTCTGCTCTTTGATGTCGCAGTGCCACATTACCGTATTATCCATCATGGTAACAGAGGTTGAGAGGATCAGCGAGTAACACCGTGAGATTGAAATTTGCAGAATGTCGAGAACTGTACCAGAGGTGCTTTCGGCGCCAACACAAATGGGACTAAACATGGTGTCGGTGAGGCTGCCTTTCAGTTTTACGCAGCTAAAGTCTGGATGTGAGACAGCCCTCAACTCTGCCATGTGCAAATCCACGCTTCTTGTAATCTTGTGTAACTATAAAGCCCTTTGAATTGCCTTGTGCATGAATGTGCTCTATAAACTTGTCTTGCTTTGAGAAGAACCTTAGAGGGGTCCCCAGCCTTCCCAATGCCCGAGTGGTGCAGCGGATCGACCTTATGGGGATTGCTCTCATCTCAAAGGTCTTGAGTTGAAGCTGCCAAAGCCATTGGAAGAGCATAGATTTCATTAATTTGCACATGATAGTGAAATAGCATGTCGTTTTTTTTCCTTTCTCTCCTGACAGGCTTCTCTTTGACTCCTTGGAGTAGACCTTAAAGGAACAGGCCACCGTTTTTACATACTGAGATTGTGTCCTTACCAGAGCTTAGACGAGTTGATACAGTATGTACCTGGCTGGTCTTTGTGCGTGCCCTCAGTCACGCAAAACGACCAAAGATGGTGTTAGCATTTGGCCTCTCTCAATGTATTCCTATAGCTCCAAATGGGGGTGAAGTTGGAAGCTGCCACGCTCTTCCACGGGCACGCACAAAGACCAGACAGATACGTATCAACTCGTCTAAGCTCAGGTAAGAACATATCTCAGTATGGAAAAACGGTGGCCTGTTCCTTTAACTAAACAAATGTGCAAGCTATTGAATGATATGACAAAATATATGAAGAGAAAACAGTGAAGAGCTTCTTGTACAGTGAATAAAGGTGTGTGTGGGAAAGTCAGGTTGTGAATCATTTGGTATTTTAAAAAGTAGGTCAGGGAAACGTCAATTTTAGAAGCCGACTGAAAGAAAAGTTCAAGACAAACACTTCAGTCTGCGGGCAACACCATAATAAATTCATGTGGACAGCATTACAGTAAGGCCATTTTCTTACAATAACTCCACGTAAACATTAATTACTACTTTCATTTCATGCCTTCTGGGGTTTGAAGCTCATACTGTAGTTGCTTTGAAGTGTAGGAATCCACCTTGGACAACAGCCAGTTACAGTAGCGTCAATACAGACAGCCAATAGCACTATCAAAACTCCAATTTCTAGTCACTAATTCACCAACACAGAATATATTGAGGTAAACTCTACGCACAATAGCTACGAATACAACACAAATCTATGTGTGGTGGGATGGTTAACTGCTCTGTCGATGTACAGTCCTACAACAATATTATACATATTAAACGCTTTATATTGATAATGGGGATTTCCTGTTTAAATCCATGGAAATATAATTGATGATGAATCTTAGAAAGAAAGAATTATTAGAATATACAGATGTGTGTTTCTAAAAGTGCTATGGGTGTATGTGTACAAATCAACTAATCAATAGATTAATATTTGGCACATAACATTGTCGATGGCTGCTTCAAAAAGCTCATACACTGCTGAAAAATGTACGTATTGAACTTTGTGTAAAAAATAAATAAATAAAATAAAATAAAAATAAAAATAAAAATAAAATAAATTAAAAATAATAATAATAATAATAATAATAATAATAAAAATAAAAATAAAAATAAATTAATAATAATAATAATAATAATAATAATAAGGCTGCAAGTAGTCAAGATTTTTTTTAAATCAAATTTGTGGGGGCGTCTTTATGATAAAACCTGTTCTGAACACGACATAACTTCGCATTGCACAGTCAGCACAGCCACTTTATTATTGCACCTGTTACTCGCACTACTTCATATCTATACTTTGTACCTGCTGCTTTATTGCATATTTGTAAATAGACCAACTTTGTCAGCAGATGCATATTCTGTCAATTTAGCATGTGTATTATTATATTTTTTTCTATTTTTATCGTCTTAGTTGATGCCACATTTGCGTTGTCTGCACAACTTCGCAATTCATCATAAGTGTTAATCCGCGTTTCATGTTCATTCACCCAAAGCACATCAACCCTTTTACTGACAATGGCAATAAGTGTCTGATTCCGATTCTCATGCACGGGAATAAGAGTTCGGTATTGGCTTTGTGGTGTAGGCAGATATTGTGACCTGCCACTCAATGTGATTTGTTACACGTTACACGGTATGGATGACACGAGTGCATTAAAGGAGTCTATTGATACGTGTAAATGTCCGGTAAGTGTTCCACATCGCACGTCTAATCCCGTCCCTTTGTTGTGTATGTCAACACAATATGTAGCCCTTTCTTCTCGACGGGCTCCCGGGCCTCTGCTCTCATGGACAATCACTGTAGTGGATTCTCCTCGGGTCTTTAGAGAGCTGCAGGGGAAGCTAGTGTCAATAGATGTGGAGTGTGTGAGTGCGAGAGATGATAGACTGGGGTTAAGAGGTGTCAACACGGAAAAGAGAGAGGGCTCGAGAACTCTTCACCGGAGCCTCGCCGCGACACCATCTCAGCCCTGACTCACATTAGCCGCTCTAAAGACGCCGCACTCACACGCACTTCTGCCTTCAATCACCGCACAGCCTTCCCACAGAGACGCCAGTTCATCTCCAAGTGTCTATGTGTCAGACCCATATCAACTGTGAGGTGTGGAAAAAGCTCGGAGAAGTGTTGTTCACAGGCTCAGAAACCCTCTGAAAGGTTCCTAGCGGTCGGCGATGGATTTGTTGCACCTCTGATGTGCTCTATATGTGCAGCCGAGTGTGAGAGACAGCAGGGCCTTCTACCCACAGGGCTTTGCACCTGTCAGGTGGAGTGGAGCTGCAGACAAATGGCAGAACACACAGCAACATACACTATCACTCCTATGCATCTATGGTGTTGCTTAAAACCTCTGCTGCAGGCTTTCTTTGGCGCTATCAACAAGGTGTGAGGTTTTGTCAACAGCATAAACAACCAAACAGCGAAGCGCAGGACAATACATACAACACAGAATCACAATATGCCTTTGCAATCAGACCGTTCATCTATCATTGTTTTTTACATTTTCATCTGCCATAAATTTACAAATGAATCTGGTACAGCAATGGTTCCCAAAGTGGGGTCCGGGGCCCCCTGGGAGGCCTTGGAGATACTATAGGGGGGCCCCAAAAAGCTTGTTTAGAAAACAAGTACATTGAAAAAATATATACTTTAAAAGGAAAAATACATTTATTCGCTAAAATGTATTACTTGAAACCAGTTTTAAACTCCACTCATTGCTAGATGTTGCTTTTTATGTAATTTTAGCTGTAAAACAATACGAAAATTCCAATGAATAGGATAAATTATTTTCTATTGGGGGGCCCCGAGAGAATTTCAGATCGACAAGGGGCCGCGATGTTCCGGACTTTGGGAATGGCTGTGGTACAGTTTTAACTCCAATGCAAACCTTGTTTATTAGTCTAGACCTGGGTCCACAAAAGTAAGTCTGACTTTGAAAATACATCAAAAACAAAAATCACATTTAGTAGTATTTCAGATTTAGCTGTAGCCATCCAACTTGAAGTAAAAGTATTTTCTCACATTTCAAATTGCTTTTCAAGCTCTGTTATAAATCTCTGTGTCCCAGTTACCATTAGGTTTATAAACAGGGCCATCTCAAAATGAATAGTGTTTTAATAACGTCACTAATGGTAAGAAAGTGATGGAAGGTAAAGACATTACTAATGTGAATAATAACCTGTTAAAAATACACAGTCTGGTAACTTTGAGATATTTCATAGTGACGGCTGTGAGGTGCATACGTTTTAATATTAACCACGTTAATATCCAAAATGATGAGTGTTTATTAGTGTCAATTATAAAACAAATAGAGCCTAAATGATAAACAGCAAAACTTCAGTCTGTGCATCTCTAAATTTATGCTGTAAAAAAATGCATCATCCATTATTAATATAATGGATGATGAAGACCTCGTTCTGACGAGCCAGGACTTTATCAAAATGTTACACTTAATGTGTTTTGACCAGACACATTTTCATGATGTTTTTGCTCATTTTCAAAGGATTTACATGACTTTTTACAATTGATTATTCTATAATAAAAAACATGTTATAAGTAGGCCTAACATGTCTTTTACCCTTTGTTTTAAAAATACAAAATCTGAAATAAGTATCGTATCAATAAGCTAAAGTGGCAAGTGATGGTTAGAGTAGATCGCCAAAATAAAAAAATAAAAAAACAACAGAATAGAGGGTATGCAGCTGATGCCATTGCATAGCAACAGCACAACAACAGAAACAAAACGAGTGTCAATTCTACATTAACACTGCAATTTATTTGTTTTGACAAGCACAGTTAACTATTAAGATATACACGATACAGCAATGTAACTGTAAGGTAATGGTCAAGTATATAATCGATCAATTTGTAAGCTTAGAAACAAAACGTTGCATTTTTTACATAATTATTTATAGTAATTTCACTGGCCTCAGTATGCCAGTTAGTTGTTTATTTTATGTATAAATGTGTTTTGAGTTTTGTTGTCTGATTTTATTTCGGTGACAGCTGCTCCAATTACCTTTATCCAAGAAAATGGCAGCGGTGCCGGCACAATGCCCCTGTGCGGATCATTATGTTTGAGGATGAAGCAAACGGAGAAGAAGAAGTGACCATTCAGAAATAGAGATATAATACTGTCCCGGTGTGGGCTATGGATTGCAGAACAGGGAAGAGTGCAGGAGTCAATATCTAAATGAAGAAAGATGCTGATGTGAACGCAGATGTATGACTCATATCTGTAGCAGTTGACATGCAGCTGGTTGCTCCATGAATCTTAATAATCAAAAATGACGGGTGAGGGGTTTGCACTGAGATAGCACTGTATGCAAAAGTACAATGGGAGAGGGAACAAAGATATAAGTGTATTCAAATCCAGAAAATGGAAAGAAAGACATCTGCCAATTCCTCGGAAAAACAAAATGATACAATAGATTAAGTCAAAACCTAGACTCGTGACCTCTCACAATTGTATTGAATCAGCACAAGGATAATCAATGACTGAATTAGCACGAGATACGTTTCTGTCTGTATTTAAAATGAGAAAACTACAAACACCAATCCTGAATGTTCTCGAACCATATCAGAAGTGACTGACTCTTTCTTCCTGTTTATTCTAATCTAAATGAAGATTGTAAACAACATAAAACTACACTATTTTGAAAAAGAAAATTGGCCTGCTCTCTCACTCTAATGGCAATAATCTCCACGACTGAGAAGCCACAGATGGGGCTCCCTTTAGGTTATTGCTCCTCACTTTACATTATGAACTTCTGCACTTCTGCTCCAGTAACACAGACTATTTAAACAAATGGTCTCATTGACAACGTTGGATAGGGCCGGAAGCTGGCTCGACTGGTGCCGGCGCCTCGGGTCCTCATCCTGACAACCTGAGAGCCAGAAAGAGGTGCGTATGAAGAGGTGCAGATAAGCTGCGGGATGGAGAGCTGAGAGCTAAGGGTCGCAGCACATGCTCACTCTATGGCCTTCTCGCACCTACGCCGTTTTATTAGCCCTGTCAGATTGTAATTTGCCCAACAGTAAACACACAGAACAGGCTTAATTAAGAATTTTTGAACGGGGATACGCTCAAGTCCGGAAACATTAGAGAGATGCAACCGGGTGTCGTAAAGATTGATTGAGACGGGAGGATGGAGGCGACGTAGGTGGAGAGCGAGGGGAGGGGGTGGGGTGGGGAGGACTGGCACCGGTTGCGTATGTTACATTGGAGGGGTATTCTTGTGTTGCTCGGGGCAGTAGGGCGAGATAAGTTTGGGAAGATAGGGACAAACGATTTTTAATGCATTAACAACCCGGCGATGCGAGGCAATAACAAGGACAAGATCGCCGCTAAAATGTTTGACATCCTGCGCAGAGATCAATGCAATACCGGAGAGAGGGCGCGCACATAGACGCACGCGGGCGTACGGCGAGCAGATAACACACACAACATGCAAACACAACCAGCATTAGCAGGGAGCATGTGGGTGGGTGCGTGAGTTAACAGCCCCGCGGAACCTCGGGGCGAAGTGTGGAAAATAAAAAAACAATACTTCTATCCATAACAATATCCGCAGGTAAAAGCATCTTTAAATCAAAATAGGGGGAGAGAGAGGGAGCGAGTCGATTGCTGGGAGACTACGTAAAAGCCCTACAAACTAAAAGAGTAATGAGCCTATCCATATCTCCCCGTGGACCTTAAGTTTGCATTCAATACATTATTTACAGCCGAATTTTAACTGAAGTATAGGTTCCTCTCAGGGGTCTTTACACACTGGCGCTCTAACTGCTTTCCATTGCCTGCAGTTGGCCCAAACTCAGACGCAGCTAATGCTTCCAGGTTGTTTTCCCATGTTTACAAGCTTGTACCATGCATCCATTACAGAAGCTATGGAATAATAGGGGGGGGGGGGGATCAAACAAAAAAGAAAAAAAAAAAATGCTTGTGAATCTTTAGCATTCGGGTGTTTGGGCTACATTGTTATATGAGTTTGTTGATGTTAAAAGCGTAGAAGAAAAAATATCTTGTTTGTATTGAGTGTAACAAAATAAAAACAGTCTAATTGGAAAGTGAAGTGAGTTGAAGTAGGATATTGACCGATTTGGCCTGTTGGTTGGGACACAAAATGCCAAATGACAACAGACAGCCATAAGTGGATACTGTGAGCGATGAACAGCTCCTGGTCCGTTAGAATAGGCGGGCTTGGCTCAAAGGATACGTTTTGTTTTATGATTACATACATTACAGGTGCTCGTCATATAATTAGAATATCAGGAAAAAGTGCATTCACTTCTGTTATTCAATATATGGTAGACATGCAAAGTGAGATATATAGCCTTTGTTTGTTATAATTTTGATTATTATGGCTCAGCTTGTAAAAACCCCAAATAAAAAATCTCATAAAATTAGAATATTTTGAAAATGGACTGTAAGCCATAATCATCAAAATTATAAAACATAAATGCTTGAGTCTATATCATAAATTAGTTTTACATTTTAAGTTGTATTATCTAATTATATGACGAGCACCTGTATTTTGTTTGGTTACAGAAGTTCAGATATTCTACATGTTCAATGGCAAAAAAGCTACTGTTGGTTCACTGTTGTTCTGCCTGTAATTTGAGAGATTGGCGTTCAAACAGAAAAGCAGAAACTCCAGTGGCTCAGGTCCCAATTTTGTGCCAAACTCAACATATGATGAATGTAAGTAAATAAGTAATGAGTATAGATAAATACTGCATTAAAAATAGTGAAATTACTTGTGTATCGGGATCAGTTTCGATGAACCTTGAGACAAAGGGGCAGCCAAAACGCTCAGGTGGACTCATAGACCTGCTTCCACCTCGGACTCTTCTGTTGTTCCTATAACAGTCAGGAGGACAAAAAGCTCTGTTAGAAATTTAAAAAAAAGTCCAATATAATACACACTTCCCTTTTATTGTGTGTTCACATAAATATCAAATTATGTACTTCATTGCTCCTTATAACGGAATAATTATAAAATTTGAATTTGAATGCATGGAAAAGGTCAGTATCTCGGATTAGTGTTACGTTATTAAAATATACCAGTTCTCATTGAGATGCATTACAAAAGCCTATACATTTTTGCAAACTTACAATAGTATCGATGTGTGCTGCACGTGAAGGCCCATTTGCCAATGTGCTTTATTGAATTTAGATGTGTGTGGTGATCTTTTACCTTTAAGTGTGGGGTGTGTGGATGAGTTTCATGTTTACACTGAGAAATTCAATAGAACTGACAGGCAGATGAAATGAAAACGCAGAAACGGTAAAAAACCTGCACTAAAAGACTGTCTGCAGTAAAGATGATATCTGACTGGGCTAAAGGTGATATCAGATGCAGAATTGGACTGTAAATGTTTTCCTATGTGTGTTCACCGTCTTTTTTTGTTGAGAGGGAATACTTGGCGCTACACCCCCTCCCTTTACCCGAACGTACAAGCTACAGTAGCAAGTCCCTGCCTCCTTTGTCTTTGTAGTTGAGCATCTCCAGCTCCCAATTCTTGTAGCGCCGGGGAGCCGGGGAGGTATCAGCGAAACACAACACGACTCTTCTCCTTTGCTTCAACTCTTTCTGTATTTTTCTCTCTCTCTCTCTCTTTCTTTTCAACTAAACTATTTGTCATCGCAGAAATAGAGCGTTTTAAAATTTCAACCTGGAGCCAACCCCCCACCCCACGACGACTATACCCCGCGATTCTCACTCTCAATTCCCCAGACTCTGGCCAGCACCGATCAATACCCTATTGATCAGCTCTCTCCATTCCCATTATACCCCAGTGCCAAAAGAGCCAGCCATTTTCCCTGAAAAGCTGATCTGGAGCATATTTGCAATGGTAAGGTTTCTCTCATTTCACAGGGTTATTATTAAATGCATATACAGAGTGGGACTGGCTGGGCGCGCTGTGGCGTGGAGCTGCGGATAGAAAGTGGTACTTAGTGAACGCACTTAATTGAAAGGCATTTTACTGGGAGCAGACAATGCCTCTCTTAAGACTTCTGCACGCTTTTAAATTAGCAGGGCATTGAAGCCAATATACCAACATTTTAACATAGAGGTCCTGCTTGACTCTACTTGACTCTTCACTTGTGCGCCTGGATTATACACAGGGCATGAAGTCACCTTTGTGTTTTGCTATAGCCACTGGGTTCAAAGTCTTTTTCAAGATTAAGCTATTTGTAAAATTTTGGTGCACTTCTGCCACACAAACATTCTTTTTTGATTCCACTTAAGGATCTATTCATTTGATTCATTTATTGTTTTATTTGGGACCGTGCATGCTATTAATGAACACACACATTTTACAAGACTGCACCTTTTTGAAGCAAACTTTAAACAAGGATTACTCTCATGTTGCTATGTTTTTTTATAATACTGTATATACATTTGGAGTCACACACGAGCAGAAATGCAGGCCTGCTTCTTTAGTTACGTCTGATACAGTTCAGGCTGCGTGTACAATCCAACTGGAAGGATGGAGGGACTATGTGTTTCCAGCCAAAATGAAGATCCAGCATTTTTATGGTTGGCCAGTGTTAATGTCAAAACCCCCAGATTTTGTGTTTCGTTTGAATGATAAAAAAACAAGTGACAGCATTACCACGGACAGTAGAGGGGTCCTTGCTTTTTTCCAGCGCTCTCCACTGTCCTCCATCTTACTTCTCCCTTCTCTCCCTCTTCTCTCCATAGACAATGCTACGGGCAAAATCAATACTAGGAGAAAAAAAAAAAGGGAGGAGAAAAAAAAAAAAAGACGAGAAAACCGAGGCATATTTTTAGCCCGTTATTATATGAGCTGCGTGAGGAAAAAACAGTGTTGGTGGGAAAGACAGAAAATGCCAAGGTGCTGAGGAGGGGGGAAAAAAGGGGGCGAGGGAGGAGAGTGGAAAGAGCGAGAGGAGCAGATGGATCAGGTGGAGATAAGACGGGGTAACTGTGGGAAAATGGCTGCAGCGTGGGCACTGCGCTTATGGGGGATATTGTCACCAAAAAAAAACCAATATGATTTGTCACCCGCGCGCTGTTCATATTTTACGCTCAGCTCGCAGCGTTAGACGTGAGTGACCATCATTCATGTTTCGTGTGTTTGCTAAGGCGTTTTCTTTTGTTTTGTTTTGTTTACATGGCACGTCATACGTCTTTTTGTTTGATTGCTGACTGCATTGGTAAGTGATGAGGGCGAGACGGAAGCCCTATATACAGTTCATGTATATTTTAGGTCTTTCTATATACGCTCACTCATAACAAAGATATATGGAAGTCGACTTGATGGTAAACTTGTCCAACTTTCAAGGCCTTTACAACCGTTTTAGCGACGGGAACTATTATAATGATAAAAAAAAAATCACTCTGAACAACACACCCTGACTTAAATATGGGTTTCATTAACCTGTGAACCCCCGCTTTAACTGAGCACATTTTCTGCAGTGCGACTTTACCCAAATCTATGAGCTTCTTGGAAAAAGAGACATACAAGAGGATGAAAACGCAGCAATAAAAAGAATCAAAAGAGAGAAAAATCTTAGATCAGTTACACAGGGCCAATGGGCTGTAAGTTGAGCTTTGGGTAAAGCTGAACTAGAGAAAATGTGCTTGGTTAAGGTGGGGGTTAAGGGGTTTAGGAATGGTTTAAACTCCAGAATTTATTGTAAAATCGCACAGATCAGGTTTGCAGGACGATCGGGACCCATTGGGATTCTTTCTTTTCGGGTGAGGGGGTCTCCTGCTGTAAGGTATATCAGAATTCTTCATATTTGTGGGCAAAACCTTAAACCCTAAGTCTTATAAGTTGTTGTATGGTGGTTAAATTGAACTCTCGCGCGTGTAAATCTATAGTAAACGTGGGAGCATATGTACTGTATGTCTGACAACAAAGCCCACCCAACTGCACACGGCCCCAATTGCTTTCTGATGGACTTCCCTTCCCTATATTCTTTTTGGGATCACTCCTGCGCCGCTGCCTGTCAACCTCTCCTCCCCCCCCCCCCTTCCCATTGGCCGGAGATGCTCTGTTGATCAAACGGCGGCCCGTGCGATTGGCTGGAGAGCTCAGGGGGGAAGACGAGAATTGATTTATCTGTGGTATTAGGGGATCAATTAATCCCCATTGTGTGTGCCAGCACAGATAGTCCGGCGTGTCTTATTTGGTACGGCTTGTTTCTGCTGGGCCAAGATAAGAGAGCGTTCCCATCGCTTCCCTCTATGAACAACAAATCAAACGCAATCGAAAGGGATGACGGCACGGCCAAGGGTTCCTCCCCGGGCTGTGGAGGCCTGATCACTGTAAGGCAAGACCATCAATATGAAAAGTAGCACACAGTCGCCCCGAGAATAAGTGCCTCTCATTTCAGATATCTGCCTGGTTGCCATGGCAATCCCAGCGGTAAACATTTCATACAACTTATCAAACTTGACTTAATATTTCCCATTAATGGCTTTTGAGCATGAATAAAATAAGATAGTTCGTCGATCTCACAATGGAGATGGAGTTTGGGATTATGTCATTAAAATAAATAAATAAAACTCAAGGACTTCTGGGATTTCTGGTATGTTCCATAAATAATAAACAACTTGAAGATTTTACAGTGTAAAGCACTGGCGTTATTGTTCACATAAAATCATTTGGACGCTTTAGAGTGTTAAATATACTTCCCAGTAGTAACCTGACAGCTGACGGAGTAGTTCTACGGCTCTTTTCTCTAATACTGTATATTTTAGCCAATGTCAGTTTATTTATTTATTTATTTATTTGAACGGGGACAGTGTACAATATACATTAACCTCAGAAAGGAGAGATGCATTGTACCAGGGTGTAGCACTTGTGTAAATTTCCACCTGTAGTCCCTGGGCAGACTGATGTCAACAGACAAAGTCTTAAAAAAAATGCACACGTTAAAAATACATTTCCCCCCAAACAGCATTAAAATGAAACACACACTTCAATCTATGGACAATGTTTACAATTACCTCCTAATAAGGCGGATTTCTATGGGAATATTTCAGACAAAGCACTTGCTCTTACAGTGTATTATTTAGACAAAGATCCAACCATTAAGGATTCAAGTGCTGTACTGTAAAGCGCCTGCTTCTGAATTGAAAACTAATCATAGCCAGGGGAGGAAGAGAGAGGGGTCAATCAAGCGATACTTGCCAATACTTAGTCCGAGATGACAGTGGGGAGAAAAGGTAAGAGAGACTCAGACAGAAGTGGGTGCTAATTCCTACTTTTCAGTTTAAATAAAGATTGGAGCTGGATAAAAGCCATTAAGGGAGAAATCAGACAGGGCATGCTATGTAGGACAAGAGCTGACTGCAGGGAGGTGAGTGGTGGGATCGATACTCAGTCGATGCGCTCAACACCCAGCAGCGGGCCATGTGCTACAGCCGGGCATCTGCATGTGTGCGATTGTGTGAGCGCACACACTGACTAATGGAGAAACAGACACAGGGAAAGCAAGAACGCTCACACACACACACACACACACACACATAGACACACACACACACACACACTGCAATATACAATTAACCGCGTTTTGAGCGAGGCGGTATTACACCAGCGCTGCCCGTAATTTGTAGTGATAAAAGTATTAAAGCGAAGCACTCGGACAAAGATGGAAAGGTGGACAGCTGCGGAGATGGATTTATTTTGGGAAGGCGTGCTACAGTTAACAAAGATAGATGTTTGAAAAGACCGTGTTGAGCCCCAACTGGAGCCTCGATTCAACTGCAATCACTCTGCATTCTGTCCTCCCCTCCTCTCCTCCATCCTTTAGCCCCTCGCTGCCTCTCTCTCTCTCTATAACATTGATCGGCCGTGTCTCCTCAATCCATCTCTCCCTCTGTCGCCTAGCAACGGGTGCTCTATCGGGCGTGGAGGGTGGGGAGGGTCCGGCCACGGGAGGGGTCGGACGGGCTCATGCATGGGTAGGTGGGTGGGTTAAGCAAAAGCCAATTGTACTTGATTTCACATTTATTCTGACTGATACATGCTTCCCTTTCATGTGCCGAGTGTGTGAGCTTCCCACCGCTGCCCGGCGAATTGGAGAAGACAACAACAACAAAAAAAGGTTGGCTGAGCGGCGCTGGCGAGGGGATTTTTCACTGTTTATCCCGTTTCAGATGCACGCCGCAGTTGTAAGCACGTTGTGAAATGTTTTGATATGTGTGCCAGGATGATAGTAAGTCTTTTTTTTTTCTTCTCCACTTTTCGCCCGAAGCTGTGTCACTGCTTCATGTGCTGAGCTGGAGCAACACAAAAACAAAAGCTGTCTCACCCACAACAAGGAGAAGTAACTTTGAGAAAAGTGAAAAGACTTTTGGGCGCAGGGTTTTCCTATAAGTATTCACAACAAGGACAACTGTACAATGTGAAAGTATACATTAACAGTAACAAGGACCAATCATTACTATATCATCTTGAAAGCCTGAAATATATCTTTAATAATCCAATATAATAAGAACTGCCTGCTACAGTTTATACTTTTTTCCAATTGTATTCAATCAGTATTGTGAATATATCTACAGTCCGTCACTTCAGTATTAACTGTCATAATCTGGGGTGGATAGTCAGAATTATGCTGAAATTTGTATACAAGGATTTCGCCCCGAAGACTTCACAAATTCCACTGAAATCGCCTTCTTTAAAACTTTGCCAACTTTCACGTCTTGCTTGTGTGTGTTTCCACCGTAAGCCGTGCAATTACACTGCCTTTTCCCATCGTGATTATTGGACGCAGATGCAAATACGAATCGCTTAACAAAAAAGAAACTATCTCCAGTGTTTTTTCCGCACAATCCCCGAATTAACATGGCCGTGTGGGAATCAAGCGGTGCAAAAGGCATTGTTCTGTTTTTAAGGCCTTATCCTTTTGATCTACACTTAATGTCTGATCCCCTTTGAGGAAGACGTGTAGGCTATGCTTTAAGCCCTAATAAATCCAGCGTTAGCACTGCTTAAAAAGGCAGAAAGCTACGGGCTTAAAAAGCAGGAGAGCAACGGGGAGAGCAAACCGTGCATAATGCTCTTAACTATCTGCTGAGATGATACACACACTCACTACAATCTATAATCATTCTAATCTCTAATATATGCGGCGGGATGAATGTACATGGATGGTGCAGCCTGTAGGCAAAAAAAAAGTGAAATTACAATCAGTTCAGCACAAGCAGTATTTGCTCCTTTCTTTTGTTTCATTTATGCAGTATGTAGACTTTTTAGATGACGTTTTATGCTTTTTATTTTTCAACATTTCTGTCACTTTCCAGTCATGCATGTTGCCTTGCTTTTTTTTTTGCCTATGGATTTGCTATATTGTTGCATTTTCTTTACCCGCACGCCACGCCACAGCGGAGAACATGAATGCAATAAAACATATAATTATTATTGTGTACATTCATAAAAAAGTAGATTTTCTTTAAGCAGAAGAAATGAACACACTGCCATAACCGCGCTGTGTGACTTGATCAATCCATTTTGACTTGTGTGTGTGTGTGTGTGTGTGTGTGTGTGTGGCTGTAATTCTAATATTGCATTATCACGACAATGAAATGTATGAAATATAAACTACAAACCTCCTTATGGCATTTGTCAGAAGTGTATTGCGTTTCTACCAGCGCTTTTTTTTTTTTTTTACAGATCAATCTTGATTTCAAAGAGTGTTTGAGACAGAAGCACTGTTTTCTAGGTCTTTTGTGACAAAACCAATAGGCACATATAAAATGTTACATTGAAAGAGAAAAGAAAACCTTACATAAACAGCTCCATAACTCTATACAGTAATAATGTAAAATATAATACCCATTGATTTGACAATAGGTCTTGAGTCTGTAAATAATATTCTGGTGTGGAACTGGGATATTTGTGTAACAAGTACTGATATTCTTTTTTTTCTTTTTCTTTTTTTAAAGGACTAATATTCTTAAAGAGATTAAGCAAGTGTGTGTGTGCCACCCTAAATATGACAGTACAGATGATTATTATGACAAAATATCCTTGGGGGTGATTTTGAATTGCTGTATAGTCAACCAAAAAATAAAATAAAAAATACAAATAGGGGCCTAAATATATGGCCATTCAATGTTTACTCAAAATCCAGCCATCACAAAGTCATGGACTAAACACATACGCCCACCTCCAACCCACACACACACTTCATGTTTCACTAGTAGAGGCCTCCTCGAAACAAGTTGGACACAATAGAAACTCAACGCAAGTGAATCCGAGTAACATTCAGTGATCGGACCCAATGTAATCGATATTGCATTGAATGGGTTTGTCATTAGTAGCTGTATTGATTGCGTGTACATCATGTGAACACATCTGAATAATGGTTATTTTTCACAGTTTGTCACAATTCGAATTAATAAGAGACTCGTGTGACCTTTATGCTAAAATAATAATAATAATACCAATAATAATAAAGCGGCTAAATGTTTTCCTCGTGTAAGCTTCGGGTAAATTACGCGCGGCAGGTTGACGACTCGCGGTCTTGGCGGTAGAAACAATTGACAAGTTGATAAACGAAACAACAGAAAAAAGTGTTTTGTGATATTAGTAAATTATAATGAAGTAGCCGAAAAATAGCGCGAACATAATACAATAAATCCAGCTGTCAATTTGTTGCGCGTTTCCAACTTTCTTACACACTTTTCTTTCTGGCCTATTGATTATTTACAATTATGATTTAGGCCTATTTCTTTGTAATCATCTACACAAAGGCATCTGGCTATTGAATATTGATTTTGACTCTGACAGCTCCCTAAAGGCCTATTAACACCTGTTGTTATTTTTGTTATATATTCATAAATACGCACAGCTATAGTCCATTCATTTATATTTTGGCTTTTTTATATTTAAAAGAAAGCAAAGCGTAAAGAAGTGATGTGCGCCCAATTCTTTGTGCCAATCGAACAGACTGCGGATGGATCGATGAGGCAGCAGGGCTATTGATCACTACGGTCCTCTATTGCTGGCCGCTTTCAAATGCAAATGTACCTAAATAATAATCTATAGCAACACACTAATTCCTTAACAAACTGCAGGCAAACGCTTTACAAACACAGCGCTTCAATGTAAGACTGATTCTCCTCCGCGTTTGGGCCTCTCCATCCTTCTGCAGTAGCGCTATTCTCCGGCGCTGCAGAAACTTAAGTGTTTTCACACGGGCCCGTGCAATGATTCAACAGGACAAACATGTAACATTCCGATTGCACGGTCACATTGATTCGGCCTGTAGCCTATTGAAACTTTGTAGAAAATGTTTGGCGGCAATGCGATAAGCTAAAGGTCTAACTGCCGGGGAAAACAATTAGTATTTAAACAAAGCAGAGCTGTGCGTAAAGTGCCATCCAGTGCAACGAGATTCTGTTTATTAGTGACTTCTGTTTATGGACTATTAGTGGAAACTGGGATCTTTGTGTAAATCTATCTGACACACACACACAGTTACTTAAAGCAAAGCCACGGGCAAACAAGCCACATGTTGGTGTTTCTACACTCCACAAGGAGAGTCAAGTGTAGAGTGCGTTTATAGCTATGGCTATATGTGCAACCCGTCCCACTCCTCTGCTCCGAGGCCTGATCAATGCGACATTACTAAACACGGCTACTTAACTTTTGCCAATAGCCAGATTTAAGTAAATATAGCCTACTTTGCAATACATTAACCGCGATACATTACGGAGTCATTCAAGTAGGCCTCGTCCTGAATAAGATTGGTGCCACTGGACCTTACTCAGCAGCAGAAAAAAGAAATAAAGAAATAAATCATAATAATACAACAATAAATAAATACAAATAAATAATTATAAAAGTAATACAAATAATAATAAAAATAATAATTTCATCTACACATTTTTTCACACAGCACAACTTGTATAATTCATTTCCGGTAATAAAAGTGCCTGTTGACAGGGGTCAAACACTTAACAGTATAGACTTAACTTAGAGCATTTGCGCAGAACGCGTTTTAGGCTCCGTATTGACCATCCAGAAATGTATTGATCGATGCTCCGGGTTCAGTCATCGATTGGTTGATCAGCAAACGACAGCAGTGCTTAAAGATAAAAACTAAATGCTTTGATCCTCATAAAAAAAAATCTACTACAAGCCTCGAACAGACATTTGGGCAATTGGCTAAAATTCATTTTGTAAAAGGTGGTAATTATAATGGGCCTAATGAATACACTGTGTAAGAACTTGAGAAGCTCACGTGGCGCTCCAGCCACAACTCTGATGCGCAGCAGCCAGTGCTGCCTGCACCATGATAAAAAAATAAAATAAAATAAAAGATAATAGGAAAAAGCGACTCTGTCTTCGGCATGGCCTCGTCACACAACAACACGTCTCGACACTGAATTTGCTTTATTACATTTGCCACAGGATATACTTATTTGAGTATTCCAAAACACATACATTAAAACTCAAATTAAAACCGAGCTCTAGGCGGCCGCATAGATTTGGTGAGAGAGAAAAAAGGTTTATTTTGCACTCGTGCTTTATTTGGCTTCTGGCTGGATTCGCCCCGCATTGATCAGAATGGGGATAATACTATGATCCCTATCCCTATCCTGCTGACCCCGTTTCTTATTCTCTAAGTACATTTCTGTGGAATACACAATAGAGGAGGGTGAAATGAGAGTTTAAAGTCAAGTCTCAAAGTTTGAGCGCGTGCTTTTGGGTTGTAAACCCTGGTGAATTAGGAGCTAGGATCCAGCAATGAAAGTTAACATCCATCACCAGCGCGCCCAATAAGCTGCTGTGGCCGGCTGGCTGAGCACAGATGACGGATTCGCTGCTGTGCGGGCTTCGGTAATTCATTTTCGATAGCAGTGGTTGCTGGGATCAATACAAGGACATTAACCCAACCGGACACCGCTGTTCTCTCTTGTTGGCACAGCCAAAAGTCACTGTCCCCCGTTGGCCACACTCGTGCGCCACGTCGTTAGAAGAGATGCGTGCCAACTGCCAAGGGCACTGATATCACAATTCATCAGAGCTGTTATGGATGGCACTGACCTAAGTGTTGGTAAACATTGGTCTGGCAAATTATTTTTGTAATTTGTAAATGATTAGTGGTGCCATTTCCAGGATTGTTGCACTATATTTTTTCTTCCGGTCGAAATCTTAATGGGCTCATTTTGCAAAGCATTGGTGAAAATGCCACGCTCCTAAGTCAGTAACATTGTTCAAGATTAGGCTATAACATAACTTAGAAAGAATTGTTTACAAGTACTTTATACTGTGGGAAATATAGGATTTTAATGTGTTTTAACCCATAGGCTCGAGTAGTAAATAAAAAATAAAACAATACTTTATTATAACGATTAAATTGCATATGAGAACACGAGCTATTTTTCCCAATAAAATAAAGCTTAATATGAAATAAAGCGCGCGTGCTGAGTCAAACAATATTACAAGGTACAACAGCGTTAAAATTCTGAATTTGACACTTATGGGTCAAACGTGAACGTAGCTTCTCACTCTATACCAGGACACACGATACATTTATCTGTATCCTACAAGTGCAGAGAAGAAAAGGTGTGATTTGAGTAATGTAAACGCTCTATCCTTGAAATAAATAGGCTACACAAGCTTTCCCAATTATTTGGCGTAACTGCTCGAGTATGTCTGTGCAGGTGTTCTTGCCCCGAGGCACAACCATTTTAATCTGTCTGTAAACTTTGTATCATCTCAATGTGAGCCAAAAATGAATGACATATATACTGGACCTTTTCTCAATGAAATACTCAATACTGCTCTTGTCGACTGCCTCCATACAACAGGCCTATAGGCAACATGTTATACTGATATAATTGTTGATCCATATTGACATTGTTGGAATACTGACCAATCAGCCAGCAGCACCTTTTACTCATATATATTAGAAATGTGATACAAGCATTCAGACCGTCTCATAGGAGGCAAGTTTGATCATTAGCAGACAAATAAATAACACAATACTGCTTCTCAAGATACTCTGCCAGACTTAAATGCTTCAAAACGAGTTTTTTTTTTTTCCAGTTATGTATTCTGTTATAACATTGAGGAGTCGAAGGTCACGGTGCTGAGCTGAGTCAGTGAATGGACCTCCTAAGATGAGAACTCATAATTGTACCACAGCACATGTGCAAATCAACTGTAATCTCCCATAGGCATTTATAAATTATGCATCTCCAGTCCATGAATAAAGATGAAAGAAGTGCGCAACACATGACCTCCTCTTGTGGTTTTCTCATTACACTCTGGTCAGAAGTGACACATGTCAATTATTAATATTTAACCCCGTCACATGCGTGGCTGGCGCCGTGTTTTACACTTTTATCGGAGAAAAACAACCAGTGAGCTCTCCTTATCCGCCACAGCGCAACTGTTGGCCACGTGGCAGACAAACACTCCTGATTGGCCTCTTATGTTTTATCTTAACCTGTGTTTAATGCAATCTTTTCAGGAGAATCTGGGTTCAGCTTGCAACATGAACAACCCATGACATCTGGGGCCAGTGACGTCAGGTTGGCCCCAGACGCGAGTGCGCGAGGGTGAGATCTACCACGGGGGCGCGCACAAGAGCACAATCAGGAGCGGGGCGCGGGCACGTTCATATACACACGGAGAGCAGAGCAGTGCGTTGGCTAAAGTAGAAGGTGGACCACAGCGAGAGACCCTGACAACATCCACTGAGCTCTGGTTGCGATAACTGGGACGCGATCTTTTAAAATCATGCGGGATTGAGTGCAGAGCTGCAACTGCAATCAATGGCTTGGCTTTGAAATCGTTGAAAATTTATTGGAAAGGAGTGTGAGAGCGCCAGCGAGAGGGAGAGGGGGAGAGGACGGCGAGAGGAGGAAATAAAGATTCTTTCAGCGATGGAGCTTACGATGGAAAACATTGGGAATCTGCACGGTGTGTCTCACTCTCATCAAACGAGCGACTTAATGAACTCGCCACACGCGCGACAATCGTCAGCGTCGCATCGGAACTTGGTGTCACACGGACGGTCAGCCATGGTGTCCAGCATGGCCTCAATCCTGGAGGGTGCAGGGGACTATCGCACAGATCACGCACTGTCGGGACCTCTCCATCCCGCCATGACAATGTCCTGCGACTCAGGGATGAGCCTGAGCAGCACCTACACAACACTCACGCCGCTGCAACACCTGCCCCCAATTTCAACCGTGTCTGAGAAATTTCACCATCCGCACCCGCACGCGCACCATCATCCCGCGCACCAGCGGCTTGCAGCGGGGAATGTCAGCGGTAGCTTCACCCTTATGCGGGACGACCGCAGCTTGGCATCCATGAGCAACCTGTATGGTCACTACCCCAAAGACATGTCGGGCATGGGGCAGCCTCTGTCACCCCTGTCCAATGGTCTGGGCTCTTTACATAGCTCCCAGCAAACCCTCAGCGCTTACGGTCCGGGAGCTCACCTCTCCAACGACAAAATGCTCTCAGCAGGGGGCTTTGAGTCCCATGCCGCCATGCTGTCTAGAGGTGAAGAGCACCTCGCGCGAGGACTTGGGGGCCACGGGGCAGGCCTGATGTCATCCCTCAATGGTATCCACCATCACAGCCATCCGCACTCTCAGGCCAACGGCTCCATGCTGTCAGAGCGGGATCGGCAGACCGTGGTGGGGGGCGGCCAAGGCTCAGGGTCGGGTCAAGTGGAGGAGATAAATACCAAAGAAGTGGCTCAAAGAATCACGGCAGAGCTCAAGCGTTACAGCATCCCACAGGCCATCTTTGCTCAGAGGATCTTGTGCCGGTCCCAGGGAACCTTGTCTGACCTGCTGCGGAATCCCAAACCATGGAGTAAACTGAAATCCGGTCGGGAGACCTTTAGGAGGATGTGGAAGTGGCTGCAGGAACCTGAGTTCCAGCGGATGTCAGCACTGAGGCTTGCAGGTGAGTGAGGAGACAGCTCCCAACCTGAGTGATGTGGAGGGATCAATTATAAGTCAATGTGGCGAGACTGTCAATAGCTGCTCAAACAGACATTACTAGAAGTTATTAGTCGATTATATCGAGTAAAACTTCATCATGACAGTTGGAGTGTTAAATGTTGGGGATCTATAGTCTGATTGATGTTACGATCCATGACAGTATAAACAAACATCGTGGGGATCAAGAGAAAGAGTGGCCAAAGCAGGTTCAGGCTCGGCCTGCAGACTTTTTACGCACACCATGAAGTTGCAGTTTGACAGAAAGAATACAGACATCTCCCTCAGTCGCTCCCTACAGTCTAGCATTTTAAATGGGATACATTATTAGATTTTGCTCTAAACTTGGAGTAGTGACTCGCATTCCGCAGATGTACTTTGATATAACTCAATCACGATACAGTGACTTTATCATAGTTGACTTCCCTTGTCAAAGCAGTGCACTGCAAACAAGGCTCGTCTCAGGCCTGGCCAAAGAGACGGGAGCATGACCTCCTATGGATCAATACCGCAGGTCCAGGCGTCCCTTTTCAGAGGAGTGCGCTGATAAATGATCGATTTGGATGTGAAAGACAGAGACACAAACAGATGCGCCTTTCTGTGGCCCGTCTCTGCTCCTTGCGCACTCTGGGCTATCTTGTTTCCAAACTTGGTTTGAGGCCAGCTCCGTTTATTAGACTTTATGAAATTATCCGTGTGGGTCATTTTGGTAATGATGTGCGCCCATGTCCACACGGGACACACTTCGCAAATAGGCCGGCGCAGGGGTGGGGGTACCATGACTCTGACACGCGTCCTCCATCTGGCTCTATTTTCTGAATGACCACTCATTTTGATCCCTATTGTGCTCTTAACCCGCTACGCCTCTGAATGAAAAGGAAACGCGTGGCAGTGGCTTAGAACCGAGATGTGGATAAGAGTTCCCCTCTCATCGATGTTTGTGTAAAGGCTCCGTTTAGACTTTCAAGCGTCAATCAGCGCTTCGGTGTCGTATTTCAGCGAACAGTTCAATTAAGCAGATATAGTGGCATATTTTAGTTCCAGTCAATGCCCTATTGAAAAGCACTTAATGGTATGCAAATTGTTCCTTTGCGCATTTAGTAGGGGTTCTGGTAAATAAAGATTTAAACACTCCACAATTGTCTCTTTAAGTGCCACTGCTGTTAAAGCTAATTGGGCTGTGGGGTTTTATATCTTCCACACCTCGTGCAAGGCCAGGATAATGCCCCCAATTCAATTGACGTCTACGGATACAGGCAAAGTCTTGTATAGCAACATATTTTAATGTGGCCAATAGACCTGAACGCAAGACGCATACAGATGCGTTCGCGGTCTTATCTTAATTCAGCTCTGAAGCATTTCATTGAGTCGCTGATTTGATTGTAAAACACACTATACATATTTGCTTGTTCTTGCTGTGAGCAGCATTTTGTGCAGTGGAAGCGGGCAGCATTCAAAACAGCAGCAAAATCCAGATGGACAAAATGACAAATGACTTATATGTAAATGCGAGTAGCAACATTTTACTTATTGCATTTAAAATCACCATTATCCTCTGTGCACATGTGGATTGGGAGTGGGAGTTGGGGGTTGTGATGCTGAAAGTGAGGCTGGGCCATACTCGCTCGGCCACATCAATCAATAAATTCAAATTACTATTCCAAATTCATCACAGTCACACAAATCAATGAAGCTGCCCTGCTTAGCTAATGTGAAAATGCCTGCCACATAGACACACGTACACACGCACGAGGTCCAGGGCGAAAAACTAGAGCAGAGAGAGGCCGGTTTAAGGTACCCTTCACGCTCAACATCCTCCAACTCACGTATCCGCAACAGAGCGACAGAACGGCCTCAAGGCTTTTACGATTGGAATGGACTTCCTGCTTCATCTTTTCCCATGTTTCCCCCGTCTTCAAATTTAAGTGTCTACAAATACACAGGCAGCATAATTGTAAAACTATAGAACAAAGAAAGACGTGCTGCAGAGTGGGATTTGGGAAAGGGGCATTTAAAGATCGCATTAACGATGAAAACAATTCGTCTCTGCATCTGTGTTGAATTCCACACTCCATCTCAATGTATTTGGTCGGGTCAATAGAGCTCTGATCAATAAGGATAGCCAGTGCATCTATCAATTATCCCGCCTCAGCACTCTCTCCCATTGGTCTCTCCCTGTAGCTGAGGGGGAGGTGGCACCCGGAAAGAGGGGAAAAGGACGGTGGTTATAATAACACTATAGCCACCTTTTCTCTTTGTTATAATTAATTTTAACAGCGAACAATGGCGCGTGTTTTAAACACACGCACCATAAACCGAGAAGAGGAAACATTTCATAGTACTTTGAAGATGCCCTTGAACAAAACTATTTCCAATAACGTATCAAGGACCGCTTGATCACTGCGATATTATATTAGCTATGTATCTTTAATATTTCCAGTGACAACAATGTTGTGCCATGGCACGCACCTTCCTGTTAAAAATGCACAGTTGGCCTATTACCATATGAATGGCTATGGCACGTGCCTTCATGCGCATGGGTCAAAACCCACAGGGCACTCAGGAAAAACATTGAGAATGAAGGTGGGAGGCCTTTTTTCACGTTACAATGGACTATATGGACTGTTTACACAGGCCTAATCCACAAGTAATACTCGATCCCAATTTGGCCCCACCCCCAGTTCCACTCAGCGCCCTCCGGAACAGACCATTCCCCATGGATCATATCTTTAATAAAGATACCAGCATACATTTTAAGGGTAACTGATTTACATAATAACAAAGTCTGAGCCTGTGATGTTCAGCCTCTTTTCATAGGCTCAGATTGTGTAGACTTGACGCTGACCAAAAGCGTTACGGCGCTGTCCATGGTGCTGAAAGGCTAAAGCCACTTGAAATGCAGGTCTTTCGTGCGAGGACAGTTCAAGGTGGTAGACTGGACGTTTACCAATATATAGTTAATAGCATTCTTGTAGGCCCTAAACACCATTATTTCATCCAACAGCTTCCACCATGCGATCAATATTACAATCCACAATCTTGTCACTCAGGCTATCCTGCAGCCCACTCCCCCGGCAAAGGTAATCACAACCTTCCATTCAAATCTGCAGCTTCTCGTGTGAACATAAAATGAATCCAAACATTATTGATGGTCAATGTTATGATGCACTCGTCAAATGCAAAAGTTAGTCAAGTGCTAATCTTTTATTGTCATAGTAGGCTAACATAACAGATTTAATTGAATGGGACATTGAGATATGATTGGTGCAGGATACATTTAAAACATATTTTTATATTTTTTCATGTAGAAAATGACTTGATGTTAGCCCACAAAATGATCGATTGCTACTTTAATAATTGATGTGTCAGGGGGAAGATAGGGGAGTAAACAGTGCAGCTGCGGTTTCAGTGTTCGTTAAGCACAGCATCGTGTGCTGTAAGTACCATATACTGAGACCCTTCATGTTCAAGCAACGCCTTGGAAATCCTCTTGTGGGAAAGCAACAGTCATTTTCTTCTGGTTATAGCTCGGGGCTATTTGTCTAAATCCAGTGTTCAGTGTAGCCCCTAGCGCACGGAACGTCTTTTGGCCTATAGCTGCCATCATCGTTTGGGACTTTGAGCGTACTTTAATTTGCATAAATCTCGGTTGAGAAGAATATTATTGAAATGTGACAATGTGGGCAATGATTTAAAAAGAAATGCCCTCCATTGTCGCAGTTATGGGAAGACATATGGCCTTGTGTGCTGCATGTAGCCCATGTCACTTCCCCGCCTCTCCCATGTATGTGACCAGAGTGCAGAGTGCGTCTGCGCCACATTGTTAAGGCCGTTCTGGCGAGCCCAGAATCGGTATCGATTTCCATTCCCTGGCCTCTCCTTCCCATCTCTGGAGCTGCGCCATGCAACTATGCACCCCCTCCATCTCCAACATGCAACACCATTTCTCCCATTAACAGCTCGGCCTTCACATCGGATAATAAACGCGCGAGCTCATACTACGCATACGGTCACCGTCTACAGTCAGAAAAGGCTGACTCTGAGATGTGAGGTTTTGTATGATGGGATTTACACCGAGTTCGTAAAGTTCGCAGACGTTTAACCTTTCTGGTTCATTATACAAGCCACCCACACTGCTCTGACCAGCCGACCTCATTATTCAAATAATGTAATTTTAATATAAATCAGATTAGTCTGCAGAACTGGGAATAAAGCCGGAGTCTGCACTGTCTCCACTTTTTAACCCTTGTCTAATGTGGGTGCGCATAAAGTAACGCACGTTTTGATTTCGATTGGGGACTGCCTATAGCAATTCTAAATGCAGTAGTGGTCTACATAGACTGCGTACAGTCTCAAATACCGTCTCCTCTATTTTAGATGATCAATTCCCCCGCTCCTCCGTCGCCCCCTCGCCAAACCGGATCGATAGGAGAGAATGACCTTTAAATCAAATTGCTGGCAGAGCCCGCTGAATGCACGCGGCTAGCATCAATGGGTTAATGGTCCTGCGCGCATCCCATTCCCAGGCAAAACACAAGAGTCCAAAGCTAAGACAATCATAATTAAATCTCATTATTCGTCCTTGCGTCATGCGTCCTCGTGAGAAGCAAACCAATCAGTGCGCCTCTTGACCCGCCAAAAGCTGGGTTTACGTAATGTCAGCGGCACTGTTAAAAAAGCGGTGATGCAAATAAATGACCAGAGCTGTTACGTAACGCGAGGGTTGCCCAAAACTTGATCACATAGGTGATTTTAGGGCCAGATAGGCGATATGTTACAGTATGTGAGTAAGTCCATCTCCATGTCCTGCCCAAGTATCCAGTGGCAGATGCAGAACAAGGGGGTGCTGCTTATCTCGGGACCTGATAGGCCATCTCTTATTAAGGCCCTGATAATGGCTTGTTTAATGCTATGCTAAGAACACAAGACAAGGACAATGTCTTCGCAATTAAAGAGAATAGATAGATGTGTAGCCAATTGAAGGCGTGTCTTAGAGAGCACAAGAGTTCGTTTTTCTTTTGTGGGCATTTAAACACATCCTTGCCTTTCTGGGCCTTTTTGAAATCAGAGCTTGCGGACGGTTTGTACAGAACCACTGCAAGTCTCTCTACATCGGTCGATCACAACAAAACCACAAACACACGGTGCGCACTGACTCTCTCTCTCTCTCTCTCTCTCTCTCACACACACACACACACACACACACACACACACACACACATACACTCACACAGCTTCTCGTAGCCACAGATGCAACCCGAAACTCTGGTCGGGCAACCCCACACAGATCAACAAAGGAGCAAAACGACTGTGAAATCAATTGATGAGCAAATCGATGACAACCCATAAAGGCTTTGTATTAAATGTTATTAAATATAACGAACTGGCTGCCTGTTGGTTTGAGGTGCCCAATTTGGAAACGACGACTTGAGAAAAGAATAACATGCACAAAAAGACACACTGTTGTTTTAAATTTTGCTTCAGATTCCGGTTGTGGCTGCTCTTAACATTGTATGTTAAAGTGTCCGAACAGAAGCTATTCTAATGCAAATAAAACAAGAAAAAACAAAGTCTTTATACATAGAAAAACATGGTAATACACATTTATTTTTTACACCATGAAATCGAACCAAACACACATTTAAAATATTATACAAAATACAAAATCTAAATCATAATACACAAAACATTATACATTATTGATCCATTATTATTATTATTATTGTTTATTTTAATTTTTTTCATAATCACACGTAAATGTTTTATTTGGTGGACTATTTTCTAATTGCTGTTTAGATTTCGTCTCAAATAGCTGAGGAAAGGTATCAAATGCCACACAATGTGACAGCTGATATTTTAGGCATTTTTAAAAATTAAACCAGGAATATGACCAGATCTGGAACCAGACTCAAGTCCCACGAGGTTTGCACTAATTTTATATGCATCGCGCACGTGGGCAAGTGAAATATGCAGGAAACACAATTTACAGACAAAAATTAACAAACTTATGTTTCAGTGTAGCCTAATGCTATTTTTTTTAAGAGGAATTATGAACACACACTGAGTGGTGCAAAAAGAGAAAAGCGCGCCCCATGCAGGCTATAGGCCACGTAAAAATAATTATATATTAAAAAACAATCTGTAAATACAAAGGTTATAAAGTTGTTTAATAATTTAAACATTTTGGCCACAAAAAGTAATTCAAATACGTATCAATAGTAAATGTTTGCGCAACAATGTGAAATGTGCGCTCTTTCGTTCCAAAGCCAAAGCTCATCCCACAGGCGAGACTTGTCAGCCTAATGCACAAAATAAGGCAGGTCATTACTAACAACATGCATTACTGGTCAATGCAATTATGGATCAAATCAATGGCAATCGCAGATAAGAGTAATAAGGAGTATGCTCCCACCGCGGGCCGCGCTAACAAATAGCACATGCACGCGCACAGCTAAATAAAACAGATAAAAATGCTCTCGTTAGGGTCTCTCCATATCGCGCTCCAATAGCTCTGTGTGTTTAATCACATCACTTAGAGCTTTTATTATTTAGTCAGATGCTTTTTAAGTTATTATTATTATTATTATTATTTTTATTACTGTCATGACTATACCATCACTGTTGATAGAACATTCAAATATCTAGACATGTAACCTACACATATTCAACATTAAAAACAAAAGGCGAAAATATGTGTTGTGGTTTTAATATTTTAAAATACAATACTCTGTAGAGATGTGTCTAATCATTGTAGGGATCTTTGTGCACGCGGGCGAGAGCTGGTGGAGGCACGGAGTGAATTGCTTGAGTGTATTGGAGTTCAGGGGAAATGCCTCGCAGCTGACTCGTGGCAGAAGGAAAACAAACAAATTGTGTCGCTTTATCAGTATATTAACACCAATTCTCAGTCATTACATTACGGAGTATTGAGCTGGGAGTGTTTTGGCCTGGCGAGAGCTTGGCACTGCCCTGCAGCCTGAATGGAATAACTGCCACAGTCCACAGGACTCGTGCATTCACGCCGCTATCAATCTCTTACTAAGGAGCGCGCGCCTTATTTCGTAAATGGTCGCAGCCTAAACATCAGATTAAACTGGTTCTGGCCGAGGCTCGTGCACAGCTTTAACAGTGAGAGGTCTGCACTATGATAGCGCTCAACCGGAACCAATAGACGTGTTTATTGGTTAATTAATTAAATCAACACACAGTGACCTCGCGCGCACCAGGTTCACACACTTCCCCAGGACTGAGGACAGCTACGAGGCCGCGGCCAAACGCAAAGCAAGACTCAGTTCAGTGTGTGATCATGGCTTCATGAAGCACTGGGCACAATACGAGCTGCTTTGACTTTCTCATTATGAGCGGGAAGGGCATGGTAATCAATACATGATTAATGCTGATATGAGCGCGTGAAGGCCCAATGCACAGGGAGAACAGGTGATATCTACGTCACGCACCTAAAAATCCTCATGATTTCAGCAGCGCACGAGGCGGCGTCATGCTTCCCTTTCCTCGTTTTGTCCGGATTCCGCCCTTTCATGAATCTCCCTTCTCTAGGCCCACTCCTCCGAGGCATAATTAATTGGACGAACTGAATTTCACACACGAATTATTCACGAATCTATCGATCGATATTGAACACCCAGGGCCTTTCTCTTAACCTCGCTTGGTTTGTCGTGAAGCAAAGAATATTAATGTCATCAGGAAAGGGGTAAAGGGCCGGAGTTTTCATCGGAGTGGATTTGTAGAAATCACTCATTATCTTTCACAATTTAGAAAATCTGCGTGGCCTTTGAGCCTATAAAAATGGCAGGAGTCAGAACGATTGGCTGCACTGCTGCTTTCATCCAAAGTTATCAAAAATAATTATGGAAAATAAAACGCCCGAGTGTGTTCAAGAATAAATATTGGCTTTGCGTTTTTAATGAGTGCTAGAAGCCAGAGGACTTGTATGAAAGTGGGTCAACATTTCCATATAGAGCTACTTCGAGACGTTACCCAAAGCGCTTGAGCAGCAGCAGGGTGCCCACTTCGCAAAACACTCACCAAACCAGGATTTCAGCTCTTGTCCGGCTGCTCTTTGTGCACGAGTTTATGTCCGTCTCTCAGCTCGGTGCCTACTGTAGCTCTAAAAGCTGCAATGATCGATTTTTTTTCTTTTCTACGCCGGGCTTGGTTCAGTAATCAGGGCCCCCTTCCTCACGGATCGATCGATATTGATTACTAAATCCAGCGCCTGTAGCAAAGGCAGCGCACTATGGCGCCCCGTGCAGCCGGGCCACAGCCAGAGCGACACCTGTCGACAGAAAGAGCACAAAGCACACACAATGAGCCAGGCGGTCGATGAGGAGCAGAACGTGACTGCACGCTGCAAAGATGGAGAAAAGAGAGGGCACAGGCTCGGCTGGATGTAAAACCTCATTCAGTAAGGCACTTACTTGTAATTACACTTTATGCTTTTAATGGCTGCGGCCAGTCTTGGAAACTGTTCTTTCTGCAACCACTTAAACAGAACAAAAGTGGCAAAACTGAACTATAAACTTGGAAACAACATAATTTAATAGCAATATAGAAAATCTATACCATAATGACTTATAAAACCTCATGGATACATTTGTAATTCGTAAATTGTCAAGATGTGAAATTAGCAGAATAGAACAACTCTGCCATCACCATCTATCCAGATACAATCCATCGACCATAGATGGGTAGAATCATATCAGTGGGTTATGGATGCTGTATTTTAAGCCAACAGTAGTACTTGTGTTTTCAGAACAGAATAGTTAAGTGAGCGCTCCCAAGCTCAGCCACTGTTCTACATCAAACAGACTCAGAAGCTTAGTGTGTTTAGACCAGAGACAGTATACAATCGCCTTCCCGCTGAGAGACAAATCCTCTCTCACAAAAGTACAGGCCAGACGAGAGGTGCACCTCTGACTGTAGCGATACCGTCCGGCAAAGTGGGAAGGCTATATAAAAATAAAATAAAACTCCTGGCACATCAAGAGTGTCAGGCAACTTCCAATGATTATGTTTGGCAAATTTGAGGAAAAACAAACAACCGATTTAAGACATGTAAGTGTATTTGGAGAAGAAAAGCTGAGAAAGATGATGCTGATTATTATTAAGTTATATTTATTTGAATGTCAAACTGAAAACATGACGGAAAGTCATTGAGTAAATAAATCATTATGTGTATGGATCAGTTCTATGAGGGATCAAGACATGTAATGTAACTTCGCTAGTCAAAGAAATAATGTTAAGTAAAAATGTAGAACAGAGCAGTCACTTGTCAACTGCAGCAGTAAGACAAATTTAAATTTTAACTTTTAAACAAACTGTTTATTTGAAAAAATATATATTTATCTTTTTTGTATGTTACCATTACCGTTGTGCATTGTGTATAGATACAGTAAAGTCTCCAGCATTGCAGCTAATGACTTCTTAATTAAACTTCAGGCCAAAACAAAAAAAGACCTTGTCATCATTGGTCTCATGATTAAAACGGTGATAAAGTATAATTCACCTTTAACGATGTTTGCACAGAGTGTGCACAAGTATAGATTAAAACAAATGCGTAAGTGGCACATTAGCATGTGTTGTCGCGTGATATATATATATATAGCTGCAGTGTTGATGAAATATGAATATGATGGATGGGCCAGCGCTCAGGTTAGACATCTGTAGTAAACAGATTGGACTGCAATGGCTGATCAATGGGCTCTGTTCCACTGTAATTAGACACACAGCGCCACTGCTTGGCTCCAGCCACTTCAGCAAAATCCAACAGCGACCACCAATACACACACATATAACATGAAACCACACAGGGAGAAGCAAAGAAAAAAGCCTTAAATGCATGAAGAAGCTCACACACCCACAACGCCAGAGTGAGACATTACTGACGACTGCTATGAAACTATAAGAGGTGATACGAAAGACAGCAAACAGGGACCCCACTGGGATGGCATGGCTCTGTCTGCTCTCCTCTCCAATTTGTTGTGGCTTTATAGAGACAGTAGGGCGGCTGGGAGGGACACGCGGGTTCGATTCGGCCCTCGTGTGTGTGTGTGTGTGTGTGTGTGTGTGTGTGTGTGTGTGTGTGTGTGTGTGTGTGTGTGTGTGTGTGGAGGGGGGGGCGATATGTGACTGCCGCGCCGGTGCCTTAACCTTCCTCACAACTTCCTGCCTCTCCTGGCGCCTTTTACCCCGCACCTGTCTCTGTCTGCCTCCATCCGCCCGTCTCCTACAAGTGCTCTGTGTTACAACACTTACCCACAATACAGCATTCTATTAACTATTAATTTAGCTGTTCGCTGCCAACAACTCCAACACCACCCCATCGGACCCCCTCCCCAACGTAAAGGAGCACACTTGCTGCGATTTCTTTTGAAAATTGCCCAGTGTATGTGAAGGGGCTGGTAGTGTTTGTGTTTGCGGGGGGAGTTGGGTTATAAATACCCTCTCAGAGCTCAATAGAGTGGGCTCCAGTGGGCTCTGTTTGAAGTAGCAGACGGTAGACCTGCTGGGGGGGTGATTCTGACCTCAGTCCCAGCAGAGAACCCCCAATTCCTACAGCAAAGTCAGTCAATATTTTCTCTGTACCCCTCCCTCCTCTGCTTCTCAGCCCGTCTCTTTGGTTACCGACACATACACAAATGCACACACTTTGTCCAACTCCTCCACCTTTTTCTGTTCTCCCAGCCCTCTTTTCTCTCCGATGTTTCTCCACCGTCGCGTCCACCCCTCCTCTGCCTCTCATTTCCACACATACGGGTGCACAAAATGCTTACTTTTGTGCAACAGTCACTCAGTCCCCCATTGCGACTCAAACTGCATTAATATTGAATCAAACAGCAGTGTCTCCAGCTAGCAGGCAACAGCCAGTCCCTCTCCCCCTTCACCCCATCTTTCTCTCTCACCGCAGGCTGGCTCCCTGTCTGCACTCTGCAGGATGGAAAGAATATTCCCACTGGGCAACATTCATGGATTAGCTTTAAATCAACTTTAATATGGCAATAGAGATGGAGCTATAGGATCTGCCAGTGTATAAACTAGTTTTATGTGTTTAAGTAGAGGCTAATGATACATTTAAAGACTTCCCCTCTTTTCACTCTTTGCATTTGCTGTTTTGTAATGAAAAGCTTTACTTGTGTGTATATTTACCCTGCTTTATGTTTTCTCCCCTTTGCCTCCCACTCTCATCCTTCTTCTTCCGACCGTCGCTGTCTGTACCAAGCCTGCAAGCGCAAAGAACAGGAGCAACACAAGGACCGGAACACAGCACCCAAGAAGCAACGCCTGGTCTTCACCGACCTGCAGCGCCGCACACTCATCGCCATCTTCAAGGAGAACAAGCGCCCATCGAAAGAAATGCAGATCACCATCTCTCAGCAACTCGGCCTGGAGCTCAGCACGGTCAGCAACTTCTTCATGAACGCACGGCGCCGCTGCGTGGACCGTTGGCATGATGATCATGGAACCAGTCCGGGACAGCCAGGCACATCGGCCACCACCTTCTCCAAGGCCTGAGACACGGAGAGGGCCTTCAGAGGGTCAGACGCTGAGCTGGGACAACAGGCATGGTTAATTGGCTGTGAAACATGTCTGTGACAACCCCACCTGGCCCTGGCCGTCTGAATGTGCCCTCTTCCGGAAAATCCTTCGTGCCATGCAATCATCTTTTCTGTCAGTCAAAAAAGTCAAGCGCTCACCTGAAAAAAGTATAATCTAAAAGGTGAATTGAGAAGTCAGGTCCATTCTACATTACTCACACAAGGACAATCATTGATTCTGTCTCTTTTATAATGAGAATCATTCTTGGGCAGTTTTGTTCCTGATTAAGGAGAGTTACCAAAGATCTTTTTGTTGAATAGTGTATCATACTAATGCTGGCCTCTCTGACCACCACGTAGCCACTCAATCTGCATTAAGCCCCATCACACCTCTTTGTGTCTGCCTCTTTTACTCTTTCACAACCCACAGAAGCAACAAGGGCAAAAGAAAGGCAATACATCTGACACAACAGCACATAGTCTTATTACCTGCACCCCGTCCTGCACACATAAGGCCAAAAACAACCCAGTCTTTCCTATTCTCTGCTCGACCACCCCCTCCTCATGTTGTTCATTCCTCGGCAAAAGGTATTCCCTGATGGCCAGCCATTTCAGAGAGCAGCTCAGCCTGATCATACAGCAAACTAATGAATTGAAAAATGAATCGATGAAGACAGAGAGAGCGGGGCCTTGACCCTCCTGAAGGTGAAACTCGAGACGCTCTGCAGAAGATACTCAGGTCTTCCGGGTCCAGGCCTATATTTGCACAGATGTTGGAGGTCTGTGGGGAGATGTGTCACTGTTACTCGTAACCTAGAATCTGTGTCTGCCCAACAAAACCGGAGAGACGGCCCAAATGTCTGGACATGCTCTTTGTTCTGCGCAGAGCCTTCCTCTGATCAATACCTGAGGACCAAGCTACAACACACTTGGGCATCTAGCCCAACTACATTACAGCTGCTGCTAGAAAAGCTACATGTTCAGGAGCACATAGAAATCAGTGGACACAGGGACAAAAAGGCCTCAGACTGAACAGCAGCAGCACAGCTCACCTACCAGGTCATATGTGCGCCAACAGAACAACAGTGCCCCCTGCTGCCAACGACAAAGACTTGTATCCTGCAGAGGAAGGGGGCCTTGAGGAGTGAGAAGGAGGGAGGGAAAGTCACTAGATGCTGAGGAGAAGTCATGGCACAACACTTTCAGGCCCTCACAGCTCTTTGAAGGCAGATCAATAGCTAACCATTATCCTATTGTTGTTCCTTGTCCAGCCAGCGCTGGTGCGGCCGGAGGAGGGGGATGGTTAAAGCCAACGCTGAAAAACAGAAAAGACATTTGCTATTAGGGAAATTAATATTTACAATATTCGGTAAACATGTCTCAGATCATATAGACACAAAGAGGGATCAGAGCAGAGTGACTTACAAAAACAAACAGCCAAGATTTCAATTTGATTTGTTGTATTTTTCAGTTTAAAACACCATTCATACTTTGCATAACAAGCTCAATAAATAACATGAAACCAAGTCTCCAGGTTTCTCCCAAACAGGGTTAGTAGCTAACCCAAAGCAAATCTCCACAGTCTCCATTTTTCCACATACTACAACAATTAGTGCCAATGCTTACTGCCTTAATGCAAATCATAGAAAGTGGTACTAGTTTCACACACAGCTACAGGGCGCCCCATTGACAATGAGCGGTGTGCCATAGCAACCAACAATCAGCTTTTAGATGAGAAACTATACTTTTTTAGTAAAAATGAAAAACAAATACAATTTCAAGGCATACAATAACCAAACCTCAAGAGACGCCACAAGTTATCATGTCTCCAACACATTTGTGGACACATTTTGAAGATGAAGAAAATCTGTCATTCTATCTTTGGTTCTCTACCTCCTCTGTCCCCCATTGCCCTTCTCTTCTCTCTTCCTCTCTTTACTGATGCGGGTATTTAACTAGTACCATAGACACAAAAGTTTCTACTTCTCGTTACTATTGTGCTCTGTTGTGCAAGAGTAAGGCACCTTGTTGATAAATCAAAAACAAAAAAGTAAAGACTTTTTAAAAGAAAAAAAGAAGGATGCAAGGACTGTGGCCAATGAAAGACCTTTTTTGCATTATGTTGATAGAAACTCTGAGAAGACATTTGCCATGTGAACGTGAAAAGACAAAACAGGGAGCCGCTGAGGAGAAGAATAAATGCTGGACTTTTACTCTCTCTTGGCATTTCATGGAATACGCTGATCCCCACGCAGGGGTTCAAATACAGGGGGATAAAACCTGACCTCCAAATGTCCCGGCTGATTCAATGTAATGGAGGGGGTGGGGGCAACTCTTGGGACTCAATAGTTATCTGTAAGGTCTTAAGATGCAACTGTAGCATTTTCAACAATGTAGTCAGATTAGCAGTGCAGATTAGATAAGGTGGTCATTATGGATGAGTTATTGAGGGCAGTGACTAAATTCACGTTGCTGTGAGCAGTGAATGAAAGTCGCCCGAGGATGATGCGGAAACATTGATTTGTGGTATACAGTTCATACGTAAATAGCTAGATTCAGCACTAGGCATTAGGCTGACAAAATGACATTTGTTTGTAGTGAGAACCAATGTGGCTACCTCACTAAGCTGAGTGGTTTGTGAAACCGCCACTAATACCAAAGATACTGCAGCCTACCGGTCCCAAACTGCCTAGGGGGACACAAGCCAAAAAGAACCCCCTTTGCCCAATAATATTAGCATACACACATTCACATACAGCACACGAAGAACAGTGCAGTCAGACTGCATTGTGCCACATGGAGGAGGTGGCTGCCGTGCAGACTGAGTTGAGTGCCTTTTCCCTTCAACCACGGGTGGGACTGCACTGGACACACACACACTCTTTTACAAACACATACAGACAATGCAACCATAATTGGATGGACAGAAAAGGGGAGGGGGGCTAAGAGAAGGACACAGTGTGGGGCTGTGTCAGCATTTTCACCCATATTGACTTTCCATCTTGATACACTAGAATACAAGCACTTTATCATGTAGAAAGTCTATAAAACATTTTCTATACACTATTTATTTGAAGCTAAATTATATGTTACTCCTTAATCTGTCAGGCCTTTGCTGTTCATTTTGTAGTCCTTCTTTGATTTGTTTTGCTTTGATTTGTTTTGCTCTCTGCCCTGTGCGCTTACACCCACAGCCGCTTTACCTCTCTCGCATAAGAGATATTTTTGTGTACCAGTGAAGGGGCAGGTAAAAAGGCAGAGGCTTTGAGCGCTCACAGGGCTGTAGACTCTTTCGATCTCTCTTTTTATCCTCTCTATGGCGTGCAAGCACAGAGGTGCACTAGGAAGGTGTGGACGGCTCACTGACAGTTTAGACACAAAACTCTCCTCCCTTCACCTGTCCAGTCGACCTCTCCCCCTGGCTAGTGCTAAGACTCGGTAGGCGTGTGTTGACAATTAATTCTGAAATACCTCAAAACTTTCATGTAAACTTTATGTAATTTAAACTGAAAATACTGCTAATGATAACAATGATTATGAAACTACGATACTATGATAGTTAGTTTTGGAACTTGTGACTTGAAGCTTTATACTGTTAAATTCCTTTTTTTTTTGTTGGGTTTGCTCATTTTTCTTGTACGTTCAGTTGGTTTTGCTACGGCATGTACTTACTGTTTTCATAAAGGAAAAGACATTGTGAATGTTTCTGTGGGCAAAAGAAAAGACCGAAAACAAGGCAAGAACAGAGAGTGAAGTGAAGGAGCTGCTCGCATCGTCGAGTCCAGAGCTCCTTCACCTGCGGGTACATTCAGTGAAAAATGCTAAAAAAAAACAAACCAAAAAAAAAAAGCAAAAAGGGGGACGAGTATATGATTTTGGCTGAATTTAAAACCAAAAATCAAATTCATAAACCAAAGTATGAAACACATTCTGTTCATTGTTAGCTTTCTTCTGCCTTTAGGTTGTCTTTTCTCTTTTAAAAAAAAAACAAAAAACAATTACACAGTTACTTTTGAAGGTTTCTGGGTGTGTTCAAGTTCTCCTGATGTTCTTAGAATAGCACCTTTTCTTGAAAACAAAGGTGCGCTTTTTTTCTTTTCTTTTGTGCATGGATATTGTATAACTGTATAGAAACCAACAGGAATGACCTGTGACTTTGTGGGAAGGAGGAGGAAAGAGAGTGTGGGGAGAGGGTGGAGGCAAGTCGGGGAATATTTTTGGTTAACGGGGGAAAAGGGGTGGGAACATTTGGGAAGGGTCTTTGTTTTTTTTTAGAAATTTCCGTCACTGTTGGATTCACTGGTTGTGTGCATGTGTTGTTGCAACCCTTCCCCTACTCCCCATGTTTTATTTTTTTTTTAAATGTATATAAATTCCAACAGTAGGGGGCAGTGTGCGCTGGGGGGAAAGTCAAACTCCTCTTCTCCTAATCAATAGCATTCAATCTTCATTCCTCAGCTTGTGGTCCACACTCGGGTCCTGAAATGTGTGTCTTGCTTTTCCAAAGACAGGCTGTTCACTTGGAGTTAATCAGAGGGACACACACAGGTCTGAGCAGCCTTGTTATTCTCGTATGTCTGTCTACATGGGTTTCTCCAATTTGTGTATGTGTGCCCATTTGTACCTATGTGGAAACAGAGTTAGATTCGTTATGTTCCTTTTACCACGGGTTGCAATATTTGTCATGTGTAAATTTGAACAACCATCTCTTATGGACTGATCAACCATGCAAACACTTCAGTACCATGTGGCGCCCCGTTCATCCGACACGAAATGTGGTCAGCATTTACTGTCAAACAGCATCTGTGCGTTTCATTTTTCCTGCGGGATGGAAAGGTTTGCCGATGGGGCTGTTGAGGACACCCCCAGTCACACTGTGCTCTCCCTCTTCTGTTACCTGTTAATCAATCAGAACCAAGTGTCTTTGTGATGGTAGAAGACAATCAGTTTCAAAACAAGAAAAAAAGGTAGAGAGAGGGCAGGCCAGTGCGGAGGAGTACACAGAAGACAATACAAAAGGAAAAGAGGTTCTCTGGTACACCATGTGCTGTAGTGCCTGACCAAAGTACCCCCCCCCCCCCCACCTTTATACACAGCATCTCCCTATACCATTTGTAATCTGACATTAATAACCACAGAAAAGTTATTACAGACTCATCGGACTCACCCATAAGTAACCTAATTATTCCTTTCCACCATCCTGCAGTGTTGCGCAGGGTAAAACTACAAAAAAGAAAAGAAAAAATGGTGGAAAGAACATAATTACACATCATTCACTATTTCCTGTTGATCTATCGATGATGTAACCAACTGCGAGGAATTAAACTAATGGCTCCGGTTGGTGGCTTTTGCACAGTGAACTATGCAAACACCTGACCCTCCCAATCTTAATCGTTGCTGCTGGGTCAGAGTGTACAACCCTCACACGCACCCCCCTTTTCAACGCATCTAAAAAAAACAAAAAAAAACACACCCATTGTTTCCTATATATAAAAAAAACACCTTTCTTCAGACTTTATCCCAGTTACGTGTGATATGGACAGTGACTGCGATAAGAGGCGCACCACGGCACGCCGTGTTTTATAAGAATGCGCCACTGATGCTGTACAGATTTACATAGATGCCCCAAACTGCCACTGACATCAAAGATGGAACGCCATGTTGATGTTTTTTGCTAATCCTTCCCGCTTATTATTACTGTATTGTTTTTTTTTTCTACTACAATGTCTGAATGTCTTTGTTCCCAGCGCCAAGGAAGGGCCACAATCAATGCAAAGACACTTACATTGTACACTACGTTTACAAAGTCGTCTGGCGATGGTGGCTTATATTGCACTCGGACAGACACACAGTCACAATAGAGACACAGGCGCATGCTGGTGAGGCGTGGGTCTGCCTTTTGATTGAGAGTGTTGTTGCTGAAACCAAAGATGAAATCAGAGGTATGACAATCTGGCTACCAAACCTAGAAGACAATGTTCAGCTCTCTGGGGGCTGCTCTACGGGTCCTGTGTTTTTTTTTTACCGGCCATGTGGACATTCCACCTATTGCACTTATAAAACATCCCTCACACACACACACACACACACACACAAACTCACACGCCGAGACATAGACGGGATGCACCCACTGGGTCAGAAGCCTCTTTTCCCTCCTCGCACTGCAGAAGCCGGAGAGCCTGTGGAAGACTTTTAGTTTCACTCTCGTTGAGACTTTTGAGAAGGGAAAAAAAATCTGAGTAATAACTGTTACAGAAAAATAAAATCTTAAAAAGGAAAATATGGGTAAATTGCGTGTTTTGAAATAAATTAACAAATAAAACAACCGCAAAACTTAAGCAGTGTCTGTGGTTTTATTGCATTTCCTTGATAATTGTGTTTTTAATAAAGCATAACATATGAACTATTTTTTATTCTTAAAAAAGTATAAATATATAAATACAAACATAAAAAGTCATTTATAAAGTAGGTTATAAAATCATTCAGGTGTCACAGTTGCTCGGTTGGTTTGTATTCAAATAGCGCTTGGCCTCTCTTTGCTTTATGCCGCTTTAAAGTCCAACTTCCAAGGGTCATAATAATTATTTAGCATGAGAAATCGGGGAAGTCTGGCTTAATGTTATTCAAAGTGCATCGTCCAGTAACATTTGGCTCCGATCGATTTTTTCCCACAACGTTTGGCAACACTGTAGTTCTTCACACAGAAATTAATTGGCGTCAGAGGTGGCGGTGGGTTTAGACGGCGGTCACCTTCTTGTCCACTGTCGGCACGGTGCTGGCTCTCGGGGCGAGCGCCGCGTGTCCGTTGGATGTCGAGGACCTCTGTCGGCTAGGAGACGAACGGCGGAGAGACTGCTGCCGCGGTAACTGGGATTTCAGCTCCACTCCCTTCGGAAAGACACTGTGCACCTACAACGCGGGAGATGCAGAGGTTAGGAGCAGATCAAATCCTAATGCCACAATTATACGGCAATATTAAAGTGATATCGTTGCATTAAGATAAAACACATTGACAAATTGGACATAAAAGGCTTCATCGTATTCGTCACATTTACGAACATACATTTACTCACACCATTGAATGTAATAAATGAATAAATATTTCTAAAAATCCTCCATATTATTACTACATTGTCAAAACTATTTTTATTTTGTAATATAATTTGAAAACGCACTCAATTGTTAATATTATTTTGAGAGTTAAAAAATATAGCCCGGATGATTTGCGTAATGAGACAGATTTGTGTAAAACTCAATGGTTGATTGAAGGGTTTTGTTTATCTATTATGTATCGAATGTGTCTGACGTACAGAACTGGATATGATTGGACGGAGGCAATTCAACTGAGGGCTTTATCCAAATCTAAACGCCTCATTTGACCTACACAACTCATATAAACAAATCCTTTTCCTCGCATTGTTGCTGCGTTGTCGTCACTTTGTTTTGACTTTTTTTTTTTCATTGCTTTTGTTTGGCGTTTTCGTCACACATTTTCTCCCACTTTTTCATTGCTATTTTGTCACTTTTTTGATGCTCTTTTTGTTTTAGTTTTTTGCCGGGCTTTTGTAACTCTTTTGATGCGTATTCATCATTGTTTTTGTCTCAGTTTTGTCTCAGTATTTCATCACTTTTTTGTCACTTTTCTGTTACTCTTTTTTTTGCATTCTGGTTTCCGTTTTGTTGCTTTTTTTGACGCTTTTTTTCACGAAGCTTTAAGATTTGGGTAAAGCCAAACTGGAGAAAATGTGCTCGGTTCCGGTGGGAGTTAAGAGGTTAAACTGCTTATAATTAGTCTGATTTATTCCACACAACATACTAAAGGAAGAAAACAGCGTCAAATACAGAATGAAGAGTGAATGCAGCCGCGGAGCCTGTAATTATATTTAATGCTGTTTACAGCCCTTACCTTGTGTTTGTCGTTGCCTTTGCGAATGACATTGAAAGCATGGATCGTCACCGAGGGCAAAACAGCTGTCCAGGCAGTAAGCATCGCTGTGAGCCACACCACCGGATCAATGAAGGCCTTATCAGCTGCTCCTGTAGAGGCACATTTGCACACGCGCACAATGATGACAGACTGACCGAGGAACTGCATCTACATATACGCTGAAAACTGTGCGAATAAGATCTTCATGCCAAACACGTGTTGACTTGGATAAACGGCTCGTACCAATAAAGTAATAGTCGAACGGTGATCTCTCAAACAGCATTTGACTCTGAGTGATTTTGGTGACGAGAAAGTACAGCGCCACGGACACGCACACACACGCGACGTTAAACTTGGTCCATTGCTTGGTCTGAAGCACGATCTGAGGCAAGAGAAACAGCATCATATATCTCACATTAAATATAACAATACACAAGCGTTCATTAGGTAAAATACATTTGGTTAATGCTTCACTTTGATTAACAATTATATAAAAGAAAAGCACAGTTGGTCCAAGTTACCAGGTATTATCAGCAGCTAAACCGGCCCAAAAGTATCTGAAAAACTGACAGAACAGCTCTGATTGCCATGGATTTGAGGCTTTGTCATTCAAAATAGCAAATTTCATTACCGTATTTTCCGGACTATAAGTCACACTTTTTTTCATAGTTTGGCTGGGGGTGCGACTTATACTCAGGTGCGACTTATATATCAAATTATATAATTTCACGTTTGTTATTTTTACACTGACAGCAACTAGAGGGCGCTCTAAGCTTGTCTACCAGTATCTGCTACTCCTGTACCACTAAAAATCGAAAGAAAGTTTGGCGAAAAGCGGAGGTTACTCTTACTGCAATGTAGAAAACAGCTGAAAGCTAGATTAAGGGAACGAGTTTGCAAAGCGTTGCTTGAACAACGTGCTGCCGGGAGAGGCTTGTAAACAACGGTACAGTTACGCCTCCATGCCCAGGTAGTTGCCAAGGCAGGTGCGACTTATATATGTTTTTTTCTACTTCATTATGCGTTTTTTGGCTGGTGCGACTTATACTCCAGAGCGACTTATAGTCCGGAAAATATAATAGGAAACAACCTAAATATAGCCTTTTTTTTGCCAAAAGGTCAATTACAGGCCTCGCAACTGTGCATCCGACGCTGAAAATTAGGAGCAGCTTTGGCATAGTTGGTATGTGTATTTCTCTGCATTTCTCAGCACTTTAACTCCTCTTGAGATGTATCAACATTGAACCTGGAATGTTCCGCAGACACTATTTAGTGTTTGTATCCAGGCGTGTTTTAATCTGACTCCACTACCTTATAAGCATGTTCATTTAGGATTATGCTGATGCCGATATGAATGTGTGACGACCGCGCGCGACTCTGACCTCTATGGTGGCTGCAAATGTCACTGCCATGGCAACGGTGACGGACATAGTTTGGAAGTCGTACGGCGTGTCGAAGAAGACGCCACACGGGATGAAGAACAGCATGAGCGACGAGTAGACGGCGTACAGTAGGCTCAGCAGCAGCATCAAGGGGCTGGACTGTTCATTCCTCTGTCCCGACATGTACAGCTCTGGGAAATTCAAAATGCCCTCCGCACTCGCGTCCTAAGACCAAAGTAGACCATGTTGTTAGAGTGACAGATATTTAAAAACAAAAATATATATATAAATAAAGTTGGTTCAGAGATGCACAACTACTTCCACCTACTACTAGTACAACTTAACTGCTGTTTCAACCATTGCTTGAAATTGTACCTGTTTAACTTCTTAACCCCCGCCTTAACCGAGTGCATTTTCTCCAGTTCGGCTTTACCCAATTTGAAAGCTAAGACCAACAAAACTGATCGTCACATTTTTGTCACTCTTTTGAGGCTTTCCTGTTGATTTTTCATCACTCTTTAGTCGCTTTTTTGTTGTGTTACTGTTGCTTTTCCAGCATGTTTTTGTCACTCTTCTGCTGTGTTTTTGTTACAGTCTTTTTAATTGCTTTTTTTGTGGTGTTTTTGTCACTTTTTAATCTCATTTTTCAGCACATTTTTGTCCCTTTTTCATCACTCTTTAGTTGTGTTTTTTGTCGCTTTTTTATTGTGTTATTTGTGCTTTTCCGACACATTCTTGTTTTATATTTTGTATTTATAGTGTAAAGATTGTTGCCTGTTGAAATGGTCCCTTTCGCTGTGCCTTTGAATAAAAAAAGAAAGAAAAAAAAACACTGACCTGACCAAACAAAACATGTGAAAAATATAAGTAGACAATTTACCACAGAGTTAAACTTTTCTGAATGTTCCAAAATAGCACAACAATGATCGAAAGAAATTGAATGGTTGTGCAGTGGTTGAAAACTGGTGACTCTTTTTGTCATGTTTATTTCAAAACCTTTAAAATGTAATATTTTCTAAATGTATATGTTTTTGTGTCTGGCTCCTACAACTGAAAACATGGTACAGTATATAAACACACATCTCACCTTTTCAAAGAAGGCCACGCACAAAATAGGATTCGATGTGTAGAAAACTGTGTAAAAGGCGATGAACCAAGTCTCATACAGAGACTAAAAATGAGAAAGACAAAACCTTAAATGAGTACATTTGTTTTCAAGGTAAAGTACTTGGTAGAACATGGCGCGGGTTACCTGAGCACTGAAGCCGTTAAAGAGGCCAAACCAAATGTGCACCAGGGCAAAGCTGCAGGTCTTATACAGGAAATATCTCAGGAAGAGAGAGATGCGAATGTAAGACCAGTGTCCGTGGACCAAGAGAAGCCTCTGCAGGAACCTGAACTGGCACAGGGAGAAGTCTGCGTTCTGCACGGCCTGTCCCCCCTCCACCCCCACCAGCCCCACGCCAACATGAGCCGCTGGAGGGAACACAGACATTACACTGAGGGTTAAAAGGAACATGATCAAACTAAGCTTTCACTTTTAATTGGGCTTTTTATACAATATTTTCAATTATCTATTTGCGTGTGTGTGTGATAAAGTTTTTATTTGTGTAATTGAAGATGTATTTACAGATAGTCACACGCTCTGATATTTCACTGGACCGGCTTTAGCTCCAGTGTTGCGTTAATTTTTCATCAAGATCTTGTATTGAAGATGGGAGAGTGTGACCCCTGTGCAAAGTCTTCTCCAGCACATCCCACAAATTCTCAATGGGGGTCTGAACTCTGGGATGCCCAATGAGTGGAATTGATGTCTCATGCTCCCTGAACCACTCTTTCACAATGTGACGCTGATGAATCCTGGCATGGTCATCTTGGAATATGTCCGTGCCATCAGGGACGAAGATGATGGAATAACCTGGTCATTCAGGATGTTCATGTCGTCAGCTGATCTCATTCTTTGGGCACAAAGTGTTGCTGGACCTAGACCTGACCAACTGCAGTGACCCCAGACCATAACAGTTAAATCCAGGTGTCAGTGTAGAACAATATTCATAATAAAATTGAGAAGAAAACTGAAATAAAAAGGTTTTACTGTAGAAACTCAAATCATATAAAATGTCCGTGTATGTTCTTGTTCTCAGTTGTCTGGACGTGTTCGATAGTAGCAAAAGCCTTAAAAAGTAGTCATACACAATACAATATAAAGTGACAAAGAAAAAAAACCCCTTCCCTTTAAAAACCTTTGTTACTATGGCAACAATGTAAATGTATGGGGAATCAGGACAAAGTTATTCTACACAAAATGCTAATAACTGGTGAAAGTAAGCATTATGAGCTCCAGAGAAAGACTGAATATATTCAAACATGAATGAATGAAACGGTTATATTTTTGACGAGAGAACCACGTTATGAGGCTGTACTGACTTACTTTTAATCATGTTTACATCATTGGCACCGTCCCCAATGCACAGAGTGATGGATCTGGTGTGTTTCCTCACGAGTTTAACAATGTCCGCCTTCTGCCCCGGCGTCACGCGGCAGCAGAGAACCGAATGGCACTGCTTTGCCAGCCTCATGAACGAGGCCCCCCATTCGGGCTTCTGCACAAACTCTGCCTGGAGAGCACATCAGGATCCTTTTCACATAATTACAGTTTTATCATACGCACTAAGATCCTGTACATTTCTTTTGATTATGCTAACTGATTATGTTGTTAAATTACATAAAAATTAGAAAGTGTTTTGAAAGAACACTAGAAGTAATATCATTTGATATTAAAGAACAGAGTTTACCAGCTCGGGTCCAGTGAGCACCACGGCAGTTTTTGTTCCAGCCATGTGCTTGTCTACAGCCCACAGCTCTGTCTGCCTGGCCTTGCTGAAGGAGACTTGTGGGTCTGGGGACTGCAGGATCTGTCTGCAGTGAGCAAACGGCAAAGATCAAGGAGAAGCCGGGTGTGTGAGCGCATTACAGAGTGTGTAGTTTTCACAGCAAACCTCAGCTCATGCCATTCCACCAATCTTGTGTCGGAGTCCAGCAACTTGCAAGCGTATCCAACATTTACCGCGGTCTCTACATCAAAAACACAGCAATATTAGTTAAGACAGTCGATTGTGCATTTACGGATCTGGCAAAACATTTCCCCAGACCTTTTTTGTCCCCAGTCAGGACCCAGATTTTAAGTCCGGCCTGTTGAAGCAAAGCAATGGTCTCGGGAACACCATCCTGAAGTCGGTCCTCTATGGCGGTCAACCCCACAAGCTTTGAAATGTGAAAAATAAAATTACCTCTTTTTATAGCCTTTAAAGTGACTGCTTTTCAAAATAAAAAGTACTCAATCCACCATTAGGTTTCTCTCCATTTCTTCATATAACTGCTCAAGGAGGGTCTCGCGCTCAGAGAGGATCATTTCGGCCGCTTGGGACTGGGTTTTGCTCCACTTTTCCCACAACTCCTCAGAAACGGATCGAACCGCTACACATAACGTCCTCAGACAAGACTCTGCAAACATCTGTCCAAAAATGTTTATCAGAACTCAAAGCCGCGCTCAAAAATGAAGATTAAAATGACAGATAAAAGAATGATTTCACTTCTGACAGGCATGCCCTCAGGAGCAGGATAATTTGTTGAAAGCCTAGTGAATAATTGATAGAGAACCTCTCTACTACAGCATGTACAAGTCTTTGATTACTGAAATCCAAGTGGAGTATTTTAGGAATATTTCTTTCTACCTAGAGGGGAATCTATGCAGTATCTAACACCTGTGTGCATTTCAGATCCAATACAGTAAACCATGATTTATCAAGGTGTTTTCTAATACGGTTTAAAGATGGAAAAGATTGAGTGTTGTTTTAAAAGTGAGCTCAGCGAGTGCTCTGTGAAAAAAATCCTGGAAACTCAAGTTTACCTCCAGGGCTATTTCACTCCGTTCCTGGTGTGGACAGTCCTTCTGCAGTCTCTCCAGGATCACTATGTCTGCTCCTTTGCTGTAAAGCTTTAACCCACCCTCTGGCTCTCGAACTGCAGAGAGAAAAAAAAGTTATTTGAGTGAAAACTACAGAAAAGTGTGAGCTTTTAGGAAAAGTTAGAGTTTGTGTGTGTTTGTGTAAGGACAGCAGTCTTACCAAGCACAGACATCCGCCTTCTCTTACTGGTGAAGTCCAACAGTGCCAGCAGCTGGTACTTCCGCTGCACACCCAGCTCAGAGATGATAATGAAATCTCTTGTCCTGGAGAGAAAGGCCCAGCCCAACTCCCGGGCCGCCCCAACAAGAGCTTCTTCATCTGGGGAGGCAGCTTGGTACACCGGCGTACCTACAGGGAGGACAGTGCTCACAGAAGAGAAACGCTTTTCGTGTGACTGTATTCACACCTTATACTCACCATTCTCGTACTCAGTCATGGCAGTGTGGCAGAGAGCAAGTGCCCTCATGAACTCGGTGGTGATGGGACATCGTTGTCCTCTGAGCTTGTCCACAAGCTCCGGAGCAGACATGAACAGCCCCCCACAGGAGTACGGGTTCCATCTTAGGTCCATGGGCTGCACAGTAGGCAAGGCAAGGCAAGTTTATTTATACCGCGCATTTTCGTGCACAAGGCAACTCAATGCGCCTTGCATTAGTTATTACATACAAACTTTAACACTTTGTTACAACTTCGTGGGAATTTAACATGAACTTCTGACTCTTTGGTTGTACTTTACATGCAGTAGAGTTGACAACAATGCTTATTCAACTGTTCAAGCAAAGATAATGAAATCAAAGTATAATTTTAAAGAAAAATAGTAATACCTTTGTATCCTCTGCACGAACAGATAAGTCCCCTGAAAAGAAAAACAACCACACTAAGTTTTTATAATATTCATATAATATGGCTTACAAAGAAGTAGCACAGATTTTGAAAGGCCTGTTATTGGTAAATACTAATAGGCTGTATAAAGTGCTCTCTCCTGAGATGATCTTTGCCTTTGTTGTTCTGAGGTCACTCCCCAAGAGGGGCAGGTGTTACACTGCACAGCTCTGAAGTCATTTAAATGCTTTGTGCAGGATAACTTTTCATTATCATAAAAAAAGAGTAAATTTCGATAGATTTAGAAAATCCGTTTGAAATATTGTAGTCTTGTTGACATTCATTATATGCGAGACTTGTTATAACAGTCTGCAGCTCCATTATATATTGTATACAGAATAATGAAAATAATTGTCTGGAGACTGCGGCCGTATTCTGTCCGCTAATACCGCTGTAGAATAATATGCAGCAGAATATTGTGGTGAAATTGGTTTTACTAAAATCAATTTAACAAATGACAGATGTGTGCGGCTTTTATCTGAGGTGGTAATATAATTTTAAAATCCTGAATCACATTGCTGCAGTGCCCTACTCACCGTAGACTTGTCCGGCGATGCAGCACTGTCTGAACAGCAGGCAGTTCTGAGTCAAGGTTCCCGTTTTGTCGCTCAGAAGGTACTCCACTTGACCAAGCTCCTCATTCAGAGAGGTGTTCCTCGCCATGGCACATTTGTCGGATTTCTCCCAATACATGTCAATGTCCCATCCAATAAAAAGGCTGTGGACTGTGTGAATCATCTCAAACCTATGAACACACAAACAGCGCCCGAAGAAAATTGTGTGTAAAAATTGTTAGTTAGGTCCAAACTTCTTCCTAACTTTAACGCATGAGTATATAAGCAGGCAGAGTGATGTTTTTGTTTTTTTTAGGTATTTTTCAACAATAAAATTTATTTTACTCTATTGGGTGAAATGCCTTTAAAGGTGCATTATGCAACTTTTAATGTAACCACAAAAGCTGATATTACTGCGTATTCGGTGGCCTCTATAACAGTAAAGGATCAATTGTTTTTAGGGTTTAAGGTTTCACTAGCCTGGCTAACGCCAGACTGATGTGTGCGCTCGAATCCTTTGAACTTCACAACAGCCTGGGGACCATGGCCGAAATCTTCGCATGGATTTGGGGACCAATCACAGAACAAGGAGGTAAGACGATGACGCGCTATTTGATATACGGAAGATTGTAGTTTGTTTATAGATAAAAAAATTTAAAAAGTGTATTTACAGATCCAACATGACAGCAGCAGACGCGACGCCATCTTTCGATCAAGCTTTAGAACGTGTTCTAAATAGTTTAGCTCAAAAGTTTACAGCTGGTACATCATATGTCATCTGATACGATGATACAATTGGCTATGGCTACGTGCAGACGCATGAAGAACATACTTAGCGCCCAATAAACGGCTATGGACAATCGTAAACCACACCTCTCCTACGAGAAAATGAATTGGTGGTCCCCAGACTAAATATCACTTGTGATTTTAGTCTGGCGTTAGCCAGGCTAAGTTTTCACTGCTGATTGAACTGTTTCCATAATTACGCATGCAGTTCATCCAGTAAACCTACCGGTAACCCCAAATAAACAATTGGTCTTGCCATGTCCTGGAGGCCACTGTGAAGGAAAGTAAAAGCGCTAATGCTAACCACCCATTCAGCTGCTGGGTCATTGAAAGGTCAAATAAGCAGTATCATCTTTTTTTTTAATACAAAGTTTCATAATGCAGCTTTAATGTATGAAAAATAGGTGCAGCTTCTTTATTATTAAAATAACATGGCTTGGATTAATATTGCGTTTGAAAAACATCTCCAAGATCTACAGTATATAATTTTTCATTTTCTACACAGCCAGTGAAGTTAGAATAGTAGACACAGCTGCTCTGAGCACTGGCAGACATGGCTGCCAATCTACGCCATTGGTCTGAACAGTGAGATGAGCACTCTACCACCTGAGCTACTAGCGCTCCATTGCAACACATGATATAAAGTCCCATGGTTTAAACCTGTAACTAGAAAAACAAGCACAAACGTGATGTAGAGTGCGATGGGCATGGCAGGGCTGAGGAGGATGATGTAGCTCCAGTACACAAGGAAGCCTGAGTATGCAGGATTCCCATTCGCCACCAGCGCTGACAGCACTTCTGTTCGCTCCATCACTCGACTCGCAAACACACCAGCGGCGATGGACAGGAGCAGTGCAGACAGAAGCACAGAAAGGACAATCTGGAGAACAGATGAACGGTTTTGCATGAAATTAGAAAAATATGTGACAGGCAGCAATTCCCTTACCCCGGTGACAGCCTTATTCAAAACTTTCTCAGTCCGAGTCTTCTTCACCCGCAGTTTTCCACAGTTCCTCAGGATCTTGGTGTCAGTGCCTAGTACAATAAACTTTATCAGTACAGTGAGTGGGGAGCCTTCAAGGGTGTCAGCTCAGGCCTTAGTCCTAGCACACATCTATTTGCCTGTGCCCTTAAGCACAGTGCTGACTCCTCACCAGCTCCGAGGGCGTTTGACCCTGTGAGCTAAGGTCAGGGGAAAACTGAATTTCTCTTATAGGGATCGATAAAGTATGGCAATATACTTTTCTATAATTCATCAGTATAGAAACGCATCAGTGTGAGTTGCATCCGACTGAATGAACGTATGACAAAACCACAAATATGTCAAATGTCCAAACTAATCAAGGACAGTTGCTGAACTGAGATGCCGGCCCTGATTATTCATTATTCAAAGCAAGGTACGAGCGGTGCCTGAGATGGAGGTTAGTTTTATCAGACTGAACAAGGGTCACATCAATTGACAGTCACTGATGAATGTTATAAAACCCATCTCTGGAAGAATTTGATGTATTGATTGGCATTAACAGAACAGAAAGTGCCATAGCGGGGAGATCCATGACACCTCAGCCAGAACCTGTAATATCCGATCAATGACCACTTAAAGACAGGAGAGCCTGTAATTCGCCACACGTTACACACTCATATTTAGGGCACAGGCATGAGACTTAAGTATACTTCTTAATTAACAGTCTAATTTATTCTGAAAAGTGCAATCTATCACTGAAGCCAGGCCACCTCTGATCAAAGTGAAGTCAGGACAGGTGACCTAGAAACAAGGAGTTTTATCTCAGTCATGTGTCTCCAGTCAGTACTGAGAGTAAATTACTTTTTTTTATAACAGTATAACAGTTACAATATATATATATATATATATATATATATATATATATATATATATACAGTGCCTTGCGAAAGTACTAATACACCTTGAACCTTTGCACATTTTGTCATGTTTACAACCATAAACATAAAGATTTTATTTTGAATTTTTTACTGAAAGTTCACACACAAGTAACAGACAACTGTGAAGTGAAAGCAAAATGATACATGATTCTGTTATTTTTCAAAAAATAGAAAAGTGAAAAGTGGGCGTGCACAAGTATCCATACAGCATTTTCTGAGTGCATTAAATTGCCTTTATAACATTCCTAATGACTGCAGAATGTTCACACCTTGCCCTAACCATTAAATAGAGGCCACCTGTGTGTAATCTACTCTCAGTATAATTCCAGCTGTTCTGTGAGGGCCTCAGAGCTATGGTCAGAGTGTATTGGTCACTAAACAACATCATGAAGGCCAAGGAGCACACCAGAGAGGTCAGGGATAAAGTTGTGGAGAAGTTTAAAGCAGCGTTATACAAAGATTTCCCAAGATTTGAACATCTCACGGAGCACTGTTCAATCCATCATTGGGAAATGGAAAGAGTATAGCACCACTGCGAACTTACCAAGACACGGGCGTCCACCTAAACTAACAGACCGAACAAGGAGAGCACTGGTAAGAAATGTATCTTGTGCCCCAAGATAACTCTGGAGGAGCTGTGACGTACTGCCGCTGAGCTGGGGGAATCTGTACATGGGACAACTATAAGTCGTACTCTACACAAATCTGGCCTTCATGGACGAGTGGCAAGAAGAAAGCCATTATTGAAAGGAGGCCATAAGAAATCCCGTTTGAAGTTTGCTAGAAGTCATATGGAGGACACAGCTACCATGTGGAAGAAGGTGCTTTGGTCAGATGAGACAAAAATTGAGCTTTTTGGCCCAAATGCAAAACGTTATGTATGGCACAAACCTAACACTGCTCATCGTCCTGAGTGCACCATCCCCAGTGTCAAATATGGTGGGGGAGCATCATGCTATGGGGCTGCTTTTCCTCAGCGGGGACTGGGAAGATTGTAAGAATAGTTGGGAAGATGGATGGAGCCAAATACAGAGACATTTTGGAGGAAAACCTGCTGGAGTCAGCAAGAGAACTGAGGCTGGGGCGGAGATTCACCTTCAAGCAGGACAAAGACCCTAAACACAAAGCTAAATCTACAATGGAATGGTTTAAAAAACAAACATATTAATGTGTTAGAATGGCCCAGTCAAAGTCCTGACCTAAATCCTATTGAAAATCTGTGGAAAGACCTGAAAACTGCTGTTCACAAACGCTCTCCTTCTAATTTGACAGAGCTTGAGTTGTTTTGTAAAGAGGAATGGGCTAAAATGTCAGTCTCTAGATGTGCAAATCTTGTAGTCATACCCCAGAAGACTTGCTGCTGTTATTGCAGCAAAAGGGATTCCACAAAGTATTAAGTCATGCTGTATGAATACTTATGCGCACCCCACCCCACTATATATATATATAGCTGCCAGTGTGGCTCCTTACACAAGACCCTTCACGCTACCGCCTACCTTATACAATGATGAGAGACAATGAAATGAATGACAAACAAAGGCTCCGAGCCTTGGCTAACCACCTAAAGAGCTACACAAGAGACAACAAAGCCAGACGAGTAAACCGGCTATTCACAACTCAACCAGCGAAAGTGTACGCTCAATGGCAGGGTAACAATAGCAGAGTAAACCCACCAAGGCTGGAAACTGAACGGTACTGGAAAGGCATATGGGAGAAGGAGGCAGCACACAACAGTGATGCACAGTGGTTGGTGGCTCTGAGAGAGGACCACAGCAACCTCCCTGAACAGAATCCAGTTACCATCACAGTGACAGACATCCAAGAAAGAGTCTCAGGTATGAAAAACTGGACAGCACCAGGCCCTGACATGATAACGCCTACTGGCTAAAGAAACACACGGCACTCCATGAGCGCTGATCCTGAAGGATCCCTCAAAGGGTACAGTCCCATCCAACTATCGGCCAATGACCTGCCTCTCCATAATGTGGAAGCTCATGTCCAGCACCATAGCGGCTAAGATAAGCGGGCATATAAATCACTACATGAGCACAGCTCAGAAGGGAATCGGTAAAGATACCAGAGGTGCCAAACACCAGCTCCTGGTAGACAGAACAGTCGCTCGAGACTGCAGAACCCGACACACTAACTTGAGCACTGCATGGATTGATTACAAGAAAGCCTACGACTCAATGCCACATACTTGGATCATTGAATGCTTGGCACTATACAACATCAACAGGACTCTAAGAGCCTTCATTGCAAACTCTATGAGGTTGTGGAAAACCACCCTTGAAGCCAATGGCAAGCCACTTGCACAAGTCTCCATCAAATGTGGCATATACCAAGGAGACGCCCTGTCCCCACTGCTGTTCTGCATAGGGCTGAACCCCCTCAGCCAAATAATCAACAAGACTGGCTATGGATACCGACTCAGGAACGGGGCCACCATCAGTCACCTCCTCTACATGGATGATTAAACTGTACACTAAGAATGAGTGAGACATTAACTCACTGATCCATACCACCCGGATATGCAGTGCAGACATTGGGATGTCATTCGGACTAGAGAAATGTGGTCGGATGGTGACTAAGAGAGGGAAGGTAGTCCACACAGAAGGGGTCTCACTCCCAGAAGGAACAATAGCAGACCCTGCAGGAATAATAAGCTGGCCAAAGGATGAGATACAGACCACAGATGTTAAGACACGAAAGCTCCTAACCATGCATGGAGGGTTCCACCCCAAATCCAGCACCCTGAGACTGTACACTAGCCGTAAGGAAGGAGGCCGAGGACTAGTGAGCGTGAGAGCCACTATCCAGGATGAAACATTCAAGATCCATAAGTACATCAAGGACAAGGCTCCAACAGATGACATGCTCAGTGAATGTCTCAGACAATGGGGAACAGAAGATGAGGCGCTGGAGGTCCCATCATGGGAGGACAAGCCCCTACACGGGATGTACCACCGAAACATAACTGAAGTGGCGGATATCAAGATATCCTACCAATGGCTAGACAGAGCTGGCCTGAAGGACAGCACAAAGGCACTCATCATGGCTGCACAGGGGCAGGCCTTGAGCACCAGAGCAATAGAGGCCCAGATCTATCACACCAGACAAGACCCCAGGTGTAGACTGTGCAAAGAGGCCAATGAGACAATCCAGCACATAACTGCAGGGTGTAAGATGCTGGCAGGGAAAGCTTACATGGAGCGCCATAACCAAGTGGCTGGCATAGTGTACAGGAACATCTGTGCAGACTATGGGCTGGAAACCCCAAGGTCAAAGTGGGAAACACCTCCAAAGGTGGTAGAGAATGACCGAGCCAAGATCCTGTGGGACTTCCAGATACAGACGGACAGAATGGTAATGGTGAACCAACCGGACATTGTGGTGGTGGACACAGAGCAGAGGAAAGCCGTGGTGGTTGACATAGCAATACCAAGCGACTTCAACATCAGGAAAAAGGAACACGAGAAACTAGAGAAATACCAGGGGCTCAGAGAAGAGCTAGAGAAGGCCTGGAGAGTGAAGGCTTCAGTGGTGCCCGTGGTCGTTGGGGCACTAGGGGCAGTGACCCCCAAACTGGAGGAGTGGCTCCAGCAGATCCCAGAAAATACATCAGACATCTCGGTCTAGAAAAGTGCAGTTCTAGGAACTGCAAAGATACTGCGCAGAACCCTCAAGCTCCCAGGCCTCCGGTAGAGGACCCGAGCTTGGAGGAAAAAGAGACCGCCCGTGGAGGGTGAGGAAGAGTTTTTTTTATATATATACAGTATATGATGTACAGTATCTAATTAAACAATAATAATAATAATAATCTCTTGGATTTGTATAGCGCTTTTCAAGACACCCAAAGCGCTTCACAGCTGATTATTCATTCACTCCATACTTGGTGGTGGTAAGCTACTATTGTAGCCACAGCTGCCCTGGGGTAGACTGACGGAAGCGAGGCAACCAGTCTGCGCCATCGGCCCCTCCGACCACCACCAACCACTCACTCACTCACTACATTCGCTAGGCTTCCTGGTGTTACCAAACGGTCTCCCATCCAAGTACTAACCAGGCCCTTCCCTGCTTAGCTTCCAAGATCTGACGGGATTGGGCATAGCAAAGGCGGTATGACCACAAATAAACACAATAAATACACAATAATAAATACAAAGTATACTAATATACAAAGGAGTAGAAACATCGTGGTAGTACCAGTGTATATGACCAGGCCATAAGAGCACACTGTGTTGCGTAGGACAGTGCCTCTCAGAAGTACATGATCACTGTCCAGCAGTATGCGCTGTCCTCTCCAGAACAGCTTCCCTCTGAATGTGTACAGCTGGTTATTGGGCTCCTCACACAGCACCTCCGCTGTAAAATAAATGGGTGATATTTCATGTTCTTATTTATTCAAAAGACGTAACGTTTGGGTTTTGTTACCATCAAAAGTAGAAAGGCTGTCCTCTGAGGGTTTACAGGTCAGCTCGTCATGTGTTGCACCCGGGGCTTGTTTGTACTTAAGGTTTGTCTCTCTGTACAAAATATGTAATGTAAATATTTAGATTTCAGCCTGTCGGTTTGCAGTCTAGTTAAAAACAGACGCACAAGAAATGTAATTGCTAAATTCCTATTATTGTTGTTGCAGTAAATAGTTTTGTTGCCTTTTACCCATCTATGTCTGCTGTCTCAACATAACTTAGACTGTGGGGCTCTGAGCTACACAACAGAAGAAGGTCTGCCTGTGAAAACACGCAAAATAAATAATGGTTGATGTAATATTGCTTTGACATGTGAGAGGTCATGTGACACGCTTACTGTTACAAACTTACAGGGATCACTTGGTCTTTATGGATGCGGACAATGTCACCCACAGAAACATCCCGCCACTGTGCTGTTTCAAACCTTGATTTGAAAAACACAGAAAGAATTTAAACAACTAGTTTTTATTGTGAAAAAGTCTTGTAGTTTAAGCAGTCTAGTTGTACAAGCCCCATTGTTGTGTCCCGCTCTAGTGGCACAAAGGGAGTGTCTGGGGATTCACTTGTCCACACTTCATTAGTGCTTCATTAGACAACGGCTCTACAATGGGGACGTGAGGGGAGCCTCTGGACAGCACTCGCGCAGCCTTTGTCCTCACCTCTGAGAAATGAGTATGTCACAGGGTCGGGAGTTGATGGCCGCGTCGCTCCGTCTCCGTGTCTGGAAAAATGACAATAAGAAAACAGTGAGCCAGTCGCGTTTCAGGGAAGGGAGCGCATGATAAGGAAAGAGGGGAAGACTGATGGACAGGTGGTGCGAGGGAGGCAGCGAAGATGGCCCTGAAAGGTTGAACGGGAGAAAGGAGGAAGGCCATTACGAGGCTCTACAGTGACACTGGCTTGGAGATTTACACCCTCCACTAAATGATTAGTCAATAGGAAAGGGTCAAGCAAGCGTTTCACCCAGAGCTGTTAACGACCGTAACTCAGTGATGCACTTAACCAAGGAATTCTCCTTGCAAAACATCTCGCATGCATTTAAAAGGAAAAGCTTTAATGATAGGGGTTAAAATTAATGCCACGGGGATGACTGGTTTTGTCAATGAGCAGAGGACAAGGAGTCAATAAGGACAATGAAGGAGAAAAGAGTGAAGACATGCTTAAAATGCCAGCCAGATATACATATGCAGCTGGGCATATAAGAGCGCTGCGCAAGTTTTGGAAAAAATATTTAATTGACGTTCTTCAGACAGAAGAGTGTGGAGACAGCAATTCTCTTTTTTTAAAATCAATTCACTTTGCACTTTTCAAATTTTGTCCAGGAGCCTTAGCATGTGAGAGGAGTCGGAAATATGAATGAATTGGTAAAGTGATGCAAGACACACGTATTAAGAGACATGTTTGTGGTGCTCTACATTACTGGGCAGTTCTGTATCACATAAGAAACAAAGTGGGAAATTCAATATTATTGCAATAACAATATTATTGCAATATTTTGCTAAATCATTTAAACACAGTACATTGTATTAAATTGCAACAATAAATAAATAAATAAATAAATCTGACTGTAACAGATGGGAGACCTCAGTGAAACAATACATTGTGGCTTCTTAATTGTGATATGGATATTGAGGCAACAAATGCTGGCGATATATTGTGCATCCCTAATACAGGGTGAGTTGGGTTTGTACATAAGACGACCTAATATAGACAGAAATTATTTACAAACGGATCTATTGAAATTACAATTTTGATGAATTGTGATTTCTTATGCAGCTCTAGCATACAGCACATACGTCATTTAAACATTTGCTTAAACATTATACATCACAGGTGACAGTTGAGTCGGGACGCACCGTCAACCACCAGCCACAGCCCAAATAACAATTGCATTTGTCATGTTTAAAGTAAAAAACACACAAACACAATTTGTTGAATAAACATTAAATAAACTTGTCTGTGTAGGCTCTCAGTTGTACAGGAGTTGTCCATCTTCAATGAAGGTTCTTGAGTCATCTTCTGTATTGTACAGAAGATGACTCAAGAACCTTCACTGAAGATTAAATAAACCTGTAAGTCAGCACTAGTTATTTCAGACTTAGAATGTTTTCATTCATTCATTAGATACATTTTGATGGAATTGTTCCCAGGGAAGGCTTGCAACCCACTGAAAATGGTTCTTTAACCCATGTCAGGTCCCATCCCATCTGACACGGGAGGTTAGCCCGGGCACGGGCACCAAAAATGCCCGGGCTGAATTATTGTCCCAGTCCGCCCCTGGAGACTCCCGATTTTTAACCCTATCTCCTGCGTTGCTCATTTCATTTCTCCCACTAAACTCACGATTTTACAGTAAAGGAAACAAGTATGATGGTGGGGGATATATTTGCATGAACTGGCAACCCTGACCTGGAGAAGAAGTGCCTCTGCCTCTCTGTCATTGCTTTAAGCCGACTCAGCGCTGTTTGCGTAGCTATCCATTGTTGTGCCTTTACCGTGAGCGGTCTGACAGGACAGCCCTACAGCGCACACACTCACGCTCACACTCGGGGGGAAGAGACAGGTATCATGCATTCATCGCTCTGTTTGTTTTTGTACTTCTATTTTTACTATCATGTAACATGTTTACTATCATGTAACAATATCTCTACTTTGGATGAAAATGAAAGCCAACTGATTGACAGTGACATTTTAATGTTCTCGTAATCATTGCTCAAGAAGATAAGTAAAAACACGGCTCCATGACGCACGTTTATGTGATTTAACCAGCAAATGTGGCACAGAGATGGCCTCTACCGGTTAGCAACTGTCAATCATTGACAGTTGATTCAATCAACTGTCAATGGCTTCAACACAATAAACACATGTGTGAACACTGAGGAAATACTACAGTAACAGCTCAGCTCTGACCTCTGTCAAATGGTGTATCCAAGGATAGATGTTTGGAGTCTGGTTCAGGGCTTTCTCTTGGAGAGGTCGGAGCTGAGCTGTTGAAGCTAAATGCTAACCAATACAATGCTAACATCTTAAACACTGACTCACTGGTTTCTTCACATATACGTGCGTCTCTGGGGCCGTGTTTTTACTGTTATCTTCTTGAACAATGATTACGAGGACATAAAAATGCCACTGTCGATCAGTTGTTTTTCATTTATATCCTGAGTAGAGATATTGTTACATGTTGTAGTACTGCATAATTCTACTTTGGTATTCAAAATGACAACAAAAGTCACATGATTGAAAGGCATGTATAGGTCAAGCCCCCCCAACATTAACATTAAAGCGGACGGCGGAAACACTGCTCCTACCATATCATTGGCAAAGTCTTTTATCCCTCTCACAGTAAGCACACAGGCCAGTGGGATGAAGCTGATGTACCACGGCACAGAGGAGATGGCAGGAACACACTGCAACACAAGTGGAAATATGGAAATTGAGAAGCTTGTGGTTGTGTGCACCACCAACCAGTGTCATTATGGACTGTTTGCATTTCTCTCCTTCTATTGCCATGAGCAAACGCAAACACATCCATCTTCTACTGCACAAAGCACAAAGGGACAACAAAACTACAGCGGTTTATCTGCACATCTTGTGTCTCCCTCTCTCTTAAATAATGAAAACACCACGCTTATTTACTTACTAATAATACATTTGGCTTGACCAATTTGACAGATTTTTCACTAAACTGAAACTAATACCTAATGAGAGTAGTAAGTAATTAAGTAGCAATATTATGACATTACTACTTAATTATTATTGTAACATTTCTTTCGTGACTCTGTAAGTGAATCTCAGTTGTAAGAGCCATATCGTGGTACTGTCTGGCTTCTTGCAAAATGGATATTGCATCAGATATTATTTTGTGGCAGCCCTATGTTGTCTTAACCATTCATTATATAAATGTTTTGCAGCATCAGGTATTAAGATGATTTTGTCGAGTGGGAGAACGCAAAGTCTGACCTGCAACACCACCATGAGGAGGAAATAGAAATTGGCCACTCGCTGGAACTGCTCGAACAGCGTCAGGGGCAGGAAAGTCAGGGCTGTGTACTTGTAGCTGCGGATGACATTATCCTGGTAACCCACAAAAACACAACCAGACATTGAGGTATGGGCAACAGTGGGCCCACAGTAACCTGGCTCTCCCTTGGGACAGCCTGCGTGTTGAGTTTCAAGTTTAACGAGAATTAGGACGTACTCACAGCGTATCGCCCCCAGTGGAAGCACAAGCAAGACTTCTTCTGCTTTTCTCTGTGGAAGTTCCGTTGGTTTGCTCTTACTTCCCATGTGAGGCCTGCAACAAATCAGTTAAATGTGCTTAATGGTAAATACATTAAACAATTGTCCAGTTTTTCAAGCAGGCGACAATACAATGTAGAAAAATGATTGAAATATTACTATTTGTAATTTATTGAAAGGCAAATAAAGAGAAAAAAGCACCAAAGCAATATTCTGGTAACTTAGAAATATCAAGTGTCATTACATGGTATAAAATAATAAAAGTAATAAACGTGATAACATGGAAACAGGACACAGATTGAATTAATTGCATGGTAATCCCCTTTACTCTGACTCAGTATAAGGACTGCACATTGCCTGGGACAAGGTTAGCGTTTTCTTGGTACTAATGTGGAAACAGTGCTGCAAAATGCATTAGTCATCTATACTCCGAGCTACAATGCCATGTCCTTCCCAGTACTCAAAACAAATTACAGTGGCAGGGAATGTTTAAGTGACCAAACCTGTTTCGCTCTCCATGACGCCCTGATGGCTGACGCGACCACCGCAGTCTGAGCTGTGGAAGTACAGTCGAGTAAATGCCAAACGCAGGGTCGGACGCAGGAGTCCCCTGGTGGGATACATCAATTAGTCCTGTAACTCATTACACAATGTTACCGTGGCAACCCACGGAGCAAAACTACAATAGACTAAGCACAATACAAAAACACACTAAAACATAAATTACTTCAACTATATTCAATTCACATGGCAATATTACTTATTTTCAACCTGTTATTGTTTTTTCTCTTTGGTGTGTCCCATAGCCTAAATCTGGAGAAAAAGAGAGAGAAATGTCCCTGATTGTATCTTTGATTTAGCCTATGGATGGGTTTCAGTCACATGACATTTTTCTGTTATGGATAATGATATCATATTTTGTTTTATTACTGTGAAACCCATCAATAGGTCTACCTCATGCATTAGAATTATAGAAACCATTGTTCACCAATGTTACACAAAGCTTGAAAATACAGATGGAGGCACCACGGTTAAACACATTTGCCGCAGTAGTGTAGTATTACATTACAATAAGGTACTTACCTGTTAATATGTATGCTTTAATCCATGAGGCTGACAGCAGACTTAACACAACCCCTAGCTGTTTATCTCAGTTCATCCCCAGGAGCAGAGTTAGCCATGCCCCTCTACTTCCTATTCCTGGGTAATCACGTCCCAGGCCACACCTTTGCTCCAACTCCCAGGTGAAGGCTCTGGTGTCATGAATTGTGTTGCCTATCACAGAGAGAAGAAAGAGGCTTTAAGGAGCGGACATCGTGACTGTGGGGCAGATACACTCAGCACAAAATGATGTTAATAAATGATCCATTCAAGTGTACGGGGTTACAAATAAAACCAGCTGAGTATATATTTGTTTGACTATAACAGTGACAATGTTTCTTATGTATAGCCTATAAAATTAAGATAAAATGAGAGTGGTGCTTCAGTATTTTGCAACTGTTTTAATCCTTTACTACAAATATTGTATACATCATCAGTCAAAAGCACGAACAACCACCCACCTCTTTTAAAATTGGCATTCAACATTATTCCAGACACCCCTTGAGTCTGTTGCCATCTGCTGGAGAAAGGCGCTCACTACAATCCCACTACAACAAAGGTCATAAGAGTTAAATGTGGAAAACAAAGGTACTTTTTTTGTGGCAGTTTGTGTAAAGTTACCACAGTGTCAGTTAAATGTGCTATTTGTGGTTTCATATCTTTTTGTCCCAATGCTCTTCTCTACAGTGAGGTCATCCCCACATAGGCCACATGTCAACGGTCGGAAGTGTATGTCACGTATGTATGGGTCTATGTCTGTGTGTGTGGATCTAGGGCGAGCTTTACTATCAGCATTTACAGGTGGTCTGCAAAGTGGTTAGAAGACAGTGGTTATGGTGTAGAGCTGTATTTGAAACTCCGGGTGCTGCTTTGGGCCCAAAAAACAATGCCAGTCCAGAGGTTTCCTTTTCCGGAGGTTTGTCATTTGGCTCAGAGAAATACCAAAGTTTATTAACAAAGAAGGAGTTTCACACATATTATGAGTATGTTGTCAGTGTGGGTTCTCTGTGATCAGTGTGGGTTCTCTTAGATACAATTAAATATTACTGCGTACCAAATGAAGATTAAGGAGACTGTCAGTGGGTCAAACAAGTAGATTGCACATAAAGAACTTTTTTTTTTACCCTGACTTTTCTGTGTATTATGAATATTTTATGTAGGCCTAAAGTATATTTTTAAAAAGTGCACCGAAACTAATAATCGGCATAGATTTACTGTGAGTAATAGTGTTGCTCTCCACCTCCACACACTTGGATCTACTTGTTAACAGAGAGTGCAGAGATGGTTTGGAACAGGGATACAGAAGACATAAACCCGAGACTCCCTTACCCCGGTAAAAGAGCACCTTTATATAAAACAAATGTGCACTGTGCTCTACTGAAATGGGTTAACTTTCGATTAAGGGATGCTTTTATGTGGGGTGACATAACTGTGAATGTTACGAGAAACAAAATTACTGAAGAAGCCGCAGCTATGAGTCACCAACAGCAGTGGTTTCAAAATGAGTTTCTCAACATGATGAGCTTATAGTCGAGTAAGAATTGTTTGGGTCAAAGCTTCTGAATCATACTTAATTTGGGCTTTGAAATGAATATTTTGGAAACTTTACAGGTGTCTGAACAACTAGACAATTGGCTGCGCTTAGCGGCTAGGTACTTTAAAATATAGGGCCTACTGGAAAAAAGGCAAAACCACAAAGCCTTGTTTCCGGGACATACAAAAACGTTATGTACAGTGGGGGAAAAAGTATTTAGTCAGCCAACAATTGTGCAAGTTCTCCCACTTAAAAAGATGAGAGAGGCCTGTAATTTTCATCATAGGTAAACCTCAACTATGAGAGACAAAATGAGGGGAAAAAAATCCAGAAAATCACATTGTCTGATTTTTAATAAATTCATTTGCAAATTATGGTGGAAAATAAATATTTGGTCAGCTACAAACGAGCAAGATTTGTGTCTCTCACAGACCTGTAACTTCTTCTTTAAGAGGCTCCTCCACTTGTTACCTGTATTAATGGCCCCTGTTTGAACTTGTTATCAGTATAAAAGACACCTGTCCACAACCTCAAAGAGTCACACTCCAAACTCCACTATGGTCAAGACTAAAGAGCTGTCGAAAGACACCAGAAACAAAATTGTAGACCTGCACCAGGCTGGGAGGACTGATTCTGCAATTGGTAAGCAGCTTGGTGTGAAGAAATCAACTGTGGAAGCAATTATTAGAAAATGGAAGACATACAAGACCACTGATAATCTCCATCGATCTGGGGCTCCACGCAAGATCTCACCCCGTGGGGTCAAAATGATCACAAGAACGGTGAGCAAAAATCCCAGAAGCACACGGGGGACCTAGTGAATGACCTGCAGAGAGCTGGAACCAAAGTAACAAAGGCTACCGTCAGTAACACACTACGCCGCCAGGGACTCAATTCCTGCAGTGCCAGACGTGTCCCCTGCTTAAGCCAGGACATGTCCGGGCCCGTCTGAAGTTTGCTAGAGAGCATCTGGATGATCCAGAAGAGGACTGGGAGAATGTCATATGGTCAGATCAAACCAAAATAGAACGTTTTGGTAAAAACTCAACTTGTCGTGTTTGGAGGAGAAAGAATGCTGAGTTGCATCCAAAGCACACCATACCTACTGTGAGGCATGGGGGTGGAAACATCATGCTTTGGGGCTGTTTTTCTGCAAAGGGACCAGGACGACTGATCCGTGTAAAGGAAAGAATGAATGGGGCCATGTATCGTGAGATTTTGAGTGAAAACCTCCTTGCATCAGCAAGGGCATTGAAAATTAAACGTGGCTGGGTCTTTCAGCATGACTATGATCCCAAACACACCACATCACTGCTCTAGAGGAGATCTGCATGGAGCAATGGGCCAAAATACCAGCAACAATGCGTGAAAACCTTGTGAAGACTTACAGAAAACGTTTGACCTCTGTCATTGCCAACAAAGGGTATATAACAAAGTATTGAGATGAACTATTGTTATTGACCAAATACTTATTTTCCACCATAATTTGCAAATAAATTCATTAAAAATCAGACAATGTGATTTTCTGGATTGTTTTTCTCATTTTGTCTCTGATAGTTGAGGTTTACCTATGATGAAAATTACAGGCCTTTCTCATCTTTTTAAGTGGGAGAACTTACACAATTGTTGGCTGACTAAATACTTTTCCTCCCCACTGTAGGTAGTGGAGGCAATTCGATCAGAGCAACCCAAACTTTGTTTAAGCGTTTGACAAGGAGAAGGAGGGGTTACACCCCGCCATTCCGACATCCCCCTCCGGCATTGAGGTCTAATTGTTGTTTTTTAATCAAATGTCCCGGCTTTTTTTTTTACCCCTTTGCCATTCTGACACACAAGATAATTATTAAAAATAGCCCTAACCTTAAGGATAGTGGAATTTACAAACGGTACAGGCTATGCTCAAAACTATTGTCGGAATGAGGGTATCAAACAGTGTCACATTGGCGGATTGATGTCGCAATGGAGGGTTGTCGGAATGACGGGTCGACACCAAACTGGGGTGTTTTTGTACGTCTGAATGTTTTTGGGATGTTTTGTGGACTGGAGAACAGTTTTCAGTATTTCTAGCCCTAAATTAGCTAAACTACATTTTTTAGCATAAACAAAGGGCTTCATGAAAGGTTACACGAATGTCATCTGCTCCAGATCTCTCCACAACTACAAGTGGAGTGACAGAAAATGGAGGAGAGCCATCAGAGGCCAGCCCTGGGCATAGGCAACAATTTAGATTCTCTGCATGTGCTTTAAAGTAGTAGAATTGATAAGCTGATTGAATTATATATGAGATTTCTGTTGTAATTGTGAGATTCGTTCACACTGTGAGTCAAAAACATAAGTGGTGTCAACTAGTGGCTTAATTGTGGTTAGTTGCTTAACCACACAATGTAATTTACCTGCCTCCTCAGTCACTATAGACAAAACCAAGGGGTAAAGACACACCCATGTGGACAAATGATACAACACAATGGGATGTGTCTAAACTCACTCACCTCATACTTTAAGTTCTGCTGAGTCTGTGGTTGCAGTTAATGTTAATGCATTAGTCTTGTATATTGCTGTTCCAGATGCACTATTCCGTGTATTTTTTGATTCACTCCATACTTGGGGTGGTAAGCTACGTTTGTAGCCACAGCTGCCCTGGGGTAGAGTGATGGAAGCGAGGCTGCCAATCTGCGTCATCGGCTCTTCTGACCTCCACCAACCATTCACTCACACACCATTCACCCACCCTGGCCTATTGTACATGTTTTTAGTGGTAGGGGAAACAGGAGCACTTGAGAGAGACTTAAACAGGCTTAGGGGGAACATGCAAACTCCACACAGGAAGAAGCCTAAACAACACAAGAACAACAACAAAGAAGAAATCAGGAAAAGGCTATTTACAGGTAAAGGGTGGTTTCCTCTGTGTACTCCGGTTTCCCCTACCACTAAAAACATGCACAATGAGCCAGAATGAATGCGGTTAGAAAGTGAGTGGTGGTCGGAGGGGCCGATGGCACAGATTGGTAGCCTCATTTCCGTCAGTCTACCGCAGGGCAGCTGTGGCTACAATAGTAGCTTACCATCACCAAGTATGGGGTTAGAGAGCCCTAAATCTAAAAACAAACAAACATAAAACAGGCACAATAGCACACTCATCATGTGGTCTGCAATAATAATAATAAATAATACATCAAACTTGTATAGCGCTTTTTGGACACTCAAAGACGCTTTACATGGGGAATAAAACACAACAAAAAAAGGGCTTTAAGGAAAAGCTAGTTTGAACAGGTGGGTTTGAGTACTGATTTGAAGTTTGGTAGTGAGTCAGAGTTTCTAATGAGCGGTGGGAGTGAGTTCCAAAGGGTGGGGCGGCGATGGCGAAGGCACGGTCCCCCAAGGACCCGCGGTTAGTGCGGGTGATGAAGTAAGGCGGTTGGTGTTGTTGCAGGAGCTCGGTGGGGTAGGGCAATGAAATCAAGCTCTTTTTTTAATGTTTTGATCAACAACGGGATCCTCCAGAGCACACACCCTGTGTGAGGAAAGCACTCCCTGTAAGATTTCAACAAAGGAGGAGGTGCCTGTCTTCAAAAGGGTAAACCCACCTTGAGCCAACAGGAGGAAGAAAAATAAGAGACCACACTGCAGCTCGGAGAAGTCTTCACTAAACATCATGCTTCTCATGGACACAAGGCCAGTGTCAACAGTGTCAAAAACATTCACTGTCATCGCTCATGTACTGAGTCAGAACTTAATACAATAATTTTATTTAAATTATTCATCATCAAATTGCAAAAGGCAAATGGGAAAATAAGTTCAAATGGGAAAATAAGTTCAAAGATTTCATTTGACTGATCTAAGCTTTGTTTTCCAAAACAAAGAGCAGTGCCAAACCGGTCTGACCAGGTATATGTTTTGGGACCGACCTCTGGGCTGCCTAGGGACCTTTTGTGTACCATGACATTTTCATTTTTAATGTCATTTTTTCTGTGTTCAGTGGATGTTCCTCAAATTTGCCTCATGATAATAATTTCTGGAGAATTTCATTTTGGCTATTCCAGTTTTTTTTACATTAGCTTCCCAGAGCTGGGGCTGAAAAAATCACACTTAACACCCTAAGGCCAAAAACGGGGCCTCTACTTTCAACATCCATAAAATGTTTGTACTGTCATATATTTTTCCACTTTAAAAACTCAGAATCATATAACTACTTCTGCTTGACACATACATACCAAATATTTGTAAATATTTTATGATTTTTAACCCTTTATTGGCCAAAATGCACACAAAAGTTCACTGTCATGCAAGTATGTGTGATACCTAAACAGGAAAACTGTTGAATGACGTTTTTATTTTTATTAGGCCTTGAGATGGGTCAAAGTTTAGTGGTAAAATTATTTTTTACAGGTTTTTTGTAAAAAAAAACTGTTTATAGCAGTCTACATTTAACAGCCATAAACTCACTATACTTTCATATTTTTTCATACTTTGTCACCGGTTCTGTTCATTACCTATATGGACAGAATTTCTAGGCGCAGCCAGGGGCCGGATGGTGTCCGGTTTGGGAATCTTAGGATCTCATCTCTGCTGTTTGCGCACTGGGGAGGAGTGTGGAGCGGCCGGGATGAGGATCAGCACCTCCAAATCCGAGGCCATGGTTCTCCACCGGAAAAAGGTGGCTTCCCCTCTTCAGGTCAGTGGAGAGTCCTTACCTCAAGTGGAGGAGTTCAAGAGAAGAGGGAGCTGAGGGTAAAGCTCTCGATTTACCGATCGATCTACGTTCCCACCCTCACCTACAGTCATGAGATTTGGGTAATGACCGAAAGGACAAGATCGCGGATATAAGCGGCTGAAATGAGTTTCCTTCGCAGGGTGGCTGGGCGCACCCTCCGAGATCGGGTGAGGAGCTCAGTTACCCGGGAGGAGCTCAGAGTAGAGTCCCTGCTCCTTCACGTCGAAAGGAGCCAGCTGAGTTGGCTAGGGCATCTGTTCCAGATGCCTCCTGGCCGCCTCCCTCGGGAGGTACTACAGGCATGTCCTATTGGGAGGAGGCCTCGTGGATGGCCCAGGACACGCTGGTGGGACTATGTCTCCGAGCTGGCCTGGTGTCGCCTCGGGGTCCCCAAGAACAGCTGGAGGAGGTGTGCGTGGATCAGGAATTCTGGGCATCTCTGCTTAGACTGCTGCCTCTGCGACCCGGCCCCAGATAAAGTGGAAGAAAATGGATGGATGGAGTTTTTTTGTTTTTCTGTAGTGACATATTTTCGTTAAATCAATCACACTTAGCACCCTAAGGCCCAAAACGGGGCCTCTACTTTTAACAGCCATAAAATCACTATACTTTCATATGTTTTTATACTTTAAAAACACAGACTCATAAATCTACTTGCTGCTTGACACAAACATACCACACGTTCATATTTTTAACCCTTTACTGGCCAAAATGCACACAAAAGTCCACTGTTGTGCTGTTAGTAATGCAGAAATAATTGCATAACTTCAATAAAAATATTCCAAATTGAATGTGTTTATTTTTATTAGGCCTTGGGATGGGTCAAAGTTTAGTGGTAAAAATATTTTTTACTGTTTTGTTTTTCTGTAGTGACAGATTTTCATTAAAAAAAAAATCACACTTAGCACCCTAAGGCCTCTACATTTAACAGCCATAAACTCACTATACTTTCATATTTTTTCATACTTTAAAAACTCACTCATAGATCTATGTCTGCTTGACATATACATACCAAATATGTCATATTTTTTACTCCAAAATGCATTCTTAACTCCTCATTTTTGCTCTTGAAGAGTCAGTAATACTTTTATAACCTTTATAAATGTTATCCAAATTGAATGAGCTTCATTTGTTCATTTGCCCCAAGGGTTGGTCCTACAATGGTAGCAACATTGTTTTTAACAGTTTTTAAACGTTTCTGTAGAGCCATACTAAAATGAACAAAATGCTGTCATCCCATTGAAAATCAATACAAATTGTAGTGGCTAAATGCCCTGTGCTAATAGCCACTATTGGTTGAAGGTGTACAAAGGTTCTTTAAGCACGCGTGTCTTCAAGAATACCAAGAGTCCATTGGTATCATTAAAAATGATTTATTTTAGCTCACCTTTTTGCCTTAAATGAGCACAAACCAAAGAACTCAGAGTATGACATGGTCAAAAATCATATCGCCTCTGCACCTTGCAACACCTGGTGCCAACTTCCTGTCCCTTATAACAGGTGTGTCTCCTTACAAGAAAAGGAGACCCACAGTGCCCCATAGGGGCAGGAGGCACACATACACAGGACAGTCAAAATGGCTCCTACACACCGGCCCCTTAATGGTTTGGGCCAGGAGCAAACAATTACATTACAAATAAATTAAAGGAGCCATTAGTACACTTCTCACCATTAACATTTGATTCCATTAATAAAATTGCAATTACAGAACAAAAATCCATGGTACATTCCACATATGTCAAGTTAACACAAAACCCTTTTGTTCCATGTCAGCTTCCACAATATTTCACCAGACTTTAAATTTACTTACACAAGCTCAAAAAACAAGTTAGTTTCAGCCACACTAGTGTGCCTCTCTTCCATTACCCGTACATAACAGGGAAGCCTATCTTCCCATGTTTTTCTGGGTTATTCCATGAAGTGCCATCCTAAACCCACACCTATGGGGCTTCAGCATCTGGCCCTATGCCATAGCTGTTGACATTTTCATGGAATTCCTAATAGAGAAGTCCAACAAGTGTAAGAAGATCAGAACTTGCAGCCTCTCACTCATGGGCGCAAACCGGTGATCCTGATTGTCCAGTTGTTTCTTAATCCTGTAACCTACACCGGCCCCTGTATGGCTAGCAGGTGGCGTCAGGCCATGGTCAAAGGAGAGAAGTGCAGGTCTTTCATTTGGTTTCATACAAATAGTTAATTTAGTGCAGGGTCTTATGATCATGAGTCAACAGGTCCAAGTTCTTGCAGTTCAGTTCTGATTTCTTTAGACCAAAAAGGTGAGCAGTTCTCATTTCATTTCCACATACCAAGAGTAAAGAAGTGGAGCAAAGTCCATTCCTTCCATGCGGCCTTGTTTGTCTTCATCTGAACAGCATGTTGTAGTTCGATTGCTAGCCCTCCTCTTGCCACAGGGCCAATTTCCACTTTGGAGTTCTGCAGTTGGTCAGTGGTAGGGATGGCCGTCTTGAACCACGGGATTCGACACTGCGTCGAAGTCTCATGGCGCATGCGTGTCGATACACTGTTTCAAAACAAGGTTCAAACCGCGCATGTCACGTGACTGGATCTGAGAAACGTTTCATGAAACGCCGCTGTTTGGCAAGTGTTTCACTAGGGGGCACGCGTGCCGACACGCATTTGATTGACAGGAGTTTCAATGAACCACAGAACAGCGCACCTGTCTCAACCTATCTCCCATAAAGTTTAAAAGACGTCAGCACATCTGTCCCTTGTGGGTTTTGTGAGAGACGAGAGAGATTCCCACATTTGTTCATTCTCTCAAAAAAATACTTGTGTATGCCAGCGACAAGTGTACCTTGTGTGAGAGTGTTTTCTAAAGCAGGAGAAGTTATTAGTAAGAAAAGAAATAGACTAAGTCCTTCCACAGCATAGAACATTATATTTCTGAAAAAAAAATATATTGAAAGCGGCCCATGTAAAAAAAAGCGTTAGAAAAATGATAAAGTCACACTCGAACCGGGGACCTCGTGCACCAGAGACTAGCGCTTTATCACTGAGCTATAAACCCACATAAAAGTGGGCCGGTCTTCTCTAAATTGTCGGTCCGAAATGGTCCCAACACGTTATTGGTCGACCATGCTCTTATGTGAGAAGAGAATCAAAGGACACTCGTGATTTACGGGTTATATCTATTAAATCATATTGTTGACAAGGTAAATTCTCCCAAAGACGTGGGTGTCTTTTTTTTTTTTTTTTTTGAATGTTTGTTGTTTGTTGTTTGTTTACGTTGATTTAAAGCTTACACTGAATGAAGAATAACTGAAATAGCCAAAGGGCACAGGGCAACAACATTAACTCACACATAAGCCTACTGAAAAACAAAAACGACATCGACAACAAAGAAAGCAAAAGATACAATAACAAAACAAAAACAGCCAAAGATGCGGGTGTATGCTTGAACCTTATAATACATCCATGGCTTGAACCCTGTAGCACCCACTGGTGTAGTGTTTCATCCCTCAGCTGAACCATTGTGAATCTTGTAGTACTGAAACATTGCCTCTTGATGTCACTGTGGAGTCGGTTTCGAACTGTGTTTCGAAGCTTCGGCACAATCGCTTCAAATGCTTTGGTGTTTCATGAAGCTTCATGTTGCCCATCCCTAGTCAGTGGTGAGCGTTGTCTCACCCATTGTCCATCCTGAAATCCACATCTGGCTCGGTGGCTTGAGATATAGGGAGTCCAAGCGCATGGTGTTCAGATGTCCTCTTGCAAAAGTAAGGCTGATTTTTGACTTAATGTTGTGGCTAAATGCCCTGTGCTAATAGCCACTATTGGTTGAAGGTGTACAAAGGTTCTTTAAGCACGCGTGTCTTCAAGAATACCAAAAGAGTCCATTGGTATCATTAAAAATGATTTATTTTAGCTCACCTTTTTGCCTTAAATGAGCACAAACCAAAGAACTCAGAGTATGACATGGTCAAAAATCATATCGTCTCTGCACCTTGCAACACCTGGTGCCAATTTCCTGTCCCTTATAACAGGTGTGTCTCCTTACAAGAAAAGGAGACCCACAGTGCCCATAGGGGCAGGAGGCACACATACACAGGACAGTCAAAATGGCTCCTACACAAATGTTCCACAGAAACTCTGTCTTCTGTGGTTTTATCTCAGGAGCAGTTTGCAAATGTGGGCACATTTTTATATGAGTTGGATGACTGTGCATAAGATAAACGTTTGCGGGGTGTTGTGCAGTGAGGGGGATTTGGGGGTGTGGTGTGTGGTGTGTGGCATCAAAAGCCTTTCCTCTTTGAAGAAACAACTAAACAGTGCACTGGGCACTATCCAAAAAACTTAATTTGGTCTTTGTGTGTTAACTTGCCATAGTTTTCTTTTAGAACAGTGTGTTTTTTTAAATTCCTAATAGTTTGTACTGCTCACTTTCTGCAGAGTTGGTCACGTTACTGTGACTTGCCTTGTCAGCTCCAAACGTCATGTGACCAACTCTGAAGACGATTGCAGAAAGTGAACAGTGGAAACTGTCAGGGATAAAGAAACCACACTGGTCTGATCTAAAAGAAAACTTTAGCAAGCTCTGGGCACTTGCTAAACATTTTCTTACTGTTGTTATTGCTGTTGTGTTTAGTTGTTTCTTCCAAGAGGAAAGGCTTTTGATGCCACACACCACACCCCCAAATCCCCCCTCACTACACCACAACCTCCAAACGTTTATCTTATGCACAGTCATCCAACTCATATAAAAATGTGCCCACATTTGCAAACTGCTCCTGAGATAAAAACCACAGAAGACAGAGTTTCTGTGGAACATTTGTATTGATTTTCAATGGGATGACAGCATTTTGTTAATTTTAGTGTGGCTCTACAGAAACATTTAAAAAACTGTTTAAAACACGGTTACTACCATTGTATGACCAATCCTTAGGGCAAATGAACAAATGAATCTCATTCAATTTGGATCACATTTATAAAGAAAATTACTATAGAAATATGATTGAGGCCAATAAAAACAATATGAAAGGATTATGGAAAGTCTTAAATCATGCAATGTCTAAAGACTCGAAAGTTGCAAGTTACCCAGACTACATGATTAATAATGATGAGAAAATTACAGAAGGGAAGAGTGTAGTTAATGTGTTCAATGACTATTTTGTCAATATTGGGCCTCACCTGGCATCAAAAATAGCATAACAGTGACGTCTCTCAACATAAAAATACAAATGTACACTCCTTCTTTCTCATGGCAACAAATGAAAATGAAATAATTAAAATAGTTCAAGCTTTCAAGAATAAAAAATCTACTGATTGGAACGACTTTGACATGAACATGATAAAAAAGTAATACATAACATAAATACGCCTTTAACACATATATGCAACCTATCCTTTTCAACTGGTGAATTCCCTGACCTCATGAAGATTCCCAAGGTCGTTCCAATTTATAAAAGTGGGGATAATCATCAATTTACAAATTATAGACCGATCTCTATACTTCCTCAACTATCCAAGATTCTGGAAAAACTTTTTGCTGCCCTCTTGACAGTTTTGTGAATAAACATAACTTACTCAGTGACTATCAGTATGGGTTCAGTAACAACAGGTCAACTGCACATGCATCAATCAATCTAAGCCAAGAAGTCACCAACAATATTGACAATAAGCTTTATTCTTTGGGTATATTCATAGACCTCCAGAAAGCCTTTGACACTATACTGTAGATCATGAAATACTCTTAAATAAACTAAATAATAACGGGATCAGAGGGATTGCTAACAATTGGTTGAAGTCATACTTGACTGAAAGAAAGCAGTACGTATAAATTAATGAACATGTATCAGGACGGAGGAACATAGTATGCGGAGTCCCCCAGGGGTCAATATTAGGACCTAAATTGTTTTTGTTGTACATAAATGATCTGTGTGAAGTCTCAACAAGTTACATGTATATTATTTGCGGACGACACAACAATTCTGGGTTCCGGCAAAGATCTACAACTGCTTGTCTCAGAGGTCACAACAGAATTGTGCTTGCTGATGGGGTGGCTACTGCCCTCTACCAACTGGCCATATTACACCCTGGCTTTTTAAGGCACCTCTCTAAACAAGGCAAACAACAAAAATAATAAAACAATCACAACCAATATCTTTACAGTGGAAATGGGAATGACAATAATAATGGGTCGTGTTGATTATGTAATACTTAATATAACTAAATCAATGGTCAATTAATAGAATGGTGACTGGTGTTTATACAGTAAGTAGTGATTGGATATGGTTATTATGTGAATGGGAAAGAGGAAAAATAAAAATGAAAAATGTACAAATTGTAAATAAAAATAAAAATAAATGTTTATATATATTGGTAAACTGCATACATTTCTATCTTCGTGTTATGTCTTCTTACTTTGGAAGTCTTGTAAACATCATGTGATTTTCTTCTTGTAAAACATGAATGCTTTTCTTTAACAATGCTGCTATACGTAAAGTTAATGCAGACAATTCTAATTGTGTAATTCAGGAATTTGTAATACCTTAGTACCTTCTTAGTACCTTAGTACCTTCTTAGTACCTTAGTACCTTCTTAGTACCTTAGTACCTTCTTTGAAGAAGGAATTTGTAATGTAAAGTATTATATTGCATGAAAACACGAGATGTTGTATCACTGTATCCGGAATGTAAATAAATTTTCAATATGGGGGTAGGCACTTATAAGCTTTCTTGCTTCAGCCTACTCCTTTTGAGTTTTGTTACTTTATTTATTTTCTGCACTGCAATAATGTTAATGTAAATAATCACTCAAATAAATCCAATCAATGAATCAATGAATCAATCAATGAATCAAGTCAATCAATCAATCAATCAATCAATCAATCAACAAATCAATCAACAAATCAATCAATCAATCAATCAATCAAAGCTTATACAAGTATTACTGACTCTTCAAGAGCAAAAATTAGGAGTTAAGAATGTACTTTTGCTCATAAACAGTTAAAATATAAAAATATAACAGATATTTGGTATGTATGTGTCAAGCAGATATAGATCTATGAGTCTGAGTTTTTAAAGTATAAAAAAATATGAAAGTATAGTGAGTTTATGGCTGTTAAATGTGCCAAGTGTAATTTATTTTATGAAAATCTGTCACTACACAAAAACAAAAAACCTGTAAAAAATAATTTTACCACTAAACTTTGACCCATCCCAAGGCCTAATAAAAATAAACACCTCATTCAATTTGGAATATTTTTATAAAAGTTATGCAAGGTTTCTGTGATTTCAAGCAGAAGTAGTGCTATGATTCTGAGCTTTTAAAGTATGAAAAAATATGAAAGTATAGTGATTTTATGGCTGTTGAAAGTAGAGGCCCCGTTTTGGGCCTTAGGGAGTGTGATTTTTTTAAAGGGAGCCCTGAGGGTTAATAATACAGCTTGGCTCCTCTGAATGATTCCATAACTCCCACCAGAAGGCAGCATTTGTCCACATTTGTTCTCGGCTTACAAAACTTTAAATGACGATCTCTACAGCATGTGTGTGTGGTGGAAACACGAAGGCGGGGTAGTGTCGATACGTGCACGGCTAATGTGGGACTACCTGGTGTTGTAAGGTTGGGTGAGTGATTCTGAGTGACTGGTTGGTGGTAGTCGGAAAAGCTGATGGCATAAAGTGGCAGCTTCCCTTCCATCAGTCTACCACAGGCAGCTATATACTGTATGTACGTGGTTAACCACCACTGAGTAAACTAATGAATAAAGGATAAAATTGTGAAGTAACTTTGAGTCTGGAAAAATGCTATGAGACGTTCCATTATTATGTGATCTGTTGTCTTTCATACAGAACCATGTGAAGGTTGGAAAGTCTCAAAAGTACTAATACACCTTGAACTTTTGCACATTTTGTCATGTTTACAACCATAAACATAAAGATTTTATATTTACATTTTTTACTGAACGTTCACACACAAGTAACAGACAACTGTGAAGTTCTTTCAGAGGATCAGAGGAGACAGCGAGAGAGGGCAGCCAGCCAGGTTTCTTCCGAGTGCTACAGTTTCCCCGACCTCCAAGGTCATGCGGGTCAGGTTGACACACAGTGGCAGCGCGGCTCAGCCGCAGCAGCTCAGGACTAACACCTGAACACTATTTCGTTGTACGCTTGTACAACGACAATAAAGCACTTACTTACTTATGAACACAACTGTTTAGTCACTGTTTAGTCTTTGACAGTTGATGAGTCTTTTTGCAGATTGTTCGTCAAATCCAGGTCTGTCTATCTCTATAAGGACAGGTGTGACTATGGTCATTTTTATTAAATAGAAATTGAAATACTTTGACTAAAATAAATAACTAAAGCAAATCCTTACCTCATGACTCAGATGTTGTTGGTAGATCTCGTCACTCTTCCGCTGTCTCTCTTTACAACAAACATTGGTCTTTCACTGTGACTCCCTGGACTGTTCAGGTCCTGTTGGTAGACTGTCTGTTCAGATCTCGCTTGAGAGATTATTTGACAAAAAAATCCAAAAACACACACACCAAGTACACACACCAAAAGTTCCCTCTGAAAATGAGAGCAGCAATGTTCAAATATACAATATTGGGTTGTCTTTTATACACACCCATGTGAAGGAGGGAGCATGACTAATACATAATTTATTTATTAGGAGTAATCAGTCGAATATCATCCTGAAAATATGTTTTTCTGAGTAAACATTTATTCTTCATGAAATCATAATGAAACACGGAAGTACAAGAGAAGTAACATTAAGTCCTCAGTAATATGAGATTCTAGTCGATAGCAGAATTAAATTAAAACAATTTTTTTTTAAAGTAAATTATAAAAACATATTTTATATGGTAAATTATAAAAACATCTTTTATATGGTGTTCCTGAATCTGCACGTTACACTTACATGGCATTATCAAAAGGAGATACTTTGGTTTGTAATATTGAAAGACAAACCTTGTTCACCCTGTGGTTATAATGAGTCAATACGAAAATTCTTTGGATTTTTTTTCCAGAGAAAAAGCCACAAAAAAGATATTCCCCACTGATCTAAGGGCAGCCCCCACACTCACCACAACTGACAATTTAATGTGGATCAGTTAAACAGACAAAATACTGTATACTACATGTGCCACTTCAACTGTTTGTCCAACTAAAATGAAAGTATTTAGCATATTAAACACTTTGGTGTGCATCTTTATTTAAAAAGCTGAAGTTTTAAATACCCTCCTCTCTCTAGAATCTTGCTGTTTATGGTGATTTCTGATAAATAACTTTGTTGTGGCTTTGTGTATCAGATAAGATTTATTTTAGTTGGTTAATCTATGCACCTTTTCAGTGAGCAGGACAAGCTGGATTTAATGTGACACATTTCACAGCACTTATTTGTTTTATAGCTGCCATATTGTGGTTAGTGGCTTCCGCGTTGAGTGGAGGTGTTTTGGCACACAAACGACACATTTGTGCTTTACAGTCACTCACTGACTGGCGCAGACAGTCTGGTTTTCTGTGGGATAAATGTCAGAATATCAAGAATAGACAATGAAATAATGGAGAAAAAAAAGTAAAACATTCAGGAGTGACATAATGGAACGTGAAAGACTCTCAGCACAAAGGTTTGACTCTATGACCATGTTGCCAGATTGGTTGTTTTCTGCAAAATTGTGTTAAAAAAAGAAAGAAAGAAAAAAAGGCAACTTTAGGCTGGATTTTGAAATTGTGATTTAAACATATTTTTAGATGAAAACATATAAACAGATGAAACTCGGAAAATTATTATATTAAAAAGTCCATTCATTTGTGTGAAACTGATACAAGTGCTTATCATATAATTAGAATAGCATGAACAAGTGCATTCACTTCTGTTATTCATCTTAAACTGTGAAACTAATATATGATAGACACATTACATGCAAAGTGAGTGACATGTATAGCCTTTATTTGTTATAATTTTGATTATGTCTCAGCTTGCAAAAACCCCCTCTCATAAAATTAGAATATTCTGAAAATGGACTGTAAACCGAAATTATAACAAATAAATTCTTGACATTTGTCACTTTGCATGTAATGAGTCTATATCACAATAGTTTGACAGTTTAAGTTGAATTACAGAAATAAATGAACTTTTGAACAATATTCTAATTTTCCGAGTTTCACCTGTATTATTAATGGTTACTCTGCATGTTGTGATTGTACGTGGTGAAATATACACTGTGAACATGCAGCAGCACACTCACAGAACAAAAGTGTATAAACAAACAGGTGGGTTTTGAGTGATTGTGGTTATTGGGCGCGGATTGAACCGTAAAAGTTTGCCAGCAGCAAACTTTTACAGTAAAAGTTTGCATGTTCTCATTGTGCAGGTTGTCTGGCCCGGGACCCCCTGGATAAAAGAATGCAATTCTCATTAAGAGCAATACAATTCACTTATGACACTAGGCCTACACAATACTTCAGTACTGCAGGAGGAGGAGAAAAAAAATTAAACATTTGATTTGACAACTGGAATACACGAATTAAACAGCAAACCCCTAGTTCTGCTGGATTTCTTCGTTTCCCCCTGATCATTTCCCAGTAATGCCAGTGCTCGGGTCTGTGGCAGCAGTTCATGAGACTGAGCAGCAGACAAAGCTGGTTTCTGTATAACAGAAAGATTCTACATTTTGTCAAGTGTAACGCAAACACACTATCATGATTTCTGTGATATCTATGAACAGGTACAAATTATTACGTGTTATAAAAATGTATAAGTTACCGACTAGAGGAGAAAATGCCCTGTGATACATGTTTTGGATAAGTGGAAAATAAATGGTTTAGGCTGATGTGCAACCTTTTACCACTTTATACCCTCCTCTGTTTGGAATTTACATTATCCTTTAGTTAAAAAAAAATAAAGAAAGAAGTGGACAACCAGAGGCACAGAGCATCAAAAGTCATAGAGCGACGTGAGAGGAGGATATGAACAGGACGGCCCCTCAACTGACTATCAATCTGCACAGGCTCCAAGCAAAGAGCACTTCTTTACGTTTGAGGAGTGTCAGTGTCGCCAGCACATTCATCACCTCAAGGTAAGCACTGAAATACATGTATCACCTATACGCCGCTTAGTAAAGTATAATAAAGTAAAGTACGTGCAATAAAAAGAGTTTAACCATGGTAAACGAACAGACTTATAACTCATCGTGTGTTCATTTCCTACTTCAAATATTTACATTCAATTTACTAGTTATTTAAATAATGAATTGGTTTAAGATTGTTACAGTTATAATCATGTATTGTACAAAAATATATAAAATGAGCACTCATTTTTTTCATGAAAGATGAACAATTGAATGCATGAAAGTATCATTGGCTGACTTGTTACATAAATGTGTTGTTTATCATCATTCAATCAAATCATTTTATTCTGTTTTATTCAGATGTTTTGTTACTATGGCTGTTTGGAGGCACAGACAAAGTTTATGTATATTATCTCATATAAAGCGTGGCAGCAGATCTATTCTGGCCAAAGCATATATTTATAACCTGATAGTGTGCCCTCACCACTGAGCGCAGGGCACTGTGCATCTGTGAAGTGCTTTGTTCTTCCAGTATAGATGAGACACAGTGGTAGTGCAAAGGATAAAAATAAAAACGGAGAAGTTAACCGTCCATGTCACTTTGAAGTAATAATGTGTGAAGTTACAGCTTGTGTCTGAACCCATTTCCGCATAAAGGACTTTTCATACAACGTCTGTATGAACAATCGTTTGATCACTGCACTCTCTTAAAATAACTGGCTGAAATGCAAGGCATGCATTTGCAGTTAATTTCAAGAAATACACTGAATTGTGGCCCTGTTATTAACTCGGCAATATTAATACAGTAAAATATGAAAAAACAAAGAATAAAGAGGAAGTAAATACTGAGAAGACGTGTCCAGCAAAGTGAGATAAGATCCATTTATAATCTCTAAGTTTGGTTCAGACTGTAGGTTGCAACTAACCGCTTGTCTGTGACATTTAAAACTCTAAAAACAGGTTAAAAATTGATGTGATTTTGAGTGCAGAAGTTCTAAATGTTGTCGGCAGCAGTAAAAGTACAAACGTTTACTGTGAATATTTTAGGCTGTATTATAGTTTTAACTAAGAAGTTTGCATCTGGTGAATAAAGGCCTTCTTAAATATCAAAACTAGGACAAACCTGGCAACACATAGAGAGGATTCTTTAAATTATTGACAAATGACACTTTTTGTTTATTCCATGATAGAGCTCATCGTAATGGAGTCCCTGTCGCCAAATTTCGAGAGTGGCCAAAGCATCCTGGCTCTTCATGCGGACAATGAAGTGACTCGTCGAGGGTCTCGCCGCAAAAGGGAGTTCATACCTGACGAGCAGAAAGATAACCTTTACTGGGAGAAGCGCCGCAAAAACAACGAGGCAGCCAAGAGGTCACGGGAGAAGAGGAGGTTGAGCGACTATGTGGTTGAAACTCATCTAATGGCTCTGAAAGAGGAAAACACAAGGCTCAGAGCTGAAATGATGGCCATAAAGATCCACTTTGGTCTCGCCCACCCGGCTGCCTACACCGCCTACCAGCTGTCCCATCTGCAAGAGCAGGCCCGCGGAGGTGCCCAGGGTAGGACTTCCCATCTCGCGATGCAAATGGACTACTGGAGAAGTCAAGAGTCCCCTCTACTGTCCTACACACAACCTCCCCACGTTTTCATACCTCCTCTTCCAACAAGGAGCAATCCGTATCTAAACCAGCAAAGCGGTGCAGGCTCCAGTTTGTTCACTCCGCTTATGTATCCTAAAAGTCTCCAACCAACTCTTCATCAAGCTGATGTGCGTGTGCTCAGGCCAAGTCCCAGAAAAGACCTTTGGGATGAAGATGAGCAACAGGTCCCTCGGGTTTCAACTCTTTCTGGTCCCACTCAAACCCCAAAACAAAACAATCATGTCTACTACAAAAAAAATCTAGCACTGGTTTAAATGACTTAAATTGAGGAAATGTATCTTGTTCTGAGCGTTTTTCACTTATTTACACGTTTTTTCCTGATCTGACTAAGTTTACTTTGCTGTAGTTTTATTGACATTTCAGACTAGTTCTAAGGTAATCTCGCTTGAAATAAGAAAGTTAAACTGCCAATGGGATACGACCGATTTTCTTACCCCATTGGCAATGGAAATGACCTGAAATAAAGACTAAATGGATTGAAATGAAACGTCTCAGAACAAGTGAAATAATCTAGGTCAAATGTCCAACTAAATCTTAACTAGTCAAAACAATTCAAATTTTGATTATTATGCTCAAACTGAGGCATTTCAACTAATCTGGTCAATTACTTTTTGCAGGGTGGGCTGTAACAATGTTGCTCCACCGCAACAGTGTGGTTTTGTTTCTTTCACATTTGAGTAACACATTTGCTCACGATTTTCACACCAAAAAGCCCAACATATGACCTTCCAAGTACCACCAGTACCACCAAGATCAGATCAGGACAGAACTAGGTCTATAAAGGGTCTAAAACAGACCTAAACTGGATTCAATTATGTTAATCATGTTTAAGATATCAATCACCAATGATGAAATTACCCAAAGTATTTTCTACAAAACAATAATGCATAATGTTGGAACAATAAGAAATCTCAGTAAGATGAAACATTTCCTTTTGATTTTTATACATCACTTTTATGTATTATTTGCTCCTAATAAATACTTTTCCTTTCAAGGACAGTTGTTCAAGTGTTGCTCATTGGCTACTATTGTGTTCACTTCACACTTTAAGTGGAACAACAGCTATGAGGTCTTGCATGGTTTTCCTGTGTGGGCTGGCGTTGTCATCTTCCTACATTGTGTGGCCATTAAAATCATCCTGTCAAATATGTTAATGTTGTACATCACACTACACCGAGTCTAAAGAAAGAAAGAAACAAAACAACAAAGCCTAAACTTATTCAGTTGAACGTTGAACATGTCCAGACATCTAATGCCAAATGGAGAGAAAATCCAATACAAAACCAAACCAAATAAAGGCAACACGTAAAATGATGTGATACAAGCTTAACTAATGTATTACTTTCTTAGCTGTCAGTAACTGGCCAAGGCAAACCACTGACTGATGATGTCAGTCATATTACGGGTTACACATCGGTCGATCTCCCTGCTCACATGATCACAGACGATATGTTTACTAAAATTGTATTGAAGCATGTTTTATGCAATGAATAAATAATTATAACTAATATTACAACTCCACAGTACAGGACACAGGGCCATCTAGTGGGAACTTTTCAAATCTAGGTGTTCATCAATGTGGTCTGATCAAATAGGATGAAATACATGATTATTATGCTGCAGTTGCTTTCACAGCTTTGTTAACTTGTTAACTTTATAAAAGGCTGTCTAGCTTTGTAAATTACATTAAACCAAGACATGAAGCCAATATGACATTGTGAAACTTTATAAATCTTAAACTGAAGGAAGATATACACTTGTTGATAAAACAGACTGTGTAAAATATGCAGCATTAAGAGAATTTATTAGACCTGCATGCACCACAGAGGACTGTGTAGCTTAAAACAATGACAACAAAACTCACTTATAAACAATATTGTTGTTGTGGTGGCAAATCCATTTGACTTTGAGAAAATCATTTAAAATCGATCACAGTGAGGGGTCACAGTGAGTGCCGTGTCCAAACCAATAAAACAAAGTGAGAGAGATGAATGACTGACAGACATCAGCATATCTGACAATAGCATGCTTTATAAATAGTGTGCTTTAGTTTATAAAACAATACAAAACAGTCCAGCACAATCAGCAGACACAATGCCTCATGTGTTACAACATAAATTTCACAAAAACAATTGGGCTAGATAATTGAGCTTTTGAATGGAAAAGCTCATCAACATGGAATTGATAAATGTACTCTGCACAAGTTGTTGTGCCATTAAATACAGAACACATGATCTGGCAGCACAGAATGTCATGCTTGACACATGAGATTTGTCTTTTCATCCATTAGAGGGCAGTATAACCACAGTGAACTGTCAGCCGTAGCTCAACAAGACCACTAAAGTGAGTAATTTACCTTTTACTCATTATTATTCCAACTTTAATCTGGACAGTCTCATATTTGCTCAAGTGTATAACTAATCATTTAATTTAACTCACATCTGTAATTAATAAAATAGCACATTGCAGTGGTTATGACTAAACTGCTCTGTCTCCCACCCATCACCGTCCTGTACTCCAAAAATAGGCAACAACATGACATCTATGCCCTTCATGATCTGAGCTCTGTGGGAGGCGTCAGGTCTCAGCGCAATATTGTTCTGATAAACCAAAGTGTGAGAGGGTAAATACTCTGGGATTCATGGCAATGGATTTGAAAAGGCAGTTTTAACAAGACATTTAGCTCAATCAGTGACTTTTAAACGACCACAAACGCACATTTTTACAAAATAATATTTTACATCTTTACAGAATGTTTCAGCTGTACAATGGAGAGTCTGTTGGATAAGAGTAAATACAACCAAAATTTACAAATATCTAAATGTATAAACATTTATAATTAGTTGGTTTATGACAATGTACTAGTAAAAAGAGCTGTAGATGATTTTTAACCTGTAGACATTTCACCAGACGATAAGTGGCTATTGTTCCCTTGCCCTCTATTTGCAAAGAGTTACGCTAATGCTATGGGCTAATGTTGGCAGTGTTTATACTACAGCACGAGCCTTATGAACTTATCAAATTACCAGAGTACTGAAATCCCAAATGTAATTTGTCTAAGATGTAGCTATCTTTTCTGATAGACATATAGAGCTTTTTAAATAAACATTGGCAAGTCCTTGGCATTTATGAAGCACCGCCCTGCTCATAATATATTCATGAATTTGGACATAGAGAATTGGAATCAAATACATTGGCAACTAAAAGAGTATCAGTTACTGAAAGACACAAATAGTATTTTCCTGTTTGATTGGCAAAAGCTCTATAAAAGTTAAATATTTGTGTGCACACTGAAGGAGCTGAGCTTAATTTTGTAGCTTGGTCTATACAAGAATTTGAGACTAATACAGTCCCCTTCTGCACATCAAAGTGACAACAAAATAATAATATCAAGTCCCCATATGTTAGAACACATAATCTAAAAAGTCATTACATGAAAAGTTATTTAAAGTTTTGTTTTAATGTCTGTAACTTGACGAGGCTTGTAAACAGGTTGAGTAAGAAAAAAAAACATTAGTTCATATCATTTTCATGTTGAACTTGCGTGCCCCTCCCTGTCCTCCACTGGCTGCAGGTCCATCCACCTTCCTGAAGGAATACTCCACTGAGAAGTTGTTTTTGTGCTGGCCTCTGCCCCGACTCCACACAAACAGAAGGATAAAACAGAAGAGGACAACTCCCAGGAACATGATGCAGCCCATCGCTGTGGATATGAGGATAGTCTTTAGATCCAGAGTAAACTTTAAGAAGACTCTGGTATCATTTAGATTCGTGTCATTCAGGTCCCCAGTGTAATAGGTACGATTTGCCATAAGAGCTGCATCGAGAGGCAGCCCACTCACTGTGAGAGTGGCAAAGTAAGTGTCATTTCCCCCTGCGTTACTGGCTATACAGATATAGGTGCCACTGTCAGTGACTTGAGCGTAACGTATTTCTAACGTGCCCTCTGGTAAGACAGTGAGGCGGCCCGTACTCTTTGTGGTAATGCGGCGGCGCTGCGGAGAGATCCAGAATATAACAGGAGTCGGTTCACCTTCGGCTCTGCAAATAAAGGACACCACCTGTCCCTCGCGGGCAGAGATCTGCTGCAGTTTCCTGTTACGGATTTTGGGCTTTTGACAAGTAAAGTGTTCAAATAGAGCAGAGTCAGAGAAAGCAGAGAGCGCTCTCCCTTGCACCTCCACAGGTGTTGTGCACACCGGGGGAGCTCCATCAAAGTTTAGCGTCTTCCTGCGCTGGAGGATCCACAGTAAGCGGCAGTCACAGGCCAGAGGGTTCCCGTCCAAACGCACTGTCTCCAGGGTGTTGACGGACTGGAAGGCGCCCTCCTCCAGGGTCACCAGGCTGTTCGTGGAGAAGTTAAGGAGGCGGATCTGTCTGAGCCCCCCAGTGCATATGGCTGTACTGTCACAAGATTAGTGCTGACTAAATGCAGCTCCTTCAGTCTGACAAGGTCTCGCAGAGCCCAGGACTCGAGGACAGAGATGGGGTTGTAGGAGAGGTTGAGGCTGGTCAGGTGGGCCAGACTGCGCAGGGCAGAGGTGGGCACAGAGGTAATGTTGGTGTGTGTAATAGACAGCCAGGACAAGTTAAGCCCCTGCAGACTGTGAGGCGAGATGTACTCTAAAAAGGGCCAGTTGTCAATCTCCAAGCCTCTCAAATTACCCAGTTTACGGAAATTCTGATCTTCTAAGGCAGAGATGCTGAGGTAGCGAAGCCGTAAAGTCACAAGATTATGCAGGTAAGACAGAGACTGGCTGGACACAGAGGTCAAATTACATCTTTCAATGGTCAGCTCTCTTAGGCCTACCAGACCAAGAAAAGCCTTGTTGGAGATATAAACCAGATCATTGTCTCCAACTTCAAGATTCCTCAGACTTTTCAGATCTTGGAAAGTAAAGTCTAACAGAATTACAATTTTATTCCCGCTGAGATCCAAAGAGGTTAAGTTGGACAGACGTGAGAAAGCGCCCATGGGCACCAGCTTCAATTGGTTTCCCCGAAGAGAAAGGGACTGCAGATTCTGAAGACTAGAAAATGCATTGGGCTCAAGGACACTAATCATGTTGTCGCTTAGGTCCAACCTTTCGAGGCGTGGATATGCGAGCAGGTCCCGTGTTCAACCCAGCGAAGTTTATTACCGCTCAAGTCCAGGATCTTTGTATCTGAAGGAATGCCATCTGGAAGCGCAGTCAGTCTCTTATTATTACAGGACACAGTCTTGAGCTTTGGGATGCACTCACACCTCTGGGGACACCCTTGGCCTAGGGCGGGTGACACGGCGATCAATACCAGGATGAAGAGTATCGGCAAAAACCAGCCAACATCCTGGCTCAGGCACACCGCCATGGCCGCCCTTCAGTGCTCCTTCTAGCTCAGGGGCTGGGGTCGAATCAGTGGGTCAGACACCTGAAAACAAAGGGGAGAATAGGAGTGAATGGAGGCAGATAAGACAAAGTGAGACAAATGAAGAGAGCTAAATCCCCACAATGGTGACAATGGAAAAATAAATGAGTACAATTGCAATCACACACTCTAATTGACCCTGACATAGCTGTGAAATAAAAGCCTGAGCACCAAGATAATCCACAAAGGGCTGGGTTTGTATTCAGCTAGAAAAGCTGACAATGGTTCAGTGAGCCCATAAATCTGCTGCTATTTGAGCCATAGCCAATTGACAAAATCCCCTAATAGTCATGAATCCACTTTCTATCCAATCTATGCCATTAACACGCAATTAAGGAAAACCCGGCATTCAGTATAACAAACATTTCATGGTTACAAATTACAGGCACTCTGACGCATTTAAGTTTAGACAGGGCTGCACAAGAAGAAAATTGTGATATTGTTATTTTTTTACCAAACAATTTACTAGGTTCCATCCCCGCACATTTGGTCAAAACAAGACAAAATAATAATTACTATATCAGGACTAAAACAAGGCTAAATTGTTCAGCCCGAATTATAACCATACACTTATAGGGCATATTCTGCCAGCGACGTCCAACAACACAATGACTACACACGGCGGCTTGTATTTGAGTTGAGAGGCAGCTGGCTTTGTGCAGGTCTTTAACAATGTCATTGAGCAGCAGAGCGAGGGCCAGGAGACTCGATCCGGCGCATCACAATAACTGCGGCCATCACTGCAGCCACACTCGTCTCTGAGGCATGGCGCTTATTGTTAGCCTAACCCGACCTGCCTATGGGGCTCATATAACACACATTGGCATAAGCATACGCACAAGCTTTTTTTTTTCTCACGCTCCATCTCGCTAGGCCTTTATGCGCTATAACATGATACTGATTAGTTTCTTCAGGAGCTTTGTTGGCGTTGACAAGAGCGGTAGACTGATCCGCAGTAACATTATGGAGCAATGGCAAGTGACGGGACCAGCAGTATTTTCAGCTACGCTATGTTCGAAGCAGGAAATATAACTAACCTGTGGATTTGGGTGAGTTTGACATGGGCCGGAGTCTTTGGAGTCTAAGTGAGATGACAGCATTGCATTATGTTTCAGTTCTCGTGATATCCCTACATTCTTACCTGTTCAAGGACCACTAATAAGAATTTGTACCAATTGGCATTAAGTGCGTAAAGCTGTTTACAGAAGTTCAAACTCCCACCTGCTACTTTTACAAACAACTTGATATGTATTTTATGCAAGCTCTCATCTGATGTCGGCACAGCGGTAAAGATTCCTATAAAGTTATTAACTATTTGAAAAGTGTGAGGATAAGGATGACAGATCAGAACCAGTGAACTAGTAAAGAGTTACATTTAGAATAAAACACTGTGGTACTAAAAAGTGGACACACAGCCAAATAACTACATGGCAATATTCAGCTGTTGACAAGTGGTAATAGAAGAAAGAGCTTGTGATATTGATATATTTTTTTGTCTCATGAGCCAACGATTCCCTATCCTTGGATCGAAAGCTTCAAGAAATAAAAGATGTCCAAAATAGGTGAATAAAATCATAGTGAAGGGCTGTAATTTGAATGCATTTTTAATTGTTCTGGAATGTGTTTACTGGAAATTTAAGAGAATGTAAATGACTTTGAGTTTCCTTAAAGTTGCTTGTCAGGTTGAAAAATGGCGTTGGTCGCAAATGTGTCGACATGTAAAATAGGGGTCAGCGGGAGAAGAAGTCAATACGAGTTGAGCACCTTTAAATAAGCAACAAACAAAGCTAGACCGTGTCATCTTTAGAAAGCCGTTGTTTCTAGCATTATTTTATAGTCATGCAAATTACCTTACCTGGTTCTTAAGGTGTTTATTCTAGTCTCTTCTTAATTAAATAAAAATACAACTATATTTACCTCTTCAACCCATACTCCTTAAAATGTCAGAAGTTTCTGTTTCAGCAGCTATTCTGGCCCATATTTGGTTGCAGTCACTGGCTAATGGACACTGAGCTGATACGACACGGGTCAGGAGCAGGTGGATCGCCCTGGTCTGAATACAGCATGTCCCACACGGAGCGGCTGCCCAAGAGGCTACTGTTACCTGCAGTAAGCAGCCGACAAAAATAACTGTCACTTTCATTGCATAAGTGTGTGTGAGTCCGGCGGGACGCCACTGACCTTCAGAGGATACAGGTGACAGACAGATTAAAATTCTTCAGTCAGTGGTTTTTGGATTAGCTTTGTGTTTACTTATAGGAACAGTATAGGAATGTGCGCACAGTGAATGGCGTATCATGCTAGTTCCAAGCTTGATATGAAGATATTTTTGATTCATAGGTTTTATTGAAACCATAGAAATAACAAACCGGGAGAAGAAACGGAAACAAACTGTTAAAGGCCAAGTTGACCAGCAAATGTGAATCAGCTCTAGCCACTGGGGCAATTTTCTTTTCTTGTTCAAACTTAAATCTCAATCTTCAATTATCCCCTCCAGTAACAAATAAAGAAAGCTGATCTCAAACCGTGACTGACTATTGAGTTTGATTTGGGTCTTTCTTGATGTTCAATTTTACTTGGTTTTAAGTGAACTTGTAGCAGCACTTTAACGGGGAACATTGATGGTTAACTAAATCCAATTTACTTAAAATCCAAGCAGAGAAAATAGTAAATGTTTTAAAGTTCACCAAATAACATAAATTTAACTTTATTGACATGGCAGCACTCCTCCACTCACTCCGCGAAACACATCTGCACTACCCCTCCGAGAGCTGACCTCATCCCTCATACCTGCAGAGCTGCCCATGCTCATTAGCTCCTCTGCACACATCAAGGACATTTCCTGACATTTTAAAAAGGCTCCATCATTGAGGTCTCATTACTCCTCAAATGCAGTGCAGTGGCAATTTATCATTCACTCACACTCCACCTGTCTCTAAACACCCATACTTTAGTTGAGAAAAGGGGAAGATATTGGTGAAGTGTTAACCATTTCTATCTCAGACTGGCAACATTTGAACAAATTCACATAAAAGATCTATATAGATACATTCAGTGGAATGAGTGTCAAACAGTATGAAAAGCAGAAATATTTTATCTTTCTCCCTCAGTTCAAACAATGTGACCCTATGGTACTCTTATGCTCTTATAAGGAAACTGGAGATAAGAGGGATTAGATGGCAATCTGCTACCGCACACTGTACTAAAGACTAACCACACACTACACAAAAGAGCTTAGAAATCCTAGGGCACCTCTAATTGCCTCAGTGGTAAAATGTCATCTGTACTCCATGGCTGTCTGTATCTCCAGGAAAAGACAAGTTTGATTGACCGGAAGTAGGGTTTTATTCTGAGTACAGACGGTAAAGTACAATGTGACTGGCCTCAAAGTCAAAAGAAATGTAACACTGCAGCTTTTTTTAAATCAAAGAAATTACAGAAACTGGTTAGCTAGCAACGGAGCCAGATTTAGGCACTGGTGTGGGCAGTGAACGGTGAGGGCAGAGCATGTTCTGCCACTTCTGTCCTCTTCTCTCTGCTAACATCAGTCACATACACTCTGCATCTCCATGCTCAAACTGAACCCATTAAGGGCTGTCTGACAGCACATTAGGCTAACAGGGCTTGTGCCATCCCAGTTCTTCTTCCTATTAAAAATAATGAATGACGACTCCCCTGCATGTCTTTACATGAGGGCATTACGATGGCGAGACCGCTGTGAGCGCAGAGTTGAAATCTGCATATTATACTCTAAATGTATGCTGACCTTACTCGGCTATTGACAGATTAAAGTGGAGGATGAGACTACATGAACTAGAACAATAGAGCATTAGTTTAGATGTGATGGACTTTTATATTTGTTTTATGTTATGCAAACAGCACAAACTTACATGTGAATAAAATACATGTATATTTTTGAACGGTGAAAAATCAACCAAGTCTATCCAATACAGTTGCAGCCCACTAATCACGGTGCAGGTGTAGGACATGGCTGACAAATGAGCATGAGCGTGTTGGAGAGCGCGTGGGCGTAGTCAAGCTCTCTCCAGAAAGGCTCACAGGCCGAGGCATCACATCCAGCTCCTCAAATGGCTGCGCGCTCACTGTCTGCGCTGTGCCCACTCATCGCACTTTACATAAGCTCTGCGCCAGTGTCCCCAGAGAAAAGCACATTAGTCATTTTACACTGAGGGAAGCCATCGTCCTGTAGGCTCGGAGCGGGAATACCATGAAGCCTATGGCAGTGTGGGGCCCGGGACGCGCCGATCAGCCACATCATAGGTTGTATTGGTTGTATTGACATCAAAACATTCTCAGCTTCCTGTATTTGAGTCATTTTTCCACTTATGGGCACCATTTTGAGGACTTTTTTCCATATATGGTGTGGAATTCTTCATTGCATAGGAAAGGCCTTATTTAATCACTGTGAAAAGCATAGATTCTGTAAAAAAAAATTATTTGACCTATAGTTTATGGTTGAGATTTTTAACAAAACTAAACTGCACAACTAATACTGTACAATAACTCCGGTCAACAAATATTGATCACAGAGTAACATTTTTTCTCATTTTAGTGGTAAAAACACAATACGGTTTAACAAAAAAGAAAACAAGGATTCGACCATAGCGTTATACAGGCCTCAGCACTGTATCTGAAATTATGGCACAACTGGTATTGAAAGTGAGCTCACCTGATGAGACATTTTATGTCCTGTAACTTGGCCCCACAGGGCAATGATGGATGGATATTACTGGTACTGTCAAGCCTTACACTTAAGGCAAGGACAACCATTCCCAGCGAGCACAAAGGAGGTTGGTACATGGAGGACAGAGCGTATGTGTAAACATTTGAGAGGAGCAGGCTCTTACGTCAGCGCAGTCAAGAAGACTGATGGAGGTCATCGAAGGCAATCAGTTAATATGCTTAGGTCCCGCTCAGATACTGTAATAACGGAATTTCCGCCATACCTCAGCCTTGCATAAGTAGAATAAAATAGTGTCTTATAAGGCAGTGGTTCCCAACCTTTTGTACCAGAAGCACCCCCTGCGTGTGCTGTAGTTGGGCCGCGCCCCCCCAGTCCAAACGGTGGCCCCCACAAATGTATTAAAACATGAAAATAATTGCTAATAAGTATTTATTTCAAACACATAAACTGAAATTGGAGTCTTTAATGCACATGTAGTCCTTAATTCAGTCATATTTTATGATTTTAGACCATATACTTTGCTCAAATAATATCATTTATGACGTGACTCTTTGACCAGGCCAAGCTCTGGGCCCCCCTGCAATCCCAGGTGCCCCCCTGGTTGGGAACCGCTGTTCTAAGGTGTCACATCAGAGTTGTATTACTATAATGAATAACAAAGACATCATTAGATTGCAGTAGGGGGAGGCACTTCTGCCCTATGCCATTGCACAGTGAAACCAAAGCACACAATGGGGTGATTAAGAATGAGTCTTGCCAGTGTGCCATGAATCTTTCATAGGAGAGAATTGTTCCAGGGCTTATGGACTTACAGCCCTCTCTGAACAGCAGCTCAATAATTGAAGATGTCATGCTGTATGGCCACGACCCAGTGACATAGAGACTTTGACCTCACCTGGGGCTGTTATGGTCTCGTAGTCATACACAGAGCCAGAACATATGATCCTCCTCAGGCACCATCTGCAGCACTGATCAGCAACATGGCCCTACATGATTGATACATATAGTCATATCCACTTACAACCAGCAGTTTTCCAGGTATGTGAAAGTAATGCATGAAAGACACTTGTCCACCAATAATCATTTCATATTCCATAATGCGTTGCTAAATAGAGGGAATTATTACATGTTGTGTAATCAAGGTACTGAAATGTTTCTGTCACAACATTCCTTCAGGTCTGCTCACTAAAAATGTACAAATTGACCATATCATCATTTAAAACACATGACATCCTTATGCAAGCTTTGTAGCGACCTTTACTACACCATTACTTTTCACAATTCATTATTTATTATTCATTAAGACAAGATCCAATTTAGCTTTAGTTTTGTATACAAGCCTTTCCCTGTCTAATAAATAACTAATGGCTGAAGCCCACAGCAGTCAATATCAATAGCCTGAAGAATACAAGTACAAAGCCTGGAGTAAGATATTGATAATTATAATCAAATTATTATTAAAACAGGGAAAAGTAATTTTTACATCCAGCACGCCACAGTTCTGATACATTGCAGCAGGATCTCAAGCTCTCAAAGCAAAGTCAGATGAAGTCAGTCTTTGACTCAAAAGAACATTCGTTTTGATGCCACAGTCTAAAAGCTCCACTGGCCATCAAAATGATTCAGGGCGACGCATCTTCCTGAAGCGATGTGTGTTTGCTCAGTAACTGTTTGCAGGAGCGGTCCACAGCAACAACACATAACTCAGTGTTATCAGCAACGTTCTGCACCACTAATTTGTCAGTGTAGGCACAGTAATTGCTTAGCTGCTTTGTTTATCCTCATTCTGTTTAGTAAGCTTCAACAGATTCACTTTGTTGGATTTTCACTATCGCAACAACCATGGGGTCATTATATTGATTTGGCAATACGACAAACATCCAGTCTTCCTCAATTTATAGTTTGTGTGAAACTATGGCCCTGTCAGTCACTAGCGGCTTTTGTGCCTTGCTTGCCCCGTACAAACTCTGGTTAGAGCAAAAACCCTATTAAATGGACATCGTCCGTTGGTGGCCTGTGTGATCAGAGTGTGTCAGTCTCTCCCCAGGCGACCTTTTATGTTGTCTGCATGACTTGAGTGCAATAACAAGTGACACCCCACTAGAAAAGACATAGGCATAATTGGGTGATATGATGTGTATTGTTTGTACTTATCAATCAGATCAAAGTGGCTATTTGTCCTTCAGCTTTTCTTTTAACAAGAATTCATTATTAAGTTGCAGAGACAGCCTGGACATTTCTTAAGCCGGGAGATATCTCAAGTCAACAACATCAAGGGTCATTTAACTAGCGCACCCTTGAAAACAGCCTGATCGAATCCTAAACGTAATGGCTTGGAAACATCTATGAGTTTGTGACTGCCTATAACTTCAGCGTTAATTGCCGTTTGTCAACACCTTTGCTCTCATTGCTTCAGTGTGCATCACTGTATAATGCTGCTCCTCCATTATCATTATGTTGCTGTGGGGCTATTGTAACACACCACACTTTGTTACTGTTTAATTGAGCGAGGAACATTGGCCCTCACTGGTTGATCACGCGGGCAAACAGTTTCTAGCCTCCAGCAAATACAGTGTAGCATTGATATTCTTGTTTTAAATATAGTAATGCATATGGTCATGTTAAAAGGTGAATGTTTTGGGTAAAATCCACCATGTTTTGTAGAGAACAGGTGGCAACACCCATGGATTTGCTTTGGCCAAAACTAAAGTTAACAAGAGAGTGATTATAGCTAACACACAACTTTTGTTTTACATTTTAAAATCTCTATTGGTTTATTACTATGCACCTAAAAATATCTATGTGGTTTCGGTGACAAAACCCTGAGCTCTATATTACCCATTGGATTAGATTGGAAAGTTGTGTGATGTTGTTGGTGTGATGTAAATAAATTGAATAGACATACTAGCATTACAGTGCACTAAAGCATATTGTGCAGAGGACTGTTCGCTGGAGACAAGAGTCTGAAAGTCATCAGTAGGTGGAGGTGAGTGGGATCAGCGTCCGTTCATTTCTTGGCTGAGTGGCCTGTCCACTGTGTCAGCAGCCATCACTTCGACTGTGGGCCTCTGTATGCCAACTGGCTCCAACCGCCAATTCTATCACACTCACTGTCACTTCAATATCGCAGTGCGGGGTCATGACGGTCACTAACATAACAGGATACAGGAACAATCAGAGGCCAAGGAGTTCTTTGTGCCAGCCAAACTCAGTACTGGAAATTTAAAAAGCTATGTCAAATTAGGAAACAAATCACTGCAAACCGGGCTTCACTGCACAAACCCCCCAGAAATAATTCATTAAAAACATGACGTATGACTGCCTCAGCATCATGAGTTTGCTTCCCAGCTTCAATACGTAAATTTCACCCCCTTTCACAATTCAACTGCTCTCTCTAATAAAGTTTGTGTCATAAATACATTTACTCAAAATAGATTCTAAAAATAAATTGGTAACACTGTGAAATGGGTTAAAGGAAAAGAGCTTTTACATTGGTCACAGTTTTGAATGCCTATCTTAATCATTTTGAGTTATAATGGGTTTCGGCAAGAGTCCAAATTGTACTTGATTCCTGACGGCCTTAAAAAGCAAAGCTCATTTGTCAAACATTAGAATTATTACTGGCTGCAGTGATGCTTGGAAAGCCAAAAGGAAATGAAGATGCAGGATGCACTTTGGTCGGAGCAAACACATTGTTCTTAATGATTATGAGTGGGTGGAGAGTAAACTAAAAGGTTAATGCCTCCAGGACAGTGACCTTTAGAAAATCATTTTGTTTACCAACATCTCCGTATGGAACACAGTTAAAGATCAAGCTTTATTGTACGGGAAGTAGAGCAGCGCATATAAATACCCTTTTAATATTCACTTTCTCTCTACATTCTGTCACTCATTCCCTTGTCCTTCTCTCTGCTTCTCAAGGTTATGCGACATGAGGAAGCATCATAAGCCCAAATGTGCTGGAGCTGACTCTAATCCTTTACGAGGCCTTCAGGCGCTCCGTGTCCTTCTCATTGGCTCCATTAAAAAAAATCCCTGTCCTTTCCACTTCCCTTTTACTGTGCGTCGCCTGCTCTCATCACACGGACCAATTACACGCGGTTATCGCCAGTCAACGTGAATTTGAGAAGGGTCACGCTTGCGCCACTGCCTCCCATTACGAACCAGGGAGACCAAAGCACCAATATCAAGTAACTGCTCTTCACATGCTTTGGTGGGAAAAAGTGCTGATTAGAAGCTACAACAAAACTATATCTATTATAGTGAAAACTATTTTTTCATCGGACGCGAGACACTGTTTAATTTTATGATAGAAAATATTACCTTCAGTCGCTATATAAAACATTACATTTTAGATAAACATGTTCTGGATCACTATAAGGCTCGATTGAAAGAGCTGTAAATTCAGTTGGATCCTGTGGGAAATCTATGCTGTCCAGGATTTACTGATTCTGCATTTTAGTTGGTATTTCTGTCCATTGACAAACCATGAAAACTGTTTAACACTTGTGCACTGCAACCATACAAATTCATTCGTCAGACTTTTTACATGATTGCTACCAGTTTCATGTAGCAGAATTCTACTACACCCCTTGAGATCCTTTGGGAGAGCAGTGTGACTGACAGCAGGCGAGGGCAGCGCTGTGCAAATTGAAAGTAATCCTCGGGCCTGGCCAACAGCGCGGCAGCATTCACATCTATTCATAATTCAACGCTCGGTGGCAGCGAGGTGGAGAGTTGTGTTGGAGAAAAAAAGCGGGAAGAGGAGTTCTTCACCGCCACTGATGGGGTTGGGGAGGGAGCCGCTGAGGTCCCAGGTGAGACACTTATCCTAAACATGTGGACAGATGGAAGGGAGACAGCTAGGAGTCAGTGCATTTCACATCACTTTACATCCTAGCTGTCTGTCCCGTGTAAGGAGCCGGATTAGCTGACTGAGCTCCTATCAATCTAAACTGAAGACTAATTAGACAGTTTGTCAGCTGGGAGCTTCCTGAAACTTCCTGCATATTTCCGTTCACCTCATCAGAGTTAGGTCAACTTTATCGTACCAAGCATTGTAGACATTTTGAACTTTAATGCACCACACAGCATAGGAACATCGTCTACAAAATCAACTGTTAGGGCAGCTGGGTGGGGGGTTGTTGATGGGGAGCGACTGCCCTCTTCAAGCAACCCGCTCTACACCCAGGCTTTTTAACGTACTACACTATGTAGGGCTTACATCATTGTTCATAGATTATGCAAAAACAAACAAAAAACAATACACAAATTAATATTGTACTGAGGATGATAATGATAACTGGGAAGTAGCAAGATCACGGAGCATAATATGTATATTAATGTACCTTTATAACAAAAGTGACAATCGGTAATGTTTGGCATTGGTAACAATCTGAAAGAAATATATTAATGGTTGCATTTTGTCCCTTGCTTTGTACTAGACATCGTACATGAAACGAGACCGTTGTAGCTATGCTTCGTTTCTGTTAATTATATGAACGGTTCAAACAGTGGTTTGTAAGTTTGCTCTGTGTTAGATAACAATATCACAATACGATGCTGCTAATTGATAATGTAATTTGCTATAAAATGAAGTTAATTCATAAAAGGGTACACACGCTTGTACGTTGTATGTATGTGTGCATCCTGCAGGGGTCGTGCATGTGACTGATCACGGCTTCATTAGCTTTATCATTGTTGTTTTGTAAATAGCATTACTCCTTTTCTGGAATGTATACAGTGCATGAGTTTCAGTGATGTAAATCTTACTTAATGTAAATGCCATCTTGAAATTGGTCATTCTATTCTGATCAGACAGTGCGTATAATCCATGTTTTTGCTGTTGTTTCCTTGTTGTTGTTTTGTTCCTTTTGTACTACTGTCTGTTCCTTTTGTACCATTATGAAATGTACTTTTTTATTGCATTGAGTTTGGGGGTTGGTGCTCATAAGCTTATTGCTTCAGCCCACTCCTTTTGAGCAGAATGTATACTGTTCAAATAAACAAATAAAGTAACTAATAAACTGAGAATGTTGTTCCATAATCTAAAACAGATAGATTAGTATTTCGATTAACTTTCACTGTTTCTCCATCAGGAGCATATAAGTACACTGCTTTGGACTCCCTGCATTTTACCGCATAAAAGAGCGACCCGGAAACAGTCCTCCACAAATGATCACCAGACCCATTCTGAGAAGTTCTGTGGTCAAAGTGTGTTCATTGATGTGCTTTCATGCTGTAAACCAAACAAACAAGTTGTATTATGTGTTTTTCTCATTCCCAATGCTGCAGAAATTCAAGTAAACACAACTCCAAATATGTACTTCAGTGGGGAACAACATTACTGTTTAAAAGCACAAAAAGCTGTATTAAAGAGAAAAGTGCAAAAATGTTCTTCTCTGAAACACTTTCTAAAAGGATCAACAAGTTCACAATAAAGTAAACTTTTCTGAGGCAAGCAGTCAAGAAGAGCGGGCAAAGGTGACTGCGGTAGTCAGGGATAATGGCTCGACCAGCAGCCGACTGCTAAGGCCAACTTCAAGTCCTGACACTAGCCTGACACCACGAACACATTCAACTGAGTGGAAGAAAGTTCCCCACAGTCAGGAAATGGAGAAGTAAAAGTGGTCAAGAAAGACAACAAAAAGAAAAATGAATAGGTCAGATATATTGTTCAAAGCACTGCTGTATCTCTATGTCTGCATCGTCGGCTCGTTGAGGGTATGATAATTGCATTTTGTGGCAATTAGTTTGTTGTCTAAAGAAGCATAATGAACCAGGGGACCCGAGAAGGCTTCGCGGGCAGAAAATGAAAATCTGAAGTTCACTTTTTCATCGTAATGTGCTGCCTGCTGTCACTTGTGACCTTTCCTTCACCCGCTCATTTTCTGCTGTCTGCACTGACGGCAAACTGCACAAACTTCAATATTTCCACAGAGAGAATAAACAGAAGGCTGCATTGCTTTTGTTTTGACGTATTAGATGGAACCTCCTTTAGAACTCGGCAGTGGGTTAAATTTCAAATTAGGCCTAAATGTCAATTAGGCGTGATCTTTGTTTCACACCACATTGAGAAAGACCATTAGCATTTCTCTTGTTTAATTAAAACGACAAAAGCTCAATCTGATTTATGTAGCACTTTGCGAACAAGGCCATTAAATAGGAATAGAAAAGTTTTAAAAGTTGAAAAAGTGGACCATGTAAATTGCTTTGAAACTCTGAATGTCAGCTCTTTGAAAATATGTTTCTAGTGCTGCTGTGTATATTTATATCCTTCTTTTTATGTATTTTAATAATAAAGTACCAGAAGTGTCAGGAATCCCAAGTCTGTGCTGATTTCTAATTTGCTTCACATCTTTTATCTTGTGCTTGAAAGCCATAAGAACTTCAATACAAGTATTTTATGTTAAAATTTTTCCAGAGGATTTGCCTCTGAAGTCGAAGCGTAAGTCAGAGCAGCAAGGGCAGCCACAGACGATAGCAACAACAAGCGCAATCTCTTCCTGCTCCCAAACGAAGATAAATTGAGGAGGTTGCATTGACAGAAAAGAAGAGCTGTGCTATAACACTAATGCAATCAGTCAAAGGTACTGATTTTTAGAACCACCGAAGCCGCTAAAAGATTGTGCCACATTCGATACATTCTCATTTAAAACAAGTCTCAAATGTTGGCACGTTATTCAGTGTGACGCGGTCATGAAGTGCATCAAAACACACAGAATGCGTCACTGAACTTAAACAGGTGATTTGTTTGTTTATCATCGACAAAATTAAAAGTGCGATGCTGATCAAAGAAAGTAACTTTGCTTTTTTTGGGGGTATTTTATTAGCGAGTTGGCGGATGACATGAGTTTGGATGATGCTTTCTCTGCCCATGCTGCAACAATCGTTCCTCCTCACAAACTTCACAGTGGTCCCTCTGCCTTTCAGATCAGAAACCTGTCACAATTCACTGCAGAAGTGCCAAAAGCACGTGCTTTCCGTCGCGAATCACGGCACAGGTTTGAATGTCACTTTGAATTTGAGTTTGTATTAAAAAAATAGGAATTTTACTTCCAGGACCTGGGTGGGTTTGGCGTGCACTGCTCACCTTCAATGAGAGCAATAAAGTATGTCAAAGTAAGTCCAATCCCATTGTATGACTTGGTACCTGGGATTAAATATAACAACAAATTTGGAGCCTCTGTTAAGTTGCAATCCTCGTTCGTGTGGCCTACTTCCTGACCCTTTAATCCCACCTCTTTGGGGAAGCCACAAACTGCCCGGTCCACGACTCTTTAGGCTTTTCTTCTCCTTTTTAATCTGCCTGCATCCGCCACAGTCAACAAGCATGAACTTTGCTCTGCACAGGTCCGGCACGATTCACCGCCGGAAATAGAAATAGAAACGTGGACAGAACGAGAATGTTACAATATTTTAGATAAAGGAGGCTTGGTCTAAAAATGTGCTTAAGAATGAAAACACACAAACAGAAACATTATGTGATGTAGTATGTGAATGGACAGATTCGAATCCTCCATCCATCCATCCATCCATTTTCTTCCACTTTATCCGGGGCCGGGTTGCGGAGGCAGCAGTCTCAGCAGAGATGCCCAGACTTCCCGATCCGCGCACACCTCCTCCAGCTGTTCTGGGGGGACCCCGAGGCGACACCAGGCCAGCTCGGAGACATAGTCCCACCAGCGTGTCCTAGGCCTTCCACGAGGCCTCCTCCCAATAGGACATGCCTGGAACACCTCCCGAGGGAAGCGACCAGGAGGCATCTGGAACAGATGCCCTAGCCACCTCAGCTGGCTCCTTTCGACGTGAAGGAGCAGCGACTCTACCCCGAGCTCCTCCCGGGTAACTGAGCTCCTCACCCGATCTCGGAGGGTGCGCCCAGCCACCCTGCGAAGGAAACTCATTTTGGCCGCTTGTATTCGCGATCTTGTCCTTTTGGTCATTACCCTAATCTCATGACCATAGGTGAGGGTGGGAACGTAGATCGATCGGTAAATCGAGAGCTTTGCCCCCTGACTCAGCTCCCTCTTCACCACAACAGTCCGATACAGCGACCGCATCACTGCTGACGCTGCACCGATCCGTCTATCGATCTCACGCTTCATCCGTCCCTCACTCGTGAACAAGACCCCGAGATACTTGAACTCCTCCACTTGAGGTAAGGACTCCCCACCGTCCTGAAGCGAGGGGAAACCACCTTTTTCCGGTGGAGAACCATGGCCTCAGATTTGGAGGTGCTGATCCTCATCCCGGCCGCTTCACACTCGGCTGCAAACCGCCCCAGTGCGCGCTGAAGGTCCTGATTTGATGAAGCCAACAGAACAACATCGTCTGCAAACAGCAGAGATGAGATCCTGAGGTTCCCAAACCGGACACCCTCCGGCCCCTGGCTGCGCCTAGAAATTCTGTCTATAAAGGTAATGTACAGAACCGGTGACATAGGGCAGCCCTGGCGGAGACCAACACGCACCGGGAACAAGATTCGAATCCTGTTCGGCTTATTAAGCACCCCATTAGTCCTTTTTTTCAGTCTTTACATGTTCTGCATCAAGAATAGAGGAAGCTCTTTCAGGTAACACGGCGCATACAGTGCTGAGGAGCTGCCATTAGTGATGCGCTTACATCTAAGAACACAGACAGGGGAAAAGCCTTTATTGCGGAACTTACATTGCAACAGTCAAGTGTATAATGTAGTGAGAGTTTAGATACAACTAAACATGTACTCAAAGCCAAATTTACACTTGCACACATTATACTATTAAGCTGTGCAATTCTTCAGTACAACTGCACAGCCAAACGAGGTGTGATTGAGGTCAGAGATACAACTGTAATTAACCAAGAGTCTTAATTACAGAAGGAATTCAGAACCAATTAAAGAGGGCTCTGGCAGTGTTTCAGCTTAAGCTCGCACAACTCTTACTCCGCGCAGAAATCTCTCAGCACAACCTGCGACTAATTGTTGATTAATCTTCAAACATCAATACCATTTCCAGCTCTCTGCAGATGCGCCAAACGGGACACGGTGGGAAGCTGGGGAACCGCGCATTTGTTAATTCACACTATTTATTCATCCCTGTCTCCTGTTGGGGAATTTTAATAATGAAAGGCTGTTTTTGTGAAAAGCCTGTTTATTGCTACAAGCGGCAGAAGAGAAAAGAGGGGATCTGTGTTTCTGTGCCGCGTCTTCAGAGAGATTAGCTAATGCTGCTACACAACGGCTGTTTCAAGCAGAAGTCAAGCTTCTGAAAGAGATGTTGCCACAGAACAACTTTTTCCTTTTAGGTTGCTCCCTTTCAGCTTTTGTAAATGCAAATCTTCTGCCCTCATTTAACCCTCTCGCATCACAAAACCATGTCCTCAGTTACCTTATAAAAATCTATTTCTGCTTCCTTTCATGTTCTGAATACTGTGTTCACACTCTCCTATATTTCATCTCAATCTGGCCTCTCATCTTCAGAAATGAGCTCTCTTTGTTACCTCGCACTGCAAACTGAAATCAATGTATGGAACAATCTATCTTGCACAGTTTCCGTTGATTTGTTTGAGACGGTACCACTGGTCGTTCTTGGCAGTCACATGGTGGTAGAATTGCTGTCTGTAATAACAAACATACAGTATGGTGGTTGCTTAATACAGTTTTATTATACCGTCAATCTGGTTTCTGAGATTTTGCGCTGATAATGTAATTTCTAAAACAATGAATCCTTGTCATTCTCTGTTAACCGGGCCGGCCCGAGCCAATTTGGCGCCCTGGGTGAGATTATACTTCTGCGTTCCCCCCAAAAAGAAAAAAAAGAAAAAAAAAAGATTTTTTTTCAATATAAAATTGGGAAAATAACCTATTAATATTAATTCATTAATTTTTATCTGAATTTTCTTGACCCAAATAACATTCTATAGTCTTTTTGCTTTTATCCCCCAAATCCTTTTGGACAGACTTTGGATATGGAAAAAGCTGTTTTTATTTTATTTTATTATGATTATCATTGTTATACAGTGGTGTGCCGTCAGGGCCAGCAGGGCCTTCTCTGCTAGCCCTGACCAAATGAGGGGGAAAAAGTGTAAAATGTTTTAATAGTATATTTAATTCATAATTTATTTATATAATGTACAGTTGAATCGCTTATATTGATTTTGTTGATGTGTTACTGTAAATTCCTACTCAAAAAGTGGCTTAAACACCTCTGGCAAGCTGCTCCTCCTCAGGGCCTTCTCCACCGATTCTGCTGGCCTTGTGTTGTCAGGCCGCACACATGATCGACAGCCTGTCATGGTCCTGTGTTGCCACTCCTCCCCTCCCTCTTGTTTTTGTGTTTGTCTGTCTCCTCACCTGGGCGGAGCCATCAGATCTTACACCTGCATCAAATCCACAGCTTGTTACCTGCTGTTCAAAGAGACCAGTTTCTCCACCATTCCTGGGCAGTTCGTTTGCACTGCTACAGTCAGTAGACGCTTTTGGCTCAATCGTGTAACCCTTTGGATTCTCAACTAGGTTTCTGTTTTTTGTCTCCAGCCCCTGCCTGCCTGCCAGCCTACCTACCAACCAACTAATACTCACCTGCCTGCTACTTACCCTGTCCAACTGGTTCTCTGGTCTACTCTTCCATACGTTCCTATAAAATAAAACCTTGTAACCATTTACTGGCTGTGCTCTGCTTTTGGGTCCAACTGCAAACCGTGACACAGCCAGCGTGACTGACAGAATTATCAGCCAATCAGAATTCAATGCACATTGACAGTACGCCCCCCAGGGCCTTCAGTAGCTCAGTAGCTTCCCCTACGTTTTGTTCGTCTGGGAAACCCGCTAATGTAGCCGCGCATGGGCAAGATGTTCCAGGAAATCAGAAGTAAACCGGATAAACAGATATTCCTCTTGGAAATTATCCGAATGAAGTGGATTTATTGATCACGGATATTTTGCGCCCCTTCCTCATTCACAGCTTCGATAGCAAAGCAGCGGGACCAACAGCGGGACGTACAGACTTGGCTCCCCGGACAGGAGAAGAGTTTCCCCGCGTCAGCTGCGCTGGGACAACGAGCGCCAAAAAAGCATCTCACATAGCACCAAACTGTACGTTTAGTATCTTTTTATTACGGTGGATTTTGCGTTTGAGTTTATCGCTGATGTCTCGTTCTGTCAACAAAACATCTCCTAAAATGTCCACGTTACAACGCGCTCGTCTCCGCCTGTCATGTGTCGTGTGTTTCCATATTCTAGTACGAGTGTTCCCAAAGGTGTTTGCTTTTGTTTAGGGGTGGAGGCACTGCTGCTTTGGTTTGCGTTGTTGATACATCCTTTAATGAACAAGTGCATAGAAGGACCAGGGTGGGCTCGTTTGAAAGCTTGGAAGCTCTAGTCTCTATTTCTGTTCCAAAGTTATGTCCGAAAATAGGCGATGTTGTGTTGAGTTCAAAAATTAAAACGCAATTCGACGCCCCCTCCAGCAGTTGGCACTCTAGGCGGCTGACTGGGTCGCCTATGCCTATCCCTGTCCGTTAACATCTTCAATCATCCCATCCCCTCTGTCTTCTCCCCTGGGCTACTGCCTTTAAATCACAGTATCACTTGTGTTGATTCTTTTTTTTATCACACAAAAATCCAGGAGAAAGAAAATGGTACATGGTCTTAGTTTAAACATTTATGAACCACAAAGTACCTGGTCTCCAAAGGGGGGCTTGGACTAAGAGGAGGCACATAGACATTTTAGACAATGACAGATCAGAACAGACAGACAAGAAGTGGAGCAGTTAGAGGAAGGCGAGAGGGATTTTTTTTTCTTTCCTCAGAGAAGAATTGGAGGAAAAATGTGAAAAATAGATTTGAGTCACTTCAGAGAGGCCAGGACTGTGTGATATTGGAGGAGTTGACAAGCCAATCTCCAATCCATCTAACAGCTCTACACAAATCCTGTCAGATAGTGTGATGTTCCTCCTTCTGTCTACGCTGTCACACGGCACAAGAATGCATGATAGGTATTAAAAAGACTTTATAATCATGAAATAAGTCGCCAATCCACTTTTATAATTAAAAAGGATTTTTAGGATGAGAATAAAAATGACTGTAGTGTTACCGACAGAATAACGATAAAATGGTTATTACAGAAAAGACAGTTGGGTTTTAACCAAAGCCAGCAATACTGTCTACTATGGCTTTGAGTTATACTGTTTCCACTTCTTCACTAACTATTTACTTTTTTAACGAGGCAGATATTAAGCTGCTGCTGAACTTTCTTCAAAATGACTGTCAGAAATCTTCTATTGCTGTGCAGCAAAACTGGAAATATAATACAAAGTTATATAATGGTTGTCACTTACTTGTGCTCTCGTAATGAAGCAGCATGAGTAAAGAAACTGTGGCTGTCAGTGTGTGTGACAGAGAATGAGGGAAACCAACCAGACGGCAGAGGTAGTGATGGCAGATTGAGGATGAAGAGAAGAGACGCTGCTCTCCCCGAAGGCTGCAAGGAGAAAAGGCTCATTCTTCTTCTGCTCATCCGAAATCTCAAGTCACAGAGACAAAGATTTGGAGCTCAATTCAAAATTCAGAGTGAAGACTTTTCCCTCTAGAAAGGAATAGAGCGGTGCCAGCACAAGACATGAGCAATCAGCGGCCTTAGACTGAGTCTGACTGTCCCGAGAGAAGAAGGGTGAGAGTAAAGGCTCCAAGTTCAGCACATGAAACATAGATGCGCTCTGGCTCCACACGTTTGGCTGTAGAGACATAAAACAGCATACACAATGGAGTCAAAAATGGCTGTGAAAAGGGCTTGTCCAGGCAGACAGTAAAACCAGCCACAAGCTACAAATAATTCATAAGCATCGGGGACCGTTTCTACTTGGATATACATATGTTGTGTCTATAGAAACTATTCAGATGTCTTTTCAAAGTGACAAAAGAGGATCAGTGACAGTGAGAGAAAGCAGGAGCTTGACAGTGTGCCCACTGTCATGTAGGCCAGACCAAAGCATGACTCTGATCAATGTTTCTCTATAAAAATGAATAATTCATCTTTAATCAAAAGACAGCCTTGCGAAGACATGTGAAGCAGCAACCCCATGCAAACAGTTTAAGCGAAAATCTCCAGGCCACATCATGAATTCGTAACATTTCCTTGTCCTTTCACCTTAAAGTGTGCTGAACATCAAAGAAGAGCAGAAAGTGCACCGATCAGACTAAGGCAGTGTGACAGGTGAGCACTGAACAGACATTAGTTCATGTGCACATTAAAACATCCCTCATGCAGAGACACTGCATGCAATAGAGTTTGATCTATGCTGACAAACCCTTTTGTGTCTGAGCACGCCTCCACAAATCAGAATGGACTGAGTGTTCCACATATTTGACGAGCCAAGTATAGCACCTATAATGCCCCAAACAACAGACGAAAAAAAACTTGCCACAACTGTGTGCGAGTTCAAAGTGAAGATCCTCTGCACACAACTTGTGATCAAACAGCTCTGACAGGCAAACTCAGTTTGTATGTTTCCAAAGAAAAGCCGCAGAGCAAGAGGAGGAAACCACAGTCTGTTAGGCACAATCTCATCCCGCCCATCTGCCATACTCACACATGGACTCATACAGCTGCTCTTTTATTAGTTCAAATGACGCAGAAACACAACACAGATTGTCTTCGGGCAGTGCTGGGCTTTTTAGAAGTGAGAGGGAAAGGGCATCTAACAATATAGTGTACACTCGCAGGGGCATCACAAAGACGTTCTGCCTCAATGTTCTGGAACATAATATATCACTTGCGCATGAATATGCAAGGTAAAAAAGGCTTCAGTAAAGAGAATGAAGGCTCAAATTAGAAATACATTTGGTCAGAAAATTACACCAAATTCAAACAATTACCCATTAGTGAAGGAACCTGCCTCTCACCTCCGAGCTGCACATCACTAATGAACTGTGTCATCATCACAGCAGGCCACCTGACCAGGTCAAGCTTTTATTGTCAAGATTACATCAGCAATAATGAGAGCGCAGAGCTTCAGATGTACAGCCCATCACAGTGATCAGGCACATCAACAAGTGCCACATCAACTCAAATAGACAATGTTGAAGACTAAACACACAACACCTTTCACATTCTGACACTCACTTACTTTTTCCAGTTTAGCGATGCAGGAAAACCTTAAATCTACATGGTAAACAAATGTTATGTTTTACAACAGACACATTTCGACATTTAAAGAATTATCAAAATGTATTAATTTATTGGTGTATTTGGTCTGGACAGTGCATGTTAAAGAACATACATGGGACTCATGCATGTAAACAAGCCACACCGGATTGTAGCCTTGGGCTAATTTCCATCCGTTGTCCCCCATGCGCACTCTCTAACACACTCACATTCATCCTGGCATGTTTTTAGTGGTAAGGGAAACCGGAGTACCTGGAGGAAACCTACGCAGACACGGGCAGAACATGGAAACTCCACACAGAAAGGCCCCGTCTGGTCAGGGAACGAACCCAGGACCTTCTAGCTGAGAGGCACGCGCACTAACCACTGCTCCACTATGCCACCCTTAACAAAATGAAAATCTGATACAGCCAGTGAATTCAAAAACATAAGAGAATCCACACTAAGTTCTTTATTTACGTAGTGCTGCACGGAAAGGAAAATGGTTTCATGATTTATGCCCAGCTGTAAAAAGATATAAACAGTGAGTTTGAGCTGGGCACATCATCAATGGGCTTCTGATATGAAGGCGCATAGCGGTATGCATCTCAACTCAACTGGATACTTCAAATAGGTTCACAAGGTTCACAGACTAATTCCTTAATGAGGCAGAGTGTTGTGAGAGCCATACGATAAACAGAAGCACCCCAGCTGCTGCCATGGATGCAAATCTCATGTGCGGGAGGAGCAAGTTGACTTTTTCTCCAATAATCACATCAGTCTTGATCATTGAGGGCAACCAGAGAACAGTGAACGGTTCAGATCTTAGGTCAATCCAACACAGCAGGGACTTGAAGAGTGATTGGGCTGAACTCGGCGCTCTCCAGCTGCGTTTAGTGCATCAAATCACAGCACGTAAACTTCTCATTAAGAGCATAATAGCAGTCATTATAAGCGTTGGACCGGATGACAAAAGATTACGCTTTTGATTGACAAGTGCTTAAAAATCAATTAATAGAGGCAAGTTATTGTGTATGAGCTACCGTGCTGTTTAAAAGTCTCGAGCAGGTTTTAATGACATAAACCAATTTTTGTTTTGTTTTAATATACAATATGTACCATTAAAAACTTTAACATTATATTCAGTTCACAGTGCACACTAGTATGAGCATTACAATTTCAACAAAGACTGAAATATGAACTGCCAGACTAATACAAGAATCCCATGCATTTCATGTTTGTATAATGTAGGCTACAAGGCTAGCAGGTTTTACATACAATGTCCTGTTGTACATTGTAGATTGTTGTAGATTGTATTACCAAAATAATCACACTTGCAACCATTCAAATTGTAATTTTCATTTGATTGTGATTAAATGCACTGCTGTTTTGGAGTCTGGAATCTTCGTCTGGCAAAATCTGGCATCAAAATCTGGCACACAATAGAGACAAATTCTTCAAACTGTATGTGAATGGCACAGGATAACTTACCAATACTTGCAAGTCATTTCAATCTCTATGTATTATTTTTCTTTAAAGTGCTAAGACACAACGGCACATAAAAAATATCAAAAGCCCACTGCTGCAGCACAACATATGGCCTGCTGTGTATTAATTAAACGAGTCTAATTGGATCATTTAAGTCTGATGATTACAGAGGTGTAATGTAAAGGCCCTCAAAGTCGATATATAATTCAAAACATAGTCGTTTAATTTGGTTTTGCCGGTAAAGTGTTATACAATGTGCCTGCCACGTTCAGCTGGTACTGCTATTACCATGTAACAAATACTAGTCCTACTGTGTTTTCACCTAATAAATACAATTACAAATACAATATAATAATTTATTTAATTAATGTGATTTTATTTTCTGTGTAAAATACCGTAAAAACTTGTGTCCTGTTTGAATTTTCTTAGACCCGACTCGTGTGTTTGCCTGCGGGACATCACCTGCTCGTTTCCATGGAGATGTTGCTCCTTTGCTCGGCTTACAGGTATCCAAATACCACTTCCAAAAGCTTTATTTTGATAACTCTCTAGAAATGTAGCACTGCTTGTGTCTAGTAGTTGCTCATGTGAACATGGAATGTACTGCCGTGTGATTTAAATAAGGCTCCTCTTCTCATACATGTAGCAATTTGTAAATGTCCAAATAAAATGCACCACCAAGAAAATTGGGTAATGCTTTTTAAGAAGGGTACATGAATTAATGCATAATTCATGCTGAATTCATGCATTAATTACTTGATCAGTTCATGAGTTATCATGACTAAATACTCATGAATTAACACAATTACTTAAGGCAATGAACTCATTAACAATCATAAATAATTAGTCATGATCACGATGAATTCTGTGTGCAGAAGAAACAGACGGGTACAAGGACTAAACCTGCAAAATCAAACTCGTCATTATTCATCGTGACTTCATGATGAATGTGCCCCTTAAACTAAAGCGTTGTAGCTTTGATAATTTAAATATAAAGCTATTTTTAACAGAGCAATTACAAACAAAAGAGCTAAAAAATAGCATTGCTGTAAGTTTATCAAAAGGTTGGTCCTTGTCCCCGTTTCTATCTTCAGCACAAACAAATCCATCATGATCATGATTCATGATTATCAATGAGTTCATTGCCTTAATTACCTGAAAACTCATGAACTCACATTAATTCATTATCTATTCATACATGAAGTTATGATAAATTAATGTATTAATTCATGTTCCCTTATTATAAAGCGTTACCGAAAATTGCACTGAGCTAATACTGTGGATGATTTGTAATTATTAAAACTAGGTTTGTAGAATTAGGATGCCGTGCGCAGAAGTCGCTCAATTATTTATGTATCCAAACATATTAGGATTGGTAATACTTGTTCAGATCAGTGCTTCCTGTCTAAGTTGACAGGATCTTTCAGAAATTATTCAGCACACACAGTGATGCACCAGGTAATTGTATTTAAAGAACTATCAGAATATTTGAAGAAGTGTGCAGCTGTACGCACCAAAGAAACAACGCAATATGCCTAATAAATAAGTAAAATATCTTACTTTTACACAGTACAATGAGTTTTCTTGTGGTAATTGGAGTTATGAAATGTGTATAGCAACAATAACGGTGGTAATTAATTTAAGAAAGAAGTACAACTGCCGGATGAAACATCTCAGGTCAGGTCCTGATGCCACCAGCGAGTAGCTCACAATGAGAGCACATTGGCAGAAGGCTTGATTTGCATTTTATAGAGAAGTCCCTGCCATGATCCATATTGAGAGTTTTTATGCCTGGCCAGTCAGCGCACGTGCCAACAACAGAGAAAATATATAAAGGGAAATGAGCCAGAAAGTGGGACAACTGTATAAAATGATAAAATACCAGCCCAATATCCAATAAATGACTTAACCTTGCAAACTATTTAAAGACACCGAAGCAATTGAACTGCATTGTAAATTAGACATTTGACGGGCAATCAATCACCATCAGTGAGATGGCTGCAGTGTTTAGAGCCAGAGTCTATCTCTTAAAGAAGTGGCTCTGCCCACCTCCACCCGAGAGATTCCTTATCTCCCTTCTCAGCGCTTACGTAACCTCGTGGCCATCTAATCATGCATTCCCTCATCCGGAACGTATAAAATATGCAGCATCCAAAGCACAAAAAAATACTTCTTCACTTCTCCAGCTTCCTGTTTATCTCTCATCACCAGTGACTTCTCCAAGGATGCCGCAAATGCACATTAATGATGTTAATTGAACAAAACTGTTCCAACTTATCCAAAATAGGTATATAAAAAGCCATGTGTAGCCCACTAAAACGCTGCTTAAATAGGGTGAACAAATCTTGTCTGGAAGGAAGTTAATTAACTTTTTAAATACAGTGTTTATTTGAAGTAAATACGGCTGCAAAAAAGACGCAGGAAAGATCTACATACAGTGCCTTGCCAAAGTACTAATACACCTTTTGCACATTTTGTCATGTTTACAACCCTAAACGTAAGGATTTTATTTTGAATTTTTACTGAAAGTTCACACACAAGTAACAGACAACTGTGAAGTGAAAGCAAAATGATACATGATTCTGTTATTTTTCAAAAAATAGAAAAGTCAAAAGTGGGGCATGCATAAGTATTCATACAGCATTTTCTGAGTGCATTAAATTGCCTTTATAACATTCCTAATGACTGCAGAATGTTCACACCTTGCCCTAACCATTAAATAGAGGCCACCTGTGTGTAATCTACTCTCAGTATAATTCCAGCTGTTCTGTGAGGGCCTCAGAGCTATGGTCAGAGTGTATTGGTCACTAAACAACATCATGAAGGCCAAGGAGCACACCAGAGAGGTCAGGGATACACCTGTGGAGAAGTTTAAAGCAGCGTTAAGTTATACAAAGATCCCATTTGAAGTTTGCTAGAAGTCATATGGAGGACACAGCTACCATGTGGAAGAAGGTGCTTTGGTCAGAGACAAATTGAACTTTTTGGCCCAAATGCAAAACGTTATGTATGGCACAAACCTAACACTTCTCATCGTCCTGAGTGCACCATCCCCAGTGTCAAATATGGTGGGGGGAGCATCATGCTATGGGGCTGCTTTTCCTCAGCGGGGACTGGGAAGTTTGTAAGAATAGTTGGGAAGATGGATGGAGCCAAATACAGGGACATTTTGGAGGAAAACCTGCTGGAGTCAGCAAGAAAATTGAGGCTGGGGCTGAGATTCACCTTCCAGCAGGACAATGACCCTAAACACAAAGCTAAAACTACAATGGAATGGTTTAAAAAAAAAGGGTCAAAGTCCTTACTGTATCTAAATCCTATTGAAAATCTGTGGAAAGACCTAAAAACTGCTGTTCACAAATGCTCTCCTTCTAATCTGACAGAGCTTGAGTTGTTTTGTAAAGAGGAATGGGCTAAAATGTCAGTTTCTAGATGTGCAAATCTTGTAGAGTCATACCCCAGAAGACTTGCTGCTGTTATTGCAGCAAAAGGGGGTTCCACAAAGTATTAAGTCATGCTGTATGAATACTTATGCACGCCCCACTTCCCACTTTTCTATTTTTTGAAAAATAACAGAATCATGTATCATTTTGCTTTCACTTCACAGTTGTCTGTTACTTGTGTGTGTGAACTTTCAGTAAAAAATTCAAACTAAAATCTTTACGTTTAGGGTTGTAAACATGACAAAATGTGCAAAAGTTCAAGGTGTATTACTGTAGTACTTTCGCAAGACACTGTACGCAGTAAATTAGATTGCTCGATATACGATATTGCTTCGGCTTTGATCTGTTGCTTTTCTTCTTAAAAGGATGGTGTTATGAAGTGTAGCTCAATTAGATCCATAAATGGATCTTTGAATACAAAAGTGGGCAATGCATCATTACTTTGCTGTCATAAAATGGGGAATCCTGTGGCATAAACTACCCTGCTGGGATTGAGGCATTTTAGACCTCACTGATTTATGACCATCATAAAAATAAGGGAAAAACAGAAGAAATTATTTTCTTGGAAACTATGCCATAAGTAAAACTAAGCGAGCAATGCATCACTTTTGTTTTCCTTGTATGATAGTAACTGTTCTTGAATACTGTTATAAATGCATTTCCAGTAAGCACCTAAACTTCCAGCTTCTGTTTGACATTGAACAATAATCACTATTATTATCATCAATAATACTGTAGTAAGCACTTTATATTTGTACCTTTCTGTATATGTGACAAAATGCTGAGATAGGTCATCCGTACTTCACCAGATAACCACCTGCTTTGATAATTTAATCTTAAAGCTAAGAGAACATTTAGGCTCTGCTAAAGGTTACAGTATCAGCCAATATGAACACATGAGATTTGGATTACAGTATCTGATAAAAGAGCCAGAGTGCATGGGGTTATGATCTCCCAGCTGGTCATCTTCATACTTGTCAGCATGAGCCGATAGCTACGTGAGGGCACCATCTCTCTCTCTCTCTCCTCTCTGTCCAGCTCTGCACTGTCCTCTGTCTGTGCCCTCCTCCTGCTGACAGCGGATGTGTCCTTTGCTTTACAGCCCTCATAAATACCCAGGAGATAAAAACAATGAGTCCGACATTGGCAGCTCTGAGCTACTGTAATGTCACTATTGAGCAGGGCTGACAGTTTTATGTGCCGCAAAAAGGATCAAAATGAGAAGGTAAGTGTAGGCGCGGTAATGGACATGGCTAACAGGGCCCGATTCAACAATGCATTGTGAGGGCTGCAAAGACCTGTCAGCAGGCATTTCATTACTGACACATAAATCTGTCCATTTGGGAGAATAAATGGCACCGTGGGCACCATTAAGTGCTGTTGTATAATTGCTGTAGCGCCAGTAGTGCTCGTCCTTTTGATTTTAAAACAGGGAGCAAGACAAGCGGATACAGCGAAACACACTTACAGCCAGGGCACTTATTCTGCACTAAACATTACATTTTATGTAAATTTGATGAGCCACATATGAACAATTAAAGACTGAATTCCCCATCAAGAACGTACAAGACCTCAGCAGATTATTATTAGACACTGGAGGTTCTCAACTAATAGGTCGGGATACAAAAGTGAGTCGCAGAACCATTTTCAGTCAGTTGCAAAAAATATGTACAGTAAGCTATGGGTAATGGCAAGTTAGTGAGGAAATACAGTTGATGGGGTTGCTGCAGGTTTAGGTTCAGCAACACTATGTGCCCAAAGAATGAGATCAGCAGAACATCCTGAATGACCAGGTTATTCCATCAATGGATTTCTTCTTCCCTGATGGCACAGGCATATTCCAAGATGGATTCATCGGGCTCACATTGTGAAAGTGTGGATCAGGGAGCATGAGACATTTCACACATGGATTATCCACCAGAGTCCAGATCATAACACCATTGAGAATCTGTGGGATGTGCTGGGCTTTGCGCAGTTGTCACACTCTCCTATCATCAGTGTTACAGTATGAAATGAAATCGCTATATATCATACTGGGTCATGCTGTGCAGTCATACTATTTCTGTCGTAGCCTTGACTGTGGTGCTCAGGCGCCTTCCCTCAGCCACTGAATGTTTTGTTTTGTTTATCAATTTGACGCTCAACAGGGTATTTATCCCTCTTCTGTGGAGGCATAGACAGACTTGACTGGTAGGACTAGCGCAATGTCTCGAGTTCATGTCTCCAGGTCCCTCACCAATAGCAAATAAACTTTTCCTGCATAAGACATCCAGAGTCCTGCCTGTTTTTCATCTATCCTCTCGGACACCATTGTTATTTCAGTACAATACAAGAGCTTAGTGAAAAATGAATGCAACACTGGATCTTTTGACGTTGCAGAAGCTTAGGAGGTTCAACCAAATAGTATAGTGTGTGACTTTGTTATTGGTATTTTAAAGCTAAATATTTCACGGATTATGCCTCGCCATCCTAAGGTAAAGCTAAATCACGGCAGTAGAGAATTATTGCATAACGGCAAGTCATCCGAAAACAGTCAGACCTCCGATAAGACCCTCATGCAAGGGAAGTTATTTAGCACCCACACACTGATTGGTCTTCTCGTAGGTAGCATAAATGGAAAAAAGACAAAACAAAAAATTAAAACACAGTGCACTTTGCTGTTCGACTAGAAAAGTATCTGATCATATTTGCTTATTTTCCTTTCCTTAAATGCCAACCTCTGTCATCCACCATGGCAATTCCCATAATCAATATTATTGAAATGCACACACGCACACACACCCTCATTTACAGTACCCTCTCTCTTTCTCTCTCTAATGGAAAAACACAGCAAAATATCTATATAATGTAAAAGCAAATTCGTGTCCATTCTTGTTGTCTTGGTCTCCCCACCCATTAATGTATGCACGTCCCTTCCTTCAACTGTCGTCTTGTTTTACCCTGTTTAACAGAGTCGTTAGGTCTGTTGGTTTTAATAAAAAATAATAAAAAAGTATCCGATATAGGCAATAGTGTGTGGGATGAAGATTAGACAGAAAATTACATTGTTCATATAAAACATACATACTTTGTAATTTAACATCAGCTTAAACACAAGTGCCCATAATGTCAACATGAAGCAAAGCAAGCTCCCCGCCTGGAGATCCTATATTTTACATTACCTTGACACACATTGAGACACGAGCCAGTCTCCGAAAGATTAATGGACAGCTTGACATTCCATAACGCTGAGCATTTAGGCCATGTAAAATAAACCAGCAATGTACAAAACGAGTCCAACTGATGTGAAAACACAAATACAAGGTGTGAAGATTTCTGGTTGGCCAAAAAAAAAGACGTTAATTGGGTTGTTTTTTTACGCTGGAGTGTTGCACAATATTCCCAAAGCATTGTACAAATTCAACAATTGCATCTGTCAGATTATGTTTACCGTGAATTGATGTGAATTGGCACGGAAAGCTCAGCACACTCCGCTCCTCCAGCACTCAAAGATTAACAGCAGCGTTACTCAAGTAATGCCAGAATGTTCTTTTGATTTATAATAAACGGGTTTAATAATGAAGACCAAAATGCCCTCGAGAAGGAGACGCTTTTAATGCACAAAAGAAATACATTTTCAAGTGGAAGACAATGCCGCTAGCTGTGCAAAGACACTTGGATGTGACAAAGGCGTCAGACAGCGAGTCTCTCATGGTGAAGAAGACGACTGCGGGGATCGATCACAGCCTGCTACACCACGTTTAGATCATTAAAACCTAATTGAGAAGTGGCAACAGACACATACTCTCTCTGGCTTGTCCGTCCGTGTGCCCACATGAAGACGCACCAGTTTGACACAAGGCTACATAAACGTGCTACTACAGTGAGTGAGATAATGAGAAAACGTGTCAGTCGGAGCTACAGGACAAATTGACTGGACCACACCGGACTTAGAAAAGAAGAAGGACTTAACCAGCTGGTACAAATGAAGGCAACAGGGCTGAAAGTAAAGAGAACACAAAAAACAATGAGATAACCCAACTATGAACACATGGGCAAAATTATTAAGCCAAAAGATCGGCATTACGCTCCCATCAGAGTGTGTCATTGTGTCCTTGGGCAAGACACTTCACCTGCCTTGCCTCCAGCTTCTGCGTGTGCTGGTGTTAGAATGAGTGAGTGCCAGATGGAAAAGCTTTATGAGAGCCCCTTGGAGGTGCAATAAGTACATTCACTATTTAGCTCATTTAGTAGAGCGTGGTAATAGCAATAGCATGATAAGTAACAATAGCAGCCTTGTTTCCATATTATTACCATGTTTCCTGGTAATTAACAGTCTATACGGGGTAAAGGTTAAAGTAGGGATTGTTATCAGTCTTATAACAATTAAATACATTTGGTGTGTGACCCGTTCAAATCTAATTACCACAACATTACTTGCTGTTTATTGTAGTAACATACTGTATTGTCACACTTTCTGGTCCCATGTTATTTCAGTCCTATTACCATGGTGTTACAGTGCTGTAAAGTTCACCTATTGTGCAACCCACATGTACAGGTCAACTACAAAAGCTCGATCTACCGTGTGTCTCCTCCTGCTTTTTCTGACACGATCCCTGCTATTTCAACTCCCATGAAAGCTAAAAATATAGAAGATGGACTTAACGGTGAAGCGATTCTCAGCTGGACCAGAATGCGGTACGTGTGGGCGCCAGAGATGCTTACCCAGGATGAGAACTTGGATGTTGCGCCTTCAACATCTGCCCAGCGGTGCTCTCCTCACTGCTGTCGGCTTGGTCTTGGGACGCCGCAAAATCCCCCTGAATCGCCGGTCCTCTTCCTCTACTTCTTCTTCGCCCAGTAGCTTTAGCGGTGGCACAGACTCAGGCAGCGGTAGCAGCAGCTGGACTGGGCAGCATTCACGCGCCTTCCCTCCCCCCTTCCGCGCGCCTCCGTGGATGATATATTGTCTTTTAGATGATGCCTCTTTTGTGTGAAGCAGGCTGCAGTGGAGTCTCCTCGCGCAGGATGAAGCCAGCCCGCGGCGGCATTGACAGGCGACTCGGACTGACTGCGCTCCTGTTATTGGGTCGCATGTGCATGGGAGCTCAGGCATTTGTGTGTGGGATGTGGAGCGTACAGTGTATGTGTATGAAAGAGGATCCGCTGCTGTTCAGAGGGGCTCGGCTGCACTGTTGCTGTGTGCTCTCTCCCTCTCGCTCTCCCTCTCTCCATTCCTCTCGCTCCGTCTCTCTCGCTTTTGTGCTGCATTCAAGTCTAGTGAAGGGAGAGCGAAAAACGGGTGCACTTCTTAGTACTTCTTTCATCCCTGTAGGAAGTGGAAGTAGACATTAAGCTTTTTACGGTATAACACATGCTTGTAAAACAAAGAAGAGAAACCGTGACAGGCGTTTTAAAATATTAGTAACACAAGCAAGTTTCTTAAGTTGAAAGGAAAGATTATATGTAACACTAAAACATCACAATATTAGCAGAAACAGAGCATCGTCTTAATGCACGAAACATGATGTAAGAGAATGTACTTACCCCCACAATGCAGAGCCCTTTCGTCAGCTGTTGAATTTGGAAATGTTTGGTATACTTCAACAGAGCGCCAAAACAATGATTTAATTTGAATTCACCGCACACGCCGCATACTAAATAAACAAGTTAAACATTGATTGAATGATACCTAATGTCATTATGAAATATCACCCATGTTGGCTCAGTTTGAAGTCAGACGTTGAGCAGCTGAGGCGTCTGATGGGGCCCAAGCGTCGGCTGCGCTTTACACCTGTTCTAGCACATGCTTTTGTCCCTGTCATTTTTCAAAAATAATGAGTTGGAGTTTAGAAACAGATGGCTAAATGCTCAAATATTCCTCCATTGACCAAGAGCACATTTAGACGACGTTGAGGATTGCTGTTTTTTCTTATGTTATATGAAAACTTCCTGTCTCAACACTGAACCAACACATTTCCTACATCAAGCAACGGACTCATCTTAAATTCAGAACAAGGTGATAGTTTCTGCAAAGTAAGTGAAAGTTGCCCTCTGCGTTTATTGTACAAGGCCAAAGTGAGGCACTGAATATCTAAAAGGTCCTGCCCTTTAAATCTCACCGGGCCATGTGCCAAAAAACGTATGTCCATTGCTTCCATTTAAGGTCGTTACAAAACCTCAAACACACCCTGAGCAGCTACAGGTCAGCTATTTTCATTTCAACAAAACTTAAGCTTCAGCTGTCAATCATGCCCCATGTTGACGACACAAATAATTATTCCGCAAGTAAAAAGGGACTTGAAGCTTCCCAATGGGACGTCTACAACTTGCTCATGTTTTAATAAAATGGCGGTTTCCATTTAGATGCAGACGCCGGGGGACGATTCACGCGGTGCCTCTGGGCGTCTTCACACATTTTACTACACACACTTTTAATAAGAGAGCAAATATCGGAGCCGCGGGCGATGCAGGAATGCCATATTCAGGTGAAAATGGAGATTGCGTCCCGCTTCATAATTTCTGCCGTCCTTAAAAAACACTGTCAAACCACAACCTGCACAAGAGCGCCCGCAAAACTGCCACAGGCCAAATGCAAACAGACAGCACTCACATTGCTGTTACTGCGCTTGTAGGACAGTGACCTTAGTGAACGTCCTTCTTAGTAATTTCCTAGCGAGGCTTAAAGGCTTACAGTGAACTTCTGATGTGAGGTATAGTGTGGCGCTTAAAGCAGATTTATAGCAATATTTCAAGCTAATCGTTTTTTCATTCGTGTCAAGGGTTACGTGGGCTTTTTCCACCTGGATATTGTTTTCCGTGGAGCTACGGAGAAGCCTGCTGTTAATAAATATGTCATAAATAAAACATGAAGGCAATGTACTTTCCTGCTGTGCACAGTAAAGGCGAGGCATTAAATTCAGGACTCCACACTCATTCCTCAAAATGAAAGTTGTGCTTACCCCTGCTTCCTCTGGACCAGTGACAAGGGCAGAACATGAGGGGAATTTAAAACATTAGCATTGCAACGTGGAGTCACTGTGATTATGTATAATATATTGGCACTTCTGGAGTTATTTAGAACTCAAACAAACATTTGTTCCACTGATTCCTCTGTCCACTTGCAAAAGAGAGTAGAGCGGTGGTTCTGTTGACCAATTTGACTAATTACCGCAAAAGAAAATATTAGGCTTCCCAAACACCACTTAGATTTAATTAGAGGTCTGAAACAAGACTAAATTAGGTCTATATTAGGGTTAATCCGGGTCAAAAATAGAACTAAAAGAGGCTACAAGTATACTAAATTAAACAAAGACAAGAACAAACACTAGCAGCAGCCCACACACCACCACAGTTTGAAAACCACTGGAGTAGAGACAAACCTGTATACTGTATATAAAAGTCCAGGAGGCCACACAGTGCTGTAGCAACATAGACACTTTTATTTCAAATATATTGGTAAAGGGATGTGGAGTTAAACCCAAAGACGACATTGGTGCTGCAGAGTAAAGGTAAAGTAAAGTAGGTTGAGGAGAAATGAAGAGAGAGGTTACACAGGGTGAGATGATGAGCTGAGGCCGACTTACAGTGGAAAAGAGCACAAAGGGAAAGCAATTCTTTGGTTTGCTTTGGACCCACAGAACATCAATCTAAAATAATAGGAAATGACAGACATTCCCATTACTACTTCAGAACTAAAATAAAAATGTACCCTAAAGATTTCTCTCCCCCTCTCTCTTCGTTATGACTGTCCAACTTTACAGACGCTCTTAAAGAAAAGTTGTCCCCAGCTTGCCGGGCCGCCCCCACGAGGGGGAAATGTGTCAAAATCAGAAATTTTTTTCGCATCTAACTTTTCATCCTTGTGGCGGGGAGATACCATTTGACATTGTACTAACTCAGACGGGTGTTTAAGAGTGTTTAAGTGGAACACCCCTTCGCTTTAGTTGAAGTTGGTGCAGTCCAATCCAGCGGAGACAAGTGTCTGCGCGAGTAAAGAGAGAAAAAGCCAGTGAAAGGTAGAAAAGTGGACAAATAAATATGTTTATCTTATAACTTGGTGCTGATTGTGGAGTTGTATCGGGCTCAGACTGTGTGTGCAGCGGCCCATGTAAAAAGAGAAAGAGTTAGAAAAGTATCGAAGCCATACTTGAACCGGGGACCTCCTGCACCAGAGACTAGTGCGCTATCACTGAGCTATAAACCCACAGAAAAATGGGCCGGTCTTTTCTAAATTCCCGGGCTGAAATTAGGTCCCAGCACGCCCCTGCCTACCAGGATGCTGGTGCAGTTCTACACGACCATCAGCGAGTCCATCATCACCTCCATCAACGTGTAGTACCCCGGCGCTACAGAACGGGACCGACTGCAGCACATTGTGCGTGCTGCTGAGAAGGTGATTGGCTGTGAGCTCCCATCTCTCCAGGACCTGTTCACCTCCAGGACCCGAAGGCGTGTGGGTCGGATCACAGCTGACCCTTCTCACCCTGGACACAGACTATTCACCCCTCTGCCCTCAAGCAGGAGGCTACGGTCTATCCAGACCCATACCTCCCGCCACTTGAACAGTTTTTTCCCCTCCGCCATCAGACTCATGAACAATAACAAGACCCAATAACTTAGTTACAGACTCATGGATATAACCTGCTCTGTTGCACGGTGTAGTGTGTCCACACTTAGATCTGCTGCTATCACTTTATATCACTTTATATAAAGTGATATAAGAGTCTTTGAAAGCGCTGCAAAATTGCAGTATAAACAACACAATCCCTGTAAATATAATCCCACTGTTGTTCTATGTCAATTGATGTTGTCTTACCATATTTTAAGTTTTATTTATTTAATATTTTTTATGCATGCCCCCTAAAGCCTTATAGTTTAAAATTTTAGAGCTTATTTTTATCTAAATTCTGTGTTATATGTTTTATGTTGCACGTCTGCACCAAGAAAATTGTTTGTGAGTTTGTGAACCTGTTCACAAACAATGGCAATAAGAACTATTCTGATTCTGATTCTGATTCTGATTCTGACTACGTTATTTTGGATGACTATCTCTTCAGGATTATTGATTCAAGTTTTCTGACCGGTGCATTTTCAGAATGAACAAAGCTTCTTGGAGGTGAAATGAAATGTCATTACCTAAAAAATAAGTTAGTCCAGACTCAATTAAAACAAAGAAAAGAGAAATGTATTGATTATTTACTAGCAGTACTCATCACTTTGCCTTTTTGCAGTCCGGTGACCAATGATGATTTATTCCAAACCGCTGCTGTTTGTACTTTAAAAAAACACCCACCCACACCAACAGGGAGGTAGCAAACTAATGGCCATGAGCAACTCCAAGCCTGTCCAGTCATACCCGCCCACTCAGGACACACACAACAAAAGGAGAAGGTGCACATTTGAGTGAATGAATTATGAAGAAAAGCAGCAGTGGGATGCTGCACAGCACACGCCCACTTACGGTTTGCGAAAAGTAATTCTGCCGCAGCAAGAAGGGTAGAAATGAGTGGGCTACAGAGTAATAAATGCAGAGGAGAGGACTGTGAGGGATTGTGTTGTTTATACTGCATTTTTGCAGCGCTTTCAAAGACTCTGAAATAGGCAGTAAATTAGAGATTTCTGCTCTGGTACGAGAAATGTAATTATAGACAAATCTCTAAACTGAAATGTGTATTCTTAAAGTGGCTTGTTCATAAGCAAGAAATAAAGTAAAACCGGCCTCACCGATAAGGCAGCAGTCTGTGTACTTGTTGTACCTAACCTTTACCTAGATAAATAGAGTACAGTAAGTTGTGCCCAGAAGGATGTCTGTACAACTAATGACACATTTTCATTGATGCCAGGCGAAAAATAAGCCAACCACTGGAGTCATCATGATGGCACAGGCATATTCCAAGATGACAATGCCAGGATTCATCGGGCTCAATTTGGGAAACTGTGGTTCAGGGAGCATCAGATGACATTTTCACACATGGATTGGCCACCATAGTCCAAAGCTTAACCCCACTGAGAATCTTTGGGTTGTGCTTGAGGCTATATATACAGAGTGGGCCAAATCTCCAATGACCAATAGAAGATCTTGTTGAAAATCGAGTGCAACATTAGTGCCGTACTAAGCTTAACACAGTCCAACCCAATATTTGAGTGTGTGACCCATTTTTTGTTGGCTACTATTCTTTGGCAAGGCAGTGACTTTGAATTTGGCCTTATTAATTACGTATCACATCTTAATCTGCCACTGTCTAAAATGTTCCTTGTCTAAGGCCCAACTTCACTCACCTGTGAGAACACAAAAAATAAGATAATATTTCAATACTACGGTAGAGTTTTAAAGTAACTACTTCAACTCACAGTATATTTGGAGATCTTTTCCAAAGAGGAGGCATAACTTCCAGAGGCAACATGAACTGAAAACTTTATATTGATTTCTGGGAAAAAACAAAAAGGTCTGCTGGCACGTAATATGCGGCAGTAGAGGTGTACAACTGTGTAGCAGCTATAGCCAGAACAGAAAGAGTGCAGGTGGAGACATTACATTATGTGCAGTGAGGTAGACATATACCTGCGTCTCCGTTGACAGTGAGTGGCTCTGAGAGAGAAAATAGCATGCTGTGTCCATCTGGCCCTTCACTACAGCTTGACATTGGGCAGTCACACACTCAAGTATTGACTTCCACCAGTGAGAATGGCTGAAACAGCTCACAATGGCCAGAGGATACAGTTGTACAATAGTGGGCATTAAGTATCGTCATATTATTGTCACTATTCGATTTGAAATTTTGCCCAGCCCTAATACCAAACGCAAAAGAGCATCTCTCCTTGGAGTCGATGACGGCTGCTGCTCTGTGACGTCTGCTGTGAAATAAAAATGAAACCGCTGCGAGGATGGAAATTCAGAATTTTATAGTAATTTATGCAGATCCCATCAAGCCAAACCAAATGAGACATGAAGGTAATTATGTATACAAGCTGCTTAAAGCCAGAGCTAGAAACCCTTCCACCATTTTATGTGCTGCATTTAATGAAGACGTTCGTGTAGGGTGGACGGTTCTACACCCCCAGGCGGTGGACAAAGGTTGGTGACTAACGCGATTTAAGCTCAAGCAAGAACATTAAACACAATGGTACTGAGAGGCAGGGGACTAGATTAGCAAAGAGCTGGTGCTTAGATGGAAGGGAGCGAGAGTGATTGCAGATCTCCAGGGAGCCAGAAGTCAGTAGAAATGTGTAGGAGAATGAGCAGAGGGCACAGAGGAGACTAGAGCTTGATCCTGCACACAAATCTACAGGGAATTAACGACTGATGAGGAAGAAGTAAATTAAGACCACAGAGTCAAGGAAAAGCTTAGTTGCCCCCAAAGGAAAGTCACATGAATAAAATATAGGTATTTGGTATATGTTCAACAAATTTCGCCTCTGCTCTTACCCAAGAGAACCGCCGTATGTGTGTTTGTGAATAATTAGGCTGCACTTTTTTTCCCCCCCTCTCTTCTTAAGCGTCTGCACAAACAGGAACTTTAGATTGCAGTGGGTGTGAGCCTAGAGCAGCTCCTGACTTCTTGGATTATGTCAAACTTCTTTGCAAATCATAGCACGCGGAACTGCACAGCGCAGAGTCTAAAGGTCTCCCCAGAGATGAAATACACAATTTAAATAGATTTCGGGAGGCGCCGCTTGTTTTGTGTGCAGGTACATTACTGGGAGGCTTTGACCTCAGCAGCTGAAGGGAAAGAGGGGGTTCTCCAAGGACGGGGGAGTGAATCAGCACAATAGTGATGTTGTGCTGAAAACCTAGAAACTTTCAGGAAGATGGAAGAAGTTTAAACCTGCTGATACAAAAGAAAAAAGAAATGAGAAAATGACCTAGTTTGAAATTATTCATTAAAACTGTAGCTAAATATATATTGCGTTATCCACATCTGTAAATGAGATCTTGCTGCCGTCATATGTTTAACGCTCTGTGTAATTAAGAGAAAGTATGTACTGTTTCCATGTAGATAAACTATCCTATTTATATTATCACATAATAATTCATATTATATTGGCATAGCGATCCTGTCATTGAGGTCACGCAGCATTGTGCAAGAGTAGCTAAATGAAATATTCACTCTCTAACTGCACACTTACAGTGACAATTATAAAACTATAGTAACTAAGTTGCTCGAGCACTTTATGACAATCGCACCACAAAACCGGCCTAACCTACTTTCAGCTGCCGAGAGACAGTGCTGTCCATCACTTGTCACGACTGGCATCATATCCTCAGGGAGAGCGAAGAATCCACTGCTTCAAGGATAAAGCCTGACCATTCCACACTTCCTTTTTTATTCTATTTTAACACACCTCTAATGTGTATTTCTGGGTCAGAGATGCTCAAGTTAAGGCAGGACTTTTTAGTTATTGCATGGCATATGAGCAAGACAGCCTAGCCTTTTCATGTTTAGGGTCAACTCTTCCAAAAAGGAACACGGAGCGTCTCCCGGACTGTGCACAGCCAGTGACTCACATGAATAATCCCTGCAGCGCTTTGCCAATGTCACAGGGGGCCACAGCCAGGCCACAAGACTTTTGGGACAGATTTTAAATTCAGCATACGGTTTGGGTAAAACATAAACACACACATTACAAAATGCCCAGTGCCTCAGGTTTTGTCAATCAATTACAGGCACAACATGTGAGTCTCAAAGCAGCCGCTACAGCAATGTGCTTTGTATACTGAAAATAATAGTAAACACTAATTCAAAGCTGCAACTTTTTGACCACAAGAATCTCTACCTAAACCATGAGAGACAAGATTTACTTTAAAGCAAGATAAATGTTATGACAAGAAAACATTCAGAAATTCATATATGATTTAAAATGGCAGTTATCCCACTGTGCTTTCCATCAAACGTTCTCCATTCCTTCCCCCTTACTTCCTACTTCATCAGTATATTTGGCCTCTAAGCTCTAACATTGAGGGCGGCACAAGCCTGGAATGGTTGTCAAGACTTATGGAGAATAAATGTTGTTCTTAAATGTTTCCACAGCTCTATGCACCCATGTGATGTTTATTTTGCTCCAGCTGCCAAGTGGATGAGGAGGACTGACTGCAGCTCGGCGGATCCGGGGGCTCGGTGGGAGCCTGAGTGAAACGGTGAATTATTGATTGTCACCCGGCGATCTCTGTGGCAGGAGTCTGAGCCGCGCAAACCATGGGACTTTGGCGCAGCATGTATTCAGTAATTAAGTCGAGGCTGTGAGACGAAAGAAAGTTGCCCCGTTACTTTGGCTAATTAAACAGCAGCAATTATTTATAACACACTCATGAAGTTTAATGTTTGCTCTACAGCAAAGGGGATGGCGAGAGAATGCATTGTAGTGTTTGGGAAGCCAGGTTGAAAAAGTAGTAAATATGGCTCGACCGATATGGATTATTGGGGTCTGATACCGATGCCGATATGAAGGGGGCTGGCATGGCCGATAGCCGATAGGCCGGTATTTTAAGTAACTACATTTATGTAATGTTTTTTTATAGTTAAACATGTATAGTAAAGGTTTTAATTAGAGATGGTGGCGCACATGGTAGAGCGGGTCGTCTCATGATTGAAGGGTTGGGGGATCGAATCCCGCCTCCTGAAGGTGCACACTGTTGTTGTGTCCTTGGGCAAGACACTTCACCCTCCTTGCCTCCAGTGTCTGCGTACACTGGTGTATGAATGAGAGTGTGAATGGGTGACTGGATCCTTGCTGTAAAGAGCTTTGAGTGACTAATGAAGGTGGAAAAGTTGAGACCATTTACCAAATATATAGAAATATATCTATAGAGGTCGACCAGTGTGGGTTTTTTCTAAGGCCGATGCCAATATGCACTGCTGATATTTTTGGCCAATAGTCTATGTAATCTTTCTTTACATTTTTTTAAATGTCTCATCTATAATCTAGTCTATGATGATACTAAACGTGTCAGTGTTGAACTGTGACACCAGGGGCACTGTATATTCATGTTTAGTAGGTACTTGTTTGAAAGGCAAAAATTAGTTGATTCCAAAACAAAAAAGGTATCTCTTATGGTTCTGACACAAAAAATACATAAAATAGGTGTACACACTTTTTCACCACAATGTTTCTCTGCTTCTCTGAAGCCTATGAAGTTTTAAAGCTCTTACTCTCTATCACTTTCGGTTCCGGAAATATCAGCCTTTTTATCGGCCAATAGCTGCTGGAAAATACCCAGATATCGGCCCAATATATCGGTTGGGCCGATATATTGGGCCGATATATCGGCCTTAACTGATTTTAGAACATTTCAGTCGAGGCCTTAAAAGGTTTCCACATGGAGTGCGTTTACAAGGGCTCAAAATTCCCGGTTATTCGCTATATTCCGGTTATGGCATTTTTTGGGATATGGTGTTTATATGACACTGAGAACTCGGGAAACTCAAATTCCTTGTTTACA